>CM074451.1:28597401-28989901 GCA_037101425.1 Elopichthys bambusa | reverse complement strand
TCTATCTATCTATCTATCTATCAATCAATCTATCTGTCTGTCTGTCAATTAATCAATCAATCTGTCGGTCTATCTATCTGTCTTTCTGTCTATATTTCTATCATATAAAGCTGCACCCTGACTAGCACATCTGCACATGAGAGGCAATCTCCAATTCAGTCGAGAGAGCAGCGCCTTCCATATATAACCCTTTTTTTCTCCAATACAATCAATCATTTTGCAGGATCATTTCTAAGGCATTTCAAAATTGCTTTGTATTCATATCTAAAACCAATCAATCAAATCACATCAGTAAAACAGCAGGATTTTGACAAGCACAGCTCTCCATGCATGTTCAAAGACTCACGGAAACAGACAGGAAAAATATGCTTGCAACCAGTTGGTATTAAGTTATATGTGCAAATAATATAATTATACATAACATGCAACAGTTATCAGTGTTTCTGAATTTATGTGGTCCTGCCAATGTAGAATATGTAATTATATTTCTTCATTTGCTAATTTGTGATCAAGCAACTCATTGCTCCAAGTCCGCTTGTTTGTTTGAAGGCTATTTTGAGACAGAAGTTAAACACGGACTTAACATCTACACTGTTGGACATTTGTTTACAGACATTCATCCACATCCCTTCACCTCTGAATCTCTGGCATCCTCCCTACCTCTGCTTCTGTCTGTCTTTCCCTGCAGTGTCAAAGGCAGCAGAACGCAACTTGTATGAAGTGATGAATAAATAAATATGTTGCAGCCTGGCAGTAGCGGAGAGGAGAGAGTGTTATGAAAGAAAGATGTCCTAACATTCTGCTGAGAGAAACACTGATCATCTGAACTGTATTATGTGAACTAAAAAAAAATCATTAAAAACTAAAACACCAAGACATATTACAATAACAAGACTTTGATGATATAAAACATTCTGCATGACCATATTCTACATGTTTGTCTCCATGGTTTTTGATTGAGTTATGCACGTGTTTCTGGTTATGTTAATTATCTCTTTGTATTTAAACCCTCTGTTCATTCAGTTCGTCAATGTTAATGTGGTTGTTACGTTATTCCACTGTTTCTTTTGGACTTAAAGACTGTTTTTGTTTCTCTACTCTTTCTTCATACACTTTATTGCAGCCACACTTGAGAATAACATCTTACACACAATACACACGATATACAATACACACACTACCATTCAAAAGTTTGGGGTCAGTATTTTTAGTTGTATATATACTGCATATAAAACAACTCTTATAATATAAATTAACCTCTAATTGGCACACATAGGTCCGGGTATAGCATTATGTTTAGACCTCATCTGTATGTAAATACTTTGTCCTTTTTCTAATGTGTTGGTTTAGTGGTGATTACTTCACTGAGAGGGAGCTGGAGATCAGAGCAGGTTATTTTACACAACACAATACATCTAAATGGGCTGATCCATTATTCTTCAGGATCTATTAGGTTCATGAATCATAGATAACAGTGAAGAGGGTGTTGAGGAGTTGTCGCTGAAGGCACAGCAGAGATCCAGGACCTGGCCCAAGTGTCACACATACACACAATTACAAACACACCTTCACTGATGGACACATAGTTAACAGGTCACAAACTAAAACGTAACATATTTTATTTTATATACAACCTGAAATACCCCCCCCCCCCCATGAGATTCACTCTTACACACTCAGAATGCATTGTACACTGACATACTGAATGCACACTCACATTTACTGTTTATATATTTAAGAAGAAAGGCAAGCTCTGCCTGCTGTTAAACCTGTTTCTAGCTAATACAATTAACCTAGCAAGGTACTTTAAGGGTTTTTTTTTTGTTAAAAAGAAACCTCATTCAATTAGGAAATGTTATGATTATCAAGAGCTCAAAGCCACAGGGAGGAAAGGCCCTTCTGGGTCACCCGTGGTTCTGCTTTCAGAACAGTGTGCAGAGCAATTACTGTAACTTCAGTGGAACCTAACAGCAAAATGATTAACACTGAAATGCTTTGATGTGCTTTTTAAAGCCCCTTAATAGTGCACGTGTTTTCGACAAACAAACCCCCCACACACATATAAAGCCATATTACGATTCCCCTGTAGGTCTAAGGTGTTATAATTTGTTATTCGGTGTACTAGTACATCCTGTGGTAGTAAAAAGGCTGCTCCCAATTTAACATTAAATAAATGTTTAATATTCACTTACTGGCCTGTGAGCTACAGTGATCATATATATATATATATATATATATATATAACTGATTATATTATATTTATATATTAATATTATATTTTATTTCATTTTAGGTAGTTGCCAAGTCAACATTTTTTATTTTGTTCTAATTTTTTAGTTAAACTTTAAGTACTAAAACAACTAAAACTAAAATAAAAAAGAATAAAAACTGTATAGATATATTTAAAAAAAGGGCAAAAACACAACAGAACTTTACTAAAACTTTAACTAAATTTAAAATGAAAACAAAATGTCAAAACAAAAACTCATTTAAATATTAAAAGCTATAATAGTTTCTCAACACTGTATTTATTAATATTTGTTAACATTAATAAAATATATTTGTTCATTGCTTAGGAACTAACTACAGATTACAAAAATGCATTAGTAAATGTTGAAATTACCATTATCTAAGATTAATAAATGCTGTAGAAGTATCATTCATTATTAGTTCATGTTATTAGTTCAATGTCTGTTGGGAAGCATACAAATAAAGTGTTAGCAGATATTAAGCAGACAGTCTAATATTCTATTAGTTGGACTATCAAAATAAACTGTTACCTAATATAGAAAGTATTTAGTAATAAGTAATGCAATACTTATAGAGAGTGTAATTAGTACAGTTGAACATGTAATTAGTCACTTGTAATTAATTGCTTTTTTTAGAGTAATTTACCCAACTCTACACTACACACACACTCACCGTTGTCATCTTCCACATCTCCAAGTACCATAGCCGGGACCCCTATGGCTGAAGCCAAGACCCACACGCAGATATTGACCACTTTGGCCTTGTGGGGCGTCCGCATGTCCAGGGCTTTCACCGGGTGGCACACGGCCACGTATCGATCCATGCTCATCACGGTCAAAGTGAACACACTAGTAAACATGTTATAATAGTCGATGGAGACGACCGCTTTGCACAGGGCATTGCCAAAGGGCCAGAAACCAAGGAACACATCCGTGCCCTGGAAGGGAAGCGTAGCCAGAACCAGCGCATCAGCCAGTGCCAGGTTAAAGATATAGATGTTGGTAGCCGTCTTCATCTTGGTATATCTGGGAAAGAGACAGAGAAAGTGAAAATAAAAAAAAGTGAATGAAAATACAAATCAGGATGAACAGCTAAACACAATTATTCTGACAAAATGCAGTCTGTATTTGCGAGGAAACCTGGCATTAAAATGACATTTCACATCAAATCCTCTTTTTTAATGTTTTGTCTGCAATGTCTTGTTTTATTTGAAGGCTACAACCTGTGATTCCCACTGTGGAAATGCATCAAGAGTCACAAACAATTACATATATTGGAATCCGAATTAGATACGGGTGCACATTAATTCATGCTTAACTAATACACAGATAATCATGTTTTAATGTATGACTCGTGCCCCCGGTTTCACAGACAAGGCTTATGGCTAAAATGCATGTTTGAGCTGTTTTAACTGAAAGCAACTTAAAATATGTCACTGCCATTGTTTTGTCTCAAGATGCACACCTGTAATGTTTTTTTTTCAAGTGTACATTTATGAAAGATACTTAAATATCCTAATTGAACTAAGGCCTAATCCTGGCTTAGGCTAAGCCCTGTCTGTGAAACCGGGCCATGAAGAACTAAAGCATTAATTAATGATTACTGCATCAGCAACGGATAAAGTTTCTATATGATTAATAGATTAAGTAATATATGAATTGTTATTAATGAGTTAATGTGTTACTACCACAATGGGTTGAAGCCATATACTTCAACTTCCAGTTGTCTGCTTTAATTAATCATTAACTATGAGTGTAATGACAGAGAATGTGTTTGAAGGATGGGTAAGTTAGGCTGCAAACAAATATCAGCACACCAGAATCTGAACTACAGATTGATGTTTAAACTGGATGCGTCATGCCGCAACAGCTGTTTACACTGGACATGACAGACCATTGCAAGTCCATTTGTCCATTTTGTTGTGTTGTGTTGCATCGTGCCGCATCCAGTGTAGCATCACTATCACTGATTTTAATGGGTTCTATTGTCTCTGTCTGGTCTTGACACAGTGTTACGAAATAGCAGTGCCCGGCCACATGTTCTCAGCGTTTGATCCTAAGACCTCAAGCTTATCCTGACACATTCCTGTGCCATGAACAACAAGGTTCTGGATGCAGCAATTCATCTGGTACAGAGGAATCACGGTTGTAGATAGTTGGAAATTGAAATCCATGGCTTAATGTGGATGTCAAAACCATAATGACATAATTAGTTAATAGTCATGTGCCTCAACAAGTAAAGTTATAACATAATGGTACATTTACACATTAACTTACACTTTTAGTTAATAAAATGTTACATTATGACACATTTAATTAATAACAATTAATGTATTACTTAATCTATTAATCATATAGAAACTTTACTAGTTGCTGATGCAGTAATCATTAATTAATGGTTTAGTTCTTCATGAGTTAAAACATGATTATCTGCGCATTAGTTAAGCATGAATTAATGCATATTAGTGCACCCGTATTGTAAAGTGTTACCAATTTTTCTTGGTAAATATGAGCAAAGCACTGCCATGACAATGCATTAAAAGCAGTAATTATTTGGTTGTCAGCTGTTTTATGATATTTGAGAAAGGTTGATAATGCTGTACCAATCATTCACAACAGCTTCACATCCACTCAGGATCTACAAGCGTTATGAATCCTACCAACTTGAATGCATATAAAATAATAAATAAACATTTATTCATTGAACACATGAGTAGT
This sequence comes from Elopichthys bambusa, assembly GCA_037101425.1. NCBI lineage: Eukaryota > Metazoa > Chordata > Actinopteri > Cypriniformes > Xenocyprididae > Elopichthys > Elopichthys bambusa. The sequence continues at coordinate 28,984,934 of CM074451.1, read as the reverse complement.
ATTACACATACTATGTAACTAAAATATTAAATAAGTACATTTATTTTAATGTATGCCTTGCATTGTAAAAAAAGAGCTACATGCAAATACAATCGACTTGACATTTATTATTGCAATCATAATAATTAAAAATGAACTTTTTCTAAAAATTGAAATTAGTCACTTATTTTAAGATGAAATTGCAGCACCAATGTTTTGCAATATGAAGTGATCCTCAAAATCGATGCCTGGTCTAATCTAACATTTTGTTCCTCTGTAATCAATCTGACATTTAACAATAATAACAGGTAAAGTCTTATTCAGGCTGGATCAGCAGCTGAGAATCTCCCTGTCTGGATTTGTGTTTATTTAGAGTTATCTTTCATGTCATTTTAAAGAGTGTAAATACATTTAACATAACGCGGTCCTGCTTCTGACATTGAAATGCTCCATTAATTCCAGTGCTTTCTAAACCAGTTCTGTTGCCGTTACACTTCCAAAAACCTCTTTTTAACCAATACCACAAACCTTGTTCTCACTCAGTTACAACTGTAAATGACAAAAATGACATATACGCATGAGGAATGAATGACATTGCATTAGCATAAATAAATACACAAAAAAGTGAGAAAATAGAGGAAAAATACACAAAATAAGGCAGTAATTGTAATAAATTTACTTGCAAAATGAAATAAAATCCTTTTTCACCTCTTTCGTTTACCATTTAGAAAGATGTGAAAAGAGGTTTTAGAGTTATTTCTTTCTTCTAGTTGGAGAAAGTGAGAAAGTGTTTCTCAGCAGTGCCACAGTGACCACTGACTGTGTCTTCCATTGGAAGTCATGTGTGTATTTGCCTTTAGACTGTGATCATTGAGCTTGTGGTAAGAATGTGTCTCTGCTTCATTAAAGTGGTCATGACATGAGAAATCAAATTTGCCTTGATCTTTGTACCAATAAAAACATCCTGCAAGTTTCAGAGCTTAAAACATCCTCCTCATTATAAACAATCAAGCTCCAAAAATGGCTCATTTCCATGTTGTGGGATTTGTGACGTTATACAGGCAAACACTGCTGCTTTCATATGCTATCGGAGATTTCTGAAGTCGTGATTACAAGCTTGTCACATTCAAATGCTTTGTTGTCTGAAAAAAAAAAAAAAAAAAAAACAGGAAGCAAGGTTTTTTCTTGCCTATTTATTGGGAAAATCTTATTAAAGCCAAAATGATGGCTTTCCCATTCATTAAAGGATTAGTTCACTTTCAAATAAAATGTTCCTGATAATTTCCTCACCCCCATGTCATCCAAGATGTTTATGTCTTTCTTTCTTCAGTCGAAAGGAAATGAAGGTTTTTGATGAAAACATTCCAGGATTATTCTCCTTATAATGCACTTCAATGGCCTCCAAACGGTTGAAGGTCAAAATTATAGTTTCAGTGCAGCTTCAAAGGGCTTTAAACGATACCAGACGAGGAATAAGGGTCTTATCTAGCAAAACGATCGTCATTTTAGAAAAAATAAATGTATATGCTTTGTATATGCCTTCCAAGTGCTTCCGCCAAAACCGTACTTTCGTATTCTTCAAAAAGCTTACGCTGTATGTCCTACGCCTTCCCTATTCTAGTTACAGAACGAACGCAGCTACATTTTTTTTACATTTTTTTGATGAAATTAATGTTTTCATCAAAAACCTTCATTTCTTTTCGAATGAAGAAAGAAAGACGTGAACATCTTGGATGACATGGGGACATAAATTATCAGGAAAATTTTATTTGAAAGTGAACTAATCCTTTAACAACTATATAAAGATTCATCACACCGTCTAGATAAATATGCACTACTTTAACGACAATACAAGGTAATAAAGAATATTAGTCACAGCAGCAATAGTTCTCACTTCTGCCATGTTGGGCTGCCCATCTCAGGAATCAAAATGATCTCTGTCTTCACAGTGGTAAATACGACTTAAGAGGGTGTTCATGTTCAATTTTTAACTAGGAAACCTGATAATTCTGCTAGCATGTAAAGACAGCATACATTTTCATATGCCCTCCTCTAGAGCAAGACATTATTTTTTTAACTTTCCAGGAAGTGGAACATGAGATTTGAATTGCATTCTCACTCAAACAGAGTTTTCATATTTCCGGCTGTTAAGATGTATTTACCTACGCTTTGGTGCAACCTCCTGCTTCTTTTATTTTGGTAACACTTTGGTATGGGGAACACATATTCACTTTTGCCTCAATGAACTCTTAATTTAAGTTTAGGTATGGGGTAGGATTTAGGGATGTAGAATGTTCATGCAAAATAATAAGTAATAATAAACAGCCAATATGCAAGCTAATAAGCAACTAGTTAAAAGTGAGAATTGTTCCCCATGCTAAAGTATTACCTTTATTTCAATATGTGTCTGTACTGTCATGTCAAATATCACATATTTTGACAAATCAAGTGTAGCGTTAGTTCTGGCAGGTCACGTTAATCAAGCTCACATCATATCACAGCATCCATATATATATATATATATGGCATCCACTTCACAGCTGGCTATATTTCACTTTCCATTCATCTCTGACTGTCTTCACGAAGCTAAGCTAAGTTCCTTTTTATGCTCATAGCTTAAAAGTTATCAGGTATTGGCAACATGCTTGTGCTGCTTAGGCTTATCTAGTTGTTTCGTCTAGTTGTGCTAGGCTTATGCGATCATATTGGCAATATGCATTACTTATCTGTTGTCATTGGAAACATGCTTGTCACTGCAACATGCTGTGCTTTAACCTATCGGATTAGATCAAGTCACCTTTATCTATATAGCACTTATATGGCTTGGATTCGAGCTGCTTTGCGGTGATGGACAGGATGACGATTCATGGTGCAAATAGAATCAGTTCTGCTGTGGGCAGCCCTAATAGAAAAATGTGTCTAGTTCTGTGATTATACAACATGCTTGTTGTATCAGATTTTGTTGTCGCTAGGGGTGTAAGCTTCCCCCAATAGATCCCATACAATTATTTTAAATTTGGCTACAGCAACATGCTTGTTGCAAATATGTACTTGCTTGCTTCAGCTTGGAGTGGTGCGTCCCCCATAAAATTGGATCTGTAGTGCTCAACATTTGCTACTAGCATCAGGATTTAATTAACCATTCTATCAGAGAAAAAAAAAAAAGTTTGTGTTTGGGGGATATCAGCATGGTTCATGGGTTATCGCTGCTCTCCCTGCTCTCATCCATGCTAGGCTGCTTGGATGTGCAGTGAGTTCTCGTCTAGAACAGAACCATACCAAAGTCCCTTTAAGACAAGTCATTTCACTCGGCGGCCATCTTTGAAACGCCTCTCAGGAATGCAAGTGCAGCTTCTATCTCTTTGAATGGGGAAACATCAAATTCTCCAAAGCTGTTTGCCAAGCTTTCGATTAAATTTCGTATTTGAAATCAGGGCTTAAAAATGAAAAGAAAAAAAATTCAATCGTTTCACTCCGAGCAGAATCAGAAACAGTTTCTGTTCCTGCGTTCCTTCTGTATTATTAAAGTTCCGAAACTGGTTTGATTAAAAAAAATAATGGTTAATAACGTTATATTATAACTTTATATATAAAATGTTTGCTGCATGGTTAAAAATACAGACGCTATTCCTGAGTGGAAAAAAGATACTTCGCATTTTATTATTACATTCAGAAATAATGTTGCCAGTAAATAAAGTAATGTTTACAATAACCTAGCCTAGCTTTGTTTATAATGTGTTTGTAAGCATAAATTATGAACACAACTGCCCTACTGTACTTCCCCTTATGCACTCCACAACAAATCCTCTAATGTAGGCCTATTCAGGCTATATAGGCTACGTCAAGCCAAAACGAATTAAAAAAATATCTTTTTCTAATCTAATTCTATCTAATTCTTTTTAACGGCATTCCAGCTTCTATTGCTATATTCAAGGTGAGAAACAGGTTTATTTATTAGAAATAAAACATCTCGGGTTACGACTGTAACCCTGGTTCCCTGAGAACAGGAAAGGAGACACTGTGTCCTAGAAGGCTTTTGGGGAATGCCCTCGTGTGACTGGTATCTGAAACAATCTGTCAAATCACGACAATCTTTATTGGCCGGCGATAGCCTATGATGTCATACAGGTACAACCAGGAAGGAGTGCCTGGAGAACACGTCATCCTCTTTTCGTCTGAAGGGACTGACAGCAGGCTGACTACACATAAGCGTTCTAGGACGCAGTGTCTTGTTCCCTGTTCTCAGGGTACCAGGGTTACAGTCGTAACCCGAGACGTTCCCTTTCGAAAAGGAACTCGCACTGCGTCCTAGAATGCTTATGTGGAACGAAATACCCACCTATTCCGCCAGCAACCTGTCTCTTTAATGGAACAGAGTCCCTTACTTAAAGCACAGGGGGGCAGCCGTATGAGAGGGACTGCAGGAAGTCAGAAACCACTCCTCACTGGAAAGAGACAGGCATCCCAGGGAGCAGTACTCAGCAAAGTGCTTCCCAACCCTCAGATCAAGTAATTAAAAACAGAGCATTCTGGAGACTGGCTATTCTACATAGGGTCCTAAAGGGGCTTCTAGCTCCTACCAGAAGCTGGTGTAAGGGGAGTAAACACAAAACTTCTTAATACTCCTAGACCGAACTCAGGGAGCAAGGTCTAGTTTAAGATGACCGACAGGGGGGTAGAAACTACAGCCTAGATAAAAACTGATCTTCTAGGGAGGCTGAGAAGCCTTCTACCTATGATCAGAGCTCGGAAGTGCAGAACTCTGGAGAAGACCCTACTAGAGGGGAGTAGAAAGACTCGATCGAGACAAGTAAGACCAAGCTAAGCAAGACGGCTGGGGGGCTCAGAAGAGAGCCTACAACCTGACACAGACCAGAGTGCCAGCATGGAACATTAGCCTTGTTAAAAGAGCTAAGAGCCTGGCTCGTTACCCAGCACAAAGGGTAGTCTATATCAGGACCAACATTCCGAGAAATGGGTCCACCCTGGGGCAAAGAACCAACAAGAACATACCACAGAGGCAGCCTGAAAAAAGGCCGGCGCTAAGTAGCAGATAGAAAATCTGGGGTCAACATCAAGGAGACTCCAGAGGAACATAGCGACTTGATATCGGATTGCCCAGGAATAGCCAACAAGGAGGACCCAGAGGGCCAACCACTTAAAGGCAGTCAACTCGTCAGAAATAGGCCAGAAATAGGGGCGGCCCAATGGGAAGGCCGACACACCTAAACATGACTTCAGAGAGGTTAAAAAGGACAAACAAAAAACCAACCTAGCAACTCTTACAGGCAAGAGGTGGCAGGTATGTTCAAACAGGTAAAAACATCCGTGGCCTAACGGGCAGTGGTAAAAATAGAAAATCGTTTGTACACTTTCACTGCTTTCTAGTAACAAAGGAGGCCCAATTATAGGCCAATACCAGAAACATCACAACCTGAAGCTCAAAGGGCAGAGGCCTCAGAGAATATGAAGCCAGAATGCTGCAAAAAACTTAAGGCGGCCTGAACTTAGGAGGCCGACGTCAGAAAAGATAAAAAAGAGCTAGACAGAGCGGAGGCTAAAAATAGAAAGCCAACGCGCATCACAGGGTGATGTAAGGGAAAATAGGCCATACCTGAAGTCATGATGCATCTGAAGCTCAGGGGAGCGGAAGGTTTCAGCATATCGCCCTAAACTCTCAGAACGAGAGGAAACCACTTCACTTCAACCCAAGGGAAGGTGGTTAACAAGGAGGCCAAAAAAATTTAAAAACATGGCCAACTTCTTGAAATCATGAGCTTTGCTGGAGTTCAATCAAAGAGGTGACTCCAGAAGATGTGATGACCATAAAAATGGCTTGCCACACAGAAATATTCATTCTGAGAAACCCATATAAAACCTACCAACCAAAATCTTAAGAGAGAGTAGGAATTATAAAAAGGGTGTCACGACCAACCTTCATTTAAAAGGAAGCTCCAGGGCCCTAGTAAAAAAGCCCCTAAAACGCATAAACCCTAACTAAAAACATATATATATATATATATATATATATATATATATATATATATATATATATATATATCCCCAAAAAGCCTTAAGCAGGGGGCTTTGAGGTAAAATGCAAAAAGCAATAGCTCTATCAACAGAGGCGACCTGCAAAAAACTCAACTTGAGACACACAGAGAAAAAGGTCCACATATAAATGTAAAAATGGCCTGCCATACTCATGCAGTCCAAAAAGGCTACGCTTCCCTTCGAACCCGGACCAGACCATCAGAAGAGTTCCAGCTTAGGGAACATACTCATCATCGGCCCAGCCTCAGGACCGATGTAGAAGCAACTGTGGGGAAGAAGGGTACAGAGGGACAGCAGAAGAAGAGGAGAGGGTGGTGTGTGCAAACCCTCAAAAAGGGAAGTAATACTCATCGGCATTCAGAATGCCTGTGCTGTATAACTTCCCTAACATCCTGCTTCTTCTTCCTAGCTTCACGCCTTCTCCGCGACCTGCTCTTCTGAGGAGAAGGGGCCCGAGTGGCGACGCTAGATTTCAAGTCCAGTCAGACTCGGCCCTCTATTCCGCTTCGAATCAAACTAATTCTCGAATTATGTTGTACATTAAATTACTGAACATCAATTATATCTCCAGTACATTTATGTTGGTTCTGTTCTGTTTACCCTAGGGGAGTTATCGCTACTCTCCCTGCTCTAATCCATGCTAGGCTGCATGGATGGCCAGGGAGTTCTTGACTAGAACGGAACCATACGACCAATCCAAACTGTATGTTAATTAGTGGTCCTGACAGAAATCTGTTTAAACCCAAGCCAAAGCCTGTGTGACTTCATTAAACACGCAGCTGGTGAAATATGGAAAGAGGGCCTCTGGGATGAAAGCTGACTTTGCCATTGCTCTATTTCATAAATATCTGATGGTGTTGACAAGAGGGACACAGCTTTGAAACCTTATAATCTACAGGGTGCACGATGATCACAAGCAATCACATCATTACTGCATGGCACATGCTGATTGGCCTCTGCTGATCCTGCAGCCAATGAGGTTGTTTGCTCAACATTTAAATAGTCTGGTTCATTGTTTGCTGTAAGCTACTCCTGCAGCACGCTATCAGAGTTCCTCTAAAAAACCCTCCACCTGCCTAGATTTGCTTTGTCTATTTATGCAGCAGCATATCTTGCATGCTCACAGCAGCGTGTCTGTGTATCTAATAGCAGTAGCAAGTCCATACTTGCTCTGCAGCAGCAATAATCAACAGCAGCAGCATATAACTTTCATAATGAATGGCAAATAAAGTTGTGATCACGATGTGTCCCATGTGTTTATCACTCCAGCAGAGCTGATCTAGTTTGTTTTTTCCACAGGGTTACCAAGACAAACTAAAACTAGAGAGAGACTAAACATTTCACAGCAGGCATGGTTGTAGCAAGAAAATCTAAAGTTGGATGAGTAAAAGAAAATCTCACTGGACAGGGAGAGTTTGCTTTGAAATGTGAAGGCTGAGAGATTCCGTCTCTGTTAGTCTGGGATGGAAAGAGGAAGGGACTCGTGAGAATTGTGGTTGATCTTGCACTGACAGCATTTCAACTCCTTGAAAACCAGACTGGGATCAGACAGCACTGAAACTAGACCCTGGGCCTGAGAGCAGCAGAGAGGAGTGCAGAAGGAAGAGATCAATGAAGTGGAGGGATGGAGAGAGAGTAATCAAGGTTGAGACATCAGGGAGAGAGAAGAGCGTTCAGATCTACAGAGATGATGGGGCTGCGGTGGGCTTTTGGGGAAACCAGAGGGAATACATTCATGCACATCAGCTCCTCTCTCTCCCTCTATAATCATGTCTCATTTACACAATCTTGGCCTGAATGTCTACAGACAGTTTTGGGCTTGGGCCAAGTCTCAGTCCATTAACTGATGCTAAAACAGGAAGGATATGGGAAACATGAGACAGAGAGAGAGAGAGAGAGAGACAGAGAGAGAGATTTCTGGAATGCTTTTCCAATCTAAATTAGTACTGAATTTTTTTAGTATACTTCATATGCATTCTTGAACTGAAAATGCCATTCCAAAAGATAGGCTGCCTTCTATTATACCTTTTTGTGGATAATTCTAAGGCAGCATTAATATCCTTCATAAAGAGCAAAATCTCAGAATGCATGGCAGTAAGTTGAATGAAAATAAATCATTCAAGATGACAGATGAAGCAAGGCAAGTATCTATTGTAAATACAAACAAGCGAACAACCAAATAAATAGATCAAACAGTTGAATACATTTAAAAGTAGTAAACTATATTTTCTTTTATTCAATATTAATGTATTAATATTATAAAGAATATATATTTGAAAGAAATTAATTTTATGAACTTTTATACAGCAAGAATACATTAAATTGATCAAAATTGACAGTGAATATTATTTACAGTCTTACAGTCTTACATCTATTTCAAATAAATGCTGTTCTTTTGAATCATGTGACACTGAAGACTGGAGTTAATGGCTACTGAAAACGTCTCGGTTACGACTGTAACCTTAGTTCCCTGAAGAGGGAACGAGACGTTGCGTCGAGAAATGACGCTTTGGGAACGCAACGCGTGATGTCGTCATGAAGCACGTGTGAAATCAGTCCAATGGTGTGTCGAGACGTCAGAAGCGGGTGACGTCACGGCCAGGAAGCTATAAAGCACGCTCAAACAAAGCAACGCTAGCTTAAAGTGTCTGAAGTAAGCGCTGACAGGCGTGCTGGAAGTATGGCAGGACGACGCAACGTCTCGTTCCCTCTTCAGGGAACTAAGGTTACAGTCGTAACCGAGACGTTCCCTTTCAAGGGAACTCGCGTTGCGTCGAGAAATGACGCTTTGGGAACGTTAATACCCACGCAGCCATAGTTACAAGGGCCTGTCTGGTGTGGCTCGTCAGTCACCAGAGAGAACCCGGGCCCCGGGGGAGCTAAGGTCAAGTTGATAAAACCTGACGAATGTGTGCGGTGAGGACCAGCCTGCCGCATCACAGACGTCGAGTAAAGAGGCTCCCGAAAGAAGGGCTTTGGAGGCCGCCATACTTCTGGTAGAGTGGGCTCGGACTGCTAGAGGTGACGGCAGTCCGGCCGACTCGTAAGCAAGTGAGATAGCCTCGACTAACCACTTACTCATCCTCTGCTTAGATGCCGGGGCCCCTTTATTGGGGGACCCGAAGAGGATAAACAGTTGCTCAGTCTTACGCCACAGGGCAGCTCTGTGGACGTAAGCATCTAGGGCCCGAACAGGGCAAAGCAAATTAAGGCGTTCCTGGTCTGACGTCCTGAAGGGAGGAGGACAGAAGGCCTGCAGTACAATGGGCCTAGCCACATTAGTGGGAACTTTAGGAATATAACCAGGTCTGGGATGAAGAAAGGCTTTCACCATACCAGGTGCAAATTCCAGGCACGAGGGAGCAACCGAAAGGGCCTGTAGATCTCCTATTCTTTTTAAGGAAGATATGGCAAGGAGGAACAGTGTTTTTAGGGTCAAAAACTTAACTGGAACCTCCTCAATCGGTTCGAAGGGGGCTAGGGATAGGCCTTGGAGCACCAAGGCCAAATCCCATGCTGGAACCCTCGTGCGTACCGCGGGCCTCAGCCTCAGGGTGCCACGGAGGAAGCGAGTAATAAGTGGGTCTCTACCAAGAGGAGAACCAGCCAAGGGTATGTGGTAAGCCGCAATGGCCGCCACATAAACCTTTAGCGTGGAGGGAGATAACCCTGCAGTGAACCGTTCCTGCAGAAATTCCAAGACCGTACCAACGGGACAGGAAACTGGATCAAACTGACGACTACTGCACCAAGAAGTGAAAAGTTTCCACTTGAGGGCGTAGAGCTTCCTCGTGGAGGGAGCTCTAGATTGGAGAATGGTCCCTACAACCTCGGTTGAGAGACCGGAATCTATGAGCTGGGCCCCCTCAGAGGCCAAGCCCACAGGCTCCAGAGCTCTGGGCGGGGGTGGAAAATCCTGCCCCCTGCCTGGGACAGAAGGTCCCTCCTGAGCGGAATCTCCCAGGGAGAGCCGTCCAGGAGAGATACTAGGTCCGAGAACCACACTCTGCCCGGCCAGCGCGGGGCTATCAAGGTGAGCCGGACGTAGTCCCGGCGAACTCTTTCTAGAACTCCCGGGAGCAGAGCGATCGGGGGAAAAGCGTACAGACGAAGCCTCGGCCACGTCTGTACCATAGCATCCAGTCCGAGAGGAGCTGGATGCGTGAGGGAAAACCAGAGTGGACAGTGAGAAGTCTCTCGAGACGCAAACAGATCCACCTGAGCCTGGCCGAACCTTTCCCAAATTTGCTCCACCACCTCGGGGTGGAGCCTCCATTCCCCGGGCCTCAGCCCCTGCCTCGACAGGACGTCTGCTCCAACATTCTGGACCCCGGGGATATAAGCTGCCCTGAGTGACAGGAATTTCCCTTGGGACCACAGGAGGATTCGGCGCGCCAACTTGGAGAGTGGGCGTGACCGGAGACCCCCCTGATGATTTATATAGGCGACTACCGATGTGTTGTCTGACCGGACAAGAACATGGTGGCCCCTGAGATCTGAGAGAAAAGTCTTGAGGGCCAGAAAGACCGCCAGCATTTCCAGGCAGTTGATGTGCCAGGAGAGGTGGTGAGAGCCCCACAGACCTTGAGTCGAGCGTCCGTCTAGGATCGCTCCCCAGCCCGTGAGGGAAGCATCTGTCGTTAACATTTTGCGACGACAAGGAGCTCCCAGCACGGGCCCTTGGGATAGAAACCAGGATTTCTTCCAAATGGCCAGGGCACGAAGACAACGCCGCGTGACCTTGATCATGCGAAAAGGATTTCCCCTCGGGGAGAATCCCCTGGTTTTGAGCCACCACTGCAGGGGTCTCATGTGCAGCAGACCAAAAGGTATCACGTTGGATGCCGCTGCCATCAGCCCCAACAGCCTCTGGAACTGTTTTACAGTGAGTGACTGGCCTAGCTTTAACCGGCTTGCGGTAGAAAGGATTGATTCGATGCGAGCAGGAGAAAGACGCGCCTGCATCGCAACAGAGTCCCAAACCACGCCTAGAAAAGTGGTTCTCTGAACTGGAGAAAGCATACTCTTCTTGGCGTTGAGCCTCAACCCCAGGCTCTTCATGTGAGCGAGGACGACATCTCGATGCCGAGCCGCTAACTGTTGTGAATGAGCCAGAATCAACCAATCGTCTATATAATTGAGGACGCGAATGCCCTGGAGACGTAGAGGTGCAAGAGCTGCATCCATACATTTGGTGAATGTGCGGGGTGATAATGCTAGGCCGAATGGAAGAACCCGATATTGGTAAGCTTTGCCCCCAAAAGCAAACCTCAGGAACTTCCTGTGATGTGGAAGGATGGAGATGTGAAAGTATGCGTCCTTGAGGTCGATCGTAACAAACCAGTCCTCGGACCTGATTTGAGATACGATCTGCCTCAGTGTCAACATCTTGAACTTGAGTTTCATAACGAACTGGTTCAAATGACGAAGATCTAGAATAGGACGCAACCCGCCATCCTTCTTTGGAACAATAAAGTAACGGCTGTAGAAACCGTTCTCTGCATCGGAGGGAAGTACATAATCTATGGCTCCTTTCTCCAATAGAGTTTTTACTTCTTGTTCCAGAACCAGAGCCTGCTCGGGGCCCACCACAGTGGGTAGGACCCCCATAAACCGGGGCGGGCGAGACCCGAACTGAATGGCATAACCTTTTTCGATTGTACGCAGGACCCATTGAGGAATATTCGGCAGTAGCTTCCACGCTGTCAGATATTCTACTAAGGGAACCAGTCTCTCGAGACTGGCCTCTGGTATATGTTGAATAACCAGTTCGGTGCCCCGATGCGGCGCACCGGCAGGGGGCAGCCGAACTGATCGCTCTGAGACCCTCCTCGGAGGGAGCGAACACCCCATCACCGCTAAAGTTACGGGCGGATGTTTGAGTGAATGTTCGCTGGGGGCCGCTGCGCCCTGGAATACCCGAGATGGCAGGGTTGGCAGAACGGCCCCCTGAGGGCACCGAAGAGAAGTGAGCGCCGTGCGCTGAAGTGTAAAACGCTTCTCTCCGGAGGGGACTGCCCTCAAAGTCCTGACGCTGCTGGCGTCAGGGCTTTTTCCCCGCAGCCTTCTTGGCAGTAAGGATGGATCGCAGATCCATCCTACCCCTCGAAGGCTGCGGTTGAGACCGCCCACCCGTCCCCCCGTGTCGCTGAGGGGGAGTACGGGTGGTAACGCTCTGCTTCTGGGTGGCCCGATGATATTGTGAGGAGCTGGCTTTAGAAGAGTGGGGCTGCTGTTGTTGAGCAGCCCCGGGGGTATGAGAGCGGCGGGGGAGGAGCTTCTGGAACGCCGCCGCTTGTTTATTAGCCTCCTGGAACCTCTCAACGACCGTATTGACAGAGTCGCCGAAGAGGCCAGGAGGCGTAAGCGGGGCGTCCAGAAGGAAGTGTTTATCCTTATCTTTTATAGAGCTAAGGTTGAGCCATAAATGCCTCTCCGTGGCCACCAGGGCTGCCATAGCACGACCGACAGATTTGGCAGTCTCCTTGGTGGCCCGGAGAGATAAATCAGCTGCCCGACGTAGCTCATTGACTACGTCGGGAGTCATTCCCCCGCCCTCATCAATATCCCCCAAAAGTTCGGCTTGGTAGGCCTGCAGCACGCCCATAGTGTGAAGGCATGCCGCAGCCTGACCAGAGGCCTGATAAGCTTTGCCCACCAAGCTGGATGTAATCCTGACGGGCTTGGTGGGCAATGTCGGGGCCTTTAGGGGCGATGCTGATTGTGGAGAGAGATAGCTAGCAAGCGTCTCCTCCACCTTTGGCATCGTCCCATACCCATGCTCCTTAAGCCCCACTATCGATGCATAGTGCGTGGTTTGAGCACTATGCACACGATAGGAGGCCGGTTTCCTCCAGGACCTCGACACCTCAGTGTGGAGGTCTGGGAAGAAGGGGAGACCCCGACGGGGAGGCTGCGCTCGCGAGGGCAGGAACCGTTCGTCCAATTTGCTTTTAGGACGAACATCCTGCCTCTCCGCCGGCCAATCGATGTTCAGTTTGGCCACGGCGCGAGTTATGACCTCCACCAGCTCCTCATAAGCCGGAGAGTGGGATGGCGAGTCCTCACTCTCAGCTATGTCGGTGCTCTCCACATCCAACTCCTCGGAGCTGGACACGTTGAGCACCGGTGCTTCACCCAGTGTGGAAGGAACCGCAAAGCGTGCTTCCAGACACTGGGAAAAAGCACTGGATCTGTCAGGTGAGGGCTGAGATAGGGCGGGGCCCGTCTCAAACCCCTCTGACAAATCCATTTGCGATCCCCAAGATCTGGATCGGCGCTGTGCCTCGGCAGCAGCGGGACCCGAACCCTGGGGAACGCGAGCCTGGGCGCTCTCATCAAAGAGCGCCAGGCGGGAGCGGAGCGTCCGCAATGAAAGGCGGTCACAATGCTCACAGTCAGCACCCTCAAGTGCTGACCGGGCATGCTCCGCTCCCAGGCAGGCAACACAGAGATCATGTGTATCCCCGCCCGTGATGTAACGTGGGCAGGGAGGAACACAAGGTCTAAATGGTTTCTCAGCCATAAAGGATAATAATAAAGACAGACAACACCAAATAGAACATACGAGACACAGAGCGCAACTGAAGACACAGAAGCTAGCGTTGCTTTGTTTGAGCGTGCTTTATAGCTTCCTGGCCGTGACGTCACCCGCTTCTGACGTCTCGACACACCATTGGACTGATTTCACACGTGCTTCATGACGACATCACGCGTTGCGTTCCCAAAGCGTCATTTCTCGACGCAACGCGAGTTCCCTTGAAAGGGAACTCAGCTTTGCCATTACTGGAATAAATTACATTTGAAAATATATTTAGATTATAGTTATTTAAAATGGTAATAATATTTCACTTTTTACTGTATTATGATCAATTAAATTCAGCCATGGTTTAAAATAAAATACAGACCCCAAACTTTTGAACAGTATTGTAGATCAGGGTATTCTTCACCATTTGATCATCATCACAACTAAGATTCCTCTGTAACACTTTATTTTAGGGTTTTTTAACTAGTGCATATTACAAGAATATTGGCTGTTTATTAGTACTTATAAAGCACATATTAATGCCTTATTCTGCATGACCTTATTCTACATCCTCAATACCTGAACTTAACAACTACCTTACTAACTATTAATAAGCAGTAAATTAGGAGTTTATTAATGGAAAAGTCGTAGTTAATAGTGAATACATGTTCCCTATACTAAAGTGTTACCGATTCCTCACTATAAATATTGCTTATCTGACTGTGAGAGATTGATATTGTTCTCATAGTGTGAGTTCAGTTCTAATTTTAGTTCATGAAACTCTCTCCCTAGATTATGTATCCATGCAGAAAAAAGGAATGAATAATCACTTGATCTCTGGTATAAATATTATATGACCTGCCATGTTAGATGATGTATTTATGTTAATTGTGTAATTTTTTTTTTCTTTTTTGCAGCCACTGAATTCACAGGGGGAAGGTTGAGGTTGCTGGAATTTAATTGAATTTTCTGCAGAGTAATATCTCAAATCTTAATAAAAGCATCAGAGCTAGTGCCAGTGAGAGTATTTGAGCATCATTTGTGAGGCAGAAGAGTGTTTCTGTAAAGACTCTCACTCTGAAACCTGATCTGCCAAAGACATTCACCAGCTTCAGTGAAGACCTCCTGAGCTACAAGTGTTAAATGTGAAGAGATGAAATAGTGTTCGAGAAACAGAAACTAAACATCTCTGTATAATTGAGTGTGGAAAGTAATACAAATGTAGTTCTCATTTAAAAACCGGGTTAAATTTAAAATTTAAAAAATTTAAATTTAAAAACATTGAGGTAATCTAGGGGTTTTTTTAGGGGTTACAAAACATTTCTATCGCTGTGTCTCATTTCGAAGGCTGTGTCCTCCAGAGGTTGCATTTCAAGGCAGCATACGACATCAAGGCGGTCTCATTTAAGAAAATTAACCATTCGATTTATTTGGTTTTAGAAAGCAATACAAATATTTCAAGGTCTAAATAAAAAAATCAGTTGAACATTGCATGTCTGTTATTAATTAAGAAGAATTCTCAGAGAATTATGCAGAAATTACAGTATTTTATACCCCACAAGGAATAAAAGTCAATTTTATTATGATTACTTTTCTTAAATAAGACATCATTGATGACGTATGCAGCCTTCAAATGTGACCTCTGGAGGACGCAGCCTCCGAAATGAGACTGCTTATTTAAAATAAATGCTGTTCTTCTGAACTTCTCAACACTGACCATTTCAGTTTTTAACATTTAATGTGGACTGAAAACCCAAAACATGATATGTGTTTGTGTTACCTAAACAAATACTTTCTCTAATAAATCTGTGCAAACTGCTCTTTCTGAACACCAAATAACTTTAATTTTGTAATAAAAGTAAGTAAAGTCCATAAGCCATATGGTGACTGTATCGTGCGTCATTAATCATAGTGTCTGTCAATGTGTCTATGATGTGTAAACATGACATAAATGTCAAGGTGTGATCTGAATGATGAAGTTACTGGTGTGTAACCTTCCATTTGGGAGCGATAACACATTTTACTGTTGTTCTTTCTTAGAGCCAAAAGACAGCTTGATTTATGAATGATGGATGACTTGTTTGAATTGTCAACATCCGAGTATACATATTTAATAAAAAATCTTTCTAGACAAAACTCTTTTACACAATATCTAATCGAAAAATCAAACATTGTGCAAAAGAGAATTTTTGTGTTTGCATTGCATCAAATGCCACATGAACTCCAGCAATGAGAGAAACGAATCTCCCACTGAAGAAGTGATCATGCTGATGTACTTCACTATAATTATATTTGTTTACCCTATAGAATAACAGTGACTATTTTATTTAACTGAAAGTGATCAACCGATTGAAAATACAAAGTAATTGGTTCTTTCAGACGCTGTGCAGATGGTTTTATGAGGGAAATTTACAAGGACAGCTATAGAAAATTATTTAATGTGCCTTTGCTAAATTACTACATTCACACATAAATATAGTGGCTCAGTAGCGTGAGTCCGTCTTTGAAAGAGATGCTTCAGAGGATGAGGAATTTAAAAAAAAAACACACACTATGAAAACACACATACAAATAAATGTGAGGTCATGTTTTGAGGGACAGAAATTGTTTAACTTTATCCTTGGCATGTAATAAAAAGACTGCCTGATTGACCAAAGTTTAGTATTCACTGAGTAACAAATAGTTCAGTGTTTTTACTGTATTTTCGATTAAATGCAGCCTTAGTGAACATACTGTTCTTTCAAAAACAGTTTAAAAAACAGGAACATTGGATTCTTCGCACTTCATTCAAACTTTTTATGAAATATTTATTCAATATTTTGTTTGCATGTTGTGAAGTTGTGCCGGGAGTGTAAAACTAATGTATGCGTTCCACATTTCAATTGTATCATTTGTCATGACACAATGAAACCGTCATGATCACCTGCTGGAGTGCCCTTAACAGCCACCAGAGGGCACTCTACCCCAGACATTCTCACTATCACGGACTTCGATGAGCCCGCTCCAGCCGGTATGTCCACTCCAGCCAGTGAGTCCGCTCTAGCCAGTGAGTCCGCTCCAGCCGATGAGCCCACTCCAGAGCCCGCTCCAGCCGGTAAGTCCGCTCCAGCTGACAAGTCCGCTCCAGCCGATGAGTCCGCTCCAGCCGGTAAGTCCGCTCCAGCCGGTAAGTCCGCTCCAGCTAACAAGTCCGCTCCAGCCGGTAAGTCTGCTCCAGCCGGTGAGCCCACTCCAGCCGGTGAGTCCGCTCCAGCCGATGAGCCCGCTCCAGCCGGTAAGTCCGCTCCAGCCGGTAAGTCCGCTCCAGCTGACAAGTCCGCTCCAGCCGATGAGTCCGCTCCAGCTGACAAGTCCGCTCCAGCCGATGAGTCCGCTCCAGCCGGTAAGTCCGCTCCAGCTGACAAGTCCGCTCCAGCCGATGAGTCCGCTCCAGCCGGTAAGTCCGCTCCAGCCGGTAAGTCCGCTCCAGCTAACAAGTCCGCTCCAGCCGGTAAGTCTGCTCCAGCCGGTGAGCCCACTCCAGCCGGTGAGTCCGCTCCAGCCGATGAGCCCGCTCCAGCCGATGAGCCCGCTCCAGCCGGTAAGTCCGCTCCAGCCGGTAAGTCCGCTCCAGCCGGAGAGCCCGCTCCAGTCCATGAGTCCGCTCTAGAGCCCATTTCAGCTTATGAGTCTAGTCCTAAGCCTGCTCTAGTCAAGGAGCCTGCTCCAACCCATGAGTCCACTCCTGAGTCCGATCCAGTTCATGTGTTTGTCTCAGAACCCACTTCTGCTCCAGTCCATGAGTTTTTTGGCTGCCCGACTGTGATCAAGGACGTCACCCCTGAATTTCCTGTCTTCTGTGATACGACCAAAGAAGTCACCCCAGAACTTTGTTTGCCTTGACGTGACATCAGAGATCATTTTTGAACTGCCTCAATACGACCAGAGAGGTCACTCAGGGCAATGCCTTGGAGGGCGTTCCTGAGCTCCCTGCCTGTCCTGTTATGGCCCTAGTGGCCAACACTAACCTCTCAGTGCCTTATGTTTCAGTTTTGCCTAATCAGCGGTGTTGGCCTTTAGATCCACCGGATCTGCCATGGGGGTTTTCAGTTCCGTCTGCACTGCTGTGGTGGTCGTCTGCTCCGCCATGGAGGTTTTCAAACCCATCTGTGCTGCAGTGGTGGTCGTCTGCTCCGCCGTGGGGGATTTCAAGCCCATCTGCACTACTGTTGTGGTTGTCTGCTCCACCCTGGACGACTACTCAGCCAGCTCCACACTGGTCATCTATTTTGCCTTCATTTAAAGTTCTCCTTCCCCTCCACGGACCTGGCCCACCATCCCTCCCCCTGGTCCACCATCCCTCCCCCTGGTCCACCATCCCTCCCCCTGGTCCTTCTCCAATCCACCTCCCTCCTGAAATTTTTTTATTTGTTTTTGCCTTGTTGGAGCGTTTGGAATCTGCTCTGTAGAGGGGGGTGATGCATAATCACCTGCTGGATTGGCACCAGAGAGCACTCTACCCCAGACATTCTCACTATCACGGACTTCATATACCATCATCCTTTGTTCTGGACTAATCACTGTTCATTGTACACAGCTGCTTTCACTCATCTTGTTAGTTTCTGCCTATTTATACCTGGTTTGTTTCTGTCAGTTTCATCAAGGTTTTGTTTATTGTTACGTTGCACGTCTGAGCACTCTTGCTGTTTTTGTTTTCAAGTCTTATAGACTGGTTACTTGTGTTTTTGGCCCTGCCAGGCTGTGACAGTGATTCTGGATTTTCCTATTAAACTGCACTTGGATCTTAACTAAAGTCTCAGAGCTTCTGTGACAGAAACATACCAAACCGTGCGGACGTCATTTTCGGTCACACCAATCTTTCACCAATCTTATTCCGAGCCTATTCAGTAAATCACTATATGGCAGGTATTACCTATATTATTAAATGTTATTTTATGAGGTTTAGTGAAAATGGCCAGATGGAAGGTGCTGTCCTCTGCAACCAAGGAGGATTTTGTTGAATCGGTTTTGGATATTGCTCATGTGCTGGATGTGAATGGTCACAACGTCCACAGAACTGTTTCAAATCACAGTGAGACCACTACCATGTGGATGTGAAGTGCTGTGGCTGGTCAAGGGAGATTTGTGAGCATTTTGACAAGAGGATGAAAATCAACTGAATGTGGGACCAGCTTCAAAACATCTGAAAAATCTGAAGGATACTGATCCAAATAATTAGTAGTTCCTTTAGAAGGATGTAGTAACACGTGAGTCATTACACTATCCAAAACCTTACAAAAAAACTCAAAAGCTTACAATAAATAGTATTTACTGATTAGCTAATAATAAACCACACACCACATTTGACCATGCACCATTGCTTACTAATTCGTTAATCAGAGTTTATTGTTAGTTAATAGTAGTTACTGTGTTAATAATGTGCTACTCATTTGTTCCTGTGTAGTTATTCATTAATGACAGAACAGTATTCTAAAGTGTTACTATTTTATCTACTGCAAAAACACCTTGTATTTGCCAAAGAACATAAGACTGGGAATTTGGAAGATTGGAGCCGTGTTGTGCGGTTCCACAAGTCAAAATTTAACAACCTAGCATTGGATGGTGTCAGGTATGTTCGTAGGAGACAACTGGAGTGTTTTAATACCAAATGCATGTGTGGCACCATTAAGCACGGCAGGGGAAACATAATGGGATTGGGGACATGTCTGCAGCAGGTGTTGGAAGCATCTACAAATTTGGCACTTTGAAAATGGACCAATATTTGGGAATCCTGCTGAACACAATGTAGCCAAGTATGGTGGATCCGTTTGGATATCAAATGTGTATTTTTCAATACTAAACACACTGCACATGCAACAAAGTTGTGTGCAATGAAAGTGTTCATGCTCAGCATTTTGAAGACTTTAAAAGGCCTCCTCAGTCCCCTGAACTTAATGCAGTTGAAAACCTTTGGGAAATTACAGTATAAACCTGCATTGTGATAAGTCATACAGGTCTTTCAATGAAGCTCAACTTTGGTAAGAACTTAAGGAAAGAAGTTAAGCAATACACAAGTGCAAAGTTTAGTGAGTCAATGCCCAAGACAATGGCTGCTGTAATCAAAAACAAGGGAGAACCAACAAAATAATGGATGCTGCTTTATTTCCTGTGAGCTTTATGCCTTTTTTGCATAATACAGTAAAACTCATATTTAATATGCTGGTGTTTGCCTTTCTTGCCAAATAATTTTGTCATTTTAAAGGTGCAGTATATTGACAGCTAGTGGTTGAAATGGGTACTGCAGTCCAAATTCAAAATATTGGAGAGGATTGTTCACATTGTTCACAAATGCTCACGTTGGTTGCCACACAATAGAAACAAGTGCGATTGACAATGGAAGGCGACGAGTTGTTTTAATACGCCTTTGGTCATAGAGCTTTTTAGATGGATACCAATGATTTTTAGGTTGAGTAGAATCTGCGATCTCTGCTGGCTTCTGTGTCTGCAATATGCTGTGTTTTCCTCCAACTGGAAACCCAGGATGTCGAAATACAATTGGGTAAAAAAAATTGGGAGATTGAGATATTTTTGTGCTTTAGTGCAGTCAAAATAAAAAAATAAAATAATAGATGGAGCACCTTTAATAACCAATTTTAGTGTATTTTTTCCAATACAACATACTCCTCATATTTTGATTATTTAATAGAACCTGAAGTGTCATTAAACGCAAATATTGCGCAAAATGATGTGCAGAGGAGATATTTGCTATAAATATGTGACCCTGGACCACAAATCGAGTCATAAGTCACACAGGTATATTTGTAGCAATAGCCAACAATATATTGTATGGGTCAAAATTATCGATTTTTCCTTTGAGGCCAAAAATCATTAGGATATTAAGTAAAGATCATGTTCCATGAAGATATTTTGTAAATTTCCTACTGTAAATATATATATATATAAATTATTTTTGTGAGTGGATATGCATTGCTAAGGACTTCATTTGGACACCCTCAGATTCCAGATTTTCAAATGGTTGTATCTCGAACAAATATTGTCCTATTCTGACAAACCATACTGTACATCAATGGAAAGCTTATTTATTCAGCTTTCAGATAATGTATCAATCTCAGTTTTAAAAAATTGACCCTTATGACTGGTTTTGTGGTCCAGGGTCACGTGTGTGTGTGTGTGTGTGTGTGTGTGTGTGTGTGTGTGTGTGTGTGTGTGTGTGTGTGTGTGCGTGTGTGTATGTGCGCGCGCGCATTTTTGTGATATATGAGGACACAAATTTGAATAATGACATGGGTATTACACAGGTATTATGACGTAAACATGAAAAATGAGGACATTAAATTAATAATTAAAAATAAGTATAACAATTAGTATTAGCAGCCTATTATAAATAAAAAATAAAATGTAATTATAATTAATATAAGTAGGCTATAATAAATTAAAATATCAGTATTCTTTAAAAAATAAGTTGAAATTATGCAAACTGATGACTTTAACAAAAACACAGTCTATCGATTTACATCCTCTGATAGGCCTAGTTACAGAAAAGAACTTCTGTACTCTTTGGTTGCAGTAGGACTGTCTTAAACAATTTATAAGTTTTCATAAAAAAATCCCTATGGAGAAAATGAAATACTATGAAAATAGTTTTAGTTATGATTTTTTCCTCCATTTGGTTAAGTCTAGTTAGTTTTGTATCAAATACAATGTGATTTTCGGTGATCGAGATCTGGCAGCAGCTCATTTTTCCTCTTGGGCAAGCTATCAGCTCACAGCTTATCCTGCTTATGAAATTCGTCATAGGCCAGCAAACCAATGAGAACGCGCTACAATGATGACGCTCCATAACAAAAGCGCGAAAGCGCTAAAGCTGGCAAATAAATAATACATTTTTGGCAAATAAATAAAATACGCATTGCGGCTTTATGGTACACCTGGACTGTGGCAAAGTGGAAAACAGTTCTGTGGTCAGACGAATCGAAATTTCATTTTGGAAAACTGGGACGCCATGTCATCCGGACTAACGAGGACAAGGACAACCCAAGTTGTTATCAGCGCTCAGTTCAGAAGTCTGCATCTCTGATGGTATGGGGTTGCATGAGTGCGTGTGGCATGGGCAGCTGGACAGGCACCATCAATGCTGAAAGGTATATCCAAGTTCTGGAACAACATATGCTCCCATCCAGACGTCATCTCTTTCAGGGAAGACCTTGCATTTTCCAACATGACAATGCCAGACCACATACTGCATCAATTACAACATCACGGCTGCGTAGAAGAAGGATCCGGGTACTGAAATGTCCAGATCTTTCACCCATAGAAAACATTTGGTGCATCATAAAGAGGAGGATGCAACAAAGACAGTTGAGCAACTAGAAGCCTGTATTAGACAAGAATGGGACAACATTCCTATTCCTAAACTTGAGCAACTTGTCTCCTCAGTCCCCAGACGTTTGCAGACTGTTATAAAAAGAAGAGGGGATGCCACACAGTGGTAAACATGGCCTTGTCCCAACTTTTTTTGAGATGTGTTGATGCCATGAAATTTAAAATCAACTTATTTTTTTTCCTTAAAATGATACATTTTCTCAGTTATGTTGTATTCTGAATAAAATATTGAAATTTGAAACTTCCACATCATCGCATTCCTTTTTTATTCACAATTTGTACAGTGTCCCAACTTTTTTTGGAATTGGGTTTGTATATATAAATGTATATATAAAGTTTACTTGGGTAATGGTGCAGTAACTCCGAGCCTAAATCAGGCAATGTTAGGGACCACATTAATCATCTCTATACAGACTAAATGAACTGGGGAAAGAGCTGGAATTCACAAAATGACTGACAGTTCAGATAATGTTTCACCAAAACTAAGCAAAACAAATTGCTTGACTGGCATCATTAATGTAATGACAATCATTATAATTATGGATGACACAAAACACTAAATCCATTCCCCTTAAATTTTGGTTGGCCGCAGCGTGAAGAAAAAAATGTATAGTCAATGTAAACAACTTTAAAATCAATCAAATGCCTCTGCCAAATGGATGCTCTGGCACTGGGCTGATCAAATGTGCAAGCAGTAAACAACTAGCGCTCACTTCACAATGTCCACTTTTAACAAATCAGTTAGGGCAAATGTTGTCACAACAATGGCCTAATTATTAAACTTTAATGACAAAATAGTTAGTGACTGACATTTCTGTAACAGAGCTGATCCTAGTTTAGTAGAATTGTACATTTCTAATCCTGGTGGCTTCAGAAATCTGTTGTGTCATGCTGGGTGAAGCCTGCTTGTGTAAAGCTTCTGCTTCGATTGAATATAATCAAAAACAAAATTTCTCTTGTCCCAGTCTCTGCCAGAGGTTCGGATAATACCCAGCAAGCCCTGAGAGGATTACTATGCATAGAAAAGGACAAGAGAACGGAGAGACAACAAACAACTTAATGTTAAAACTGTGTGGGCAAAAATAAAACAAGCATAAAAACAAACTCTTCAGCTTTTAAATATCAATCAATATGGTTGAGAATGCAGCACAAATCTCCGTGTTGCCAGTTGGCGAAAAACACCGAGTATTGTAGCCATGGAAGCCAGCAAACGAACTGGGTCAGAGATCACAGATTCTACCCAACTTAAAAAGACTTGCCATCCATCTAAAAAGCTCTATGATCAGAGGCATAACAAAAATCAACTGAAACTTAGTGTAAGGTTCATCGCCTTCCATTGTCAATTGCACTAGTGTGTCCTCAATCTGGCAACCCGCATGAGCGTGGAGTCTGAGGACAAGGGCGAAACAACTCTAATATTTTGAATTTGGGCTGCAATACCCATTTCAACCACTAGCTGTCAATATTACATACTGCACCTTTAACTTAAATGAATTTAAACTAAATAAACTGGTTGTCAATTTAAACAAAATACAGTCAAAATACAAGTGGAAAAGTCTTTAAAATTAATTTTATCTTGGTATAATTAAATCACCTGACGACAATAAGAGCTAAACCAGTTTTCAGTCAACCAGTTTATGAGATTCTTTACAGCCGAGGCATATAAAGGTAAAAATAGGGACGATGAACACTTTCTTATGATTTATAACTTCTTATAAATCATTAGAGGCATAAATCTTACTGAATATTTCAGATAAACTATTATCTATTATAAAATTAATCAGGCATTACAGATAGGAAGTTTTAACTAGCATTCAAAGGTTAAGGTCCGTTTAAGGAAACCATGATACATTTATTTTATTATTTTATTTGAAGAGAAGAAAGTAAAAATAAATAAATAAAGGTAACACTTTATTTTAGGTTTTTTTTTAACTAGTTGCTTATTAGCATGCGTATTACTAGAATATTGGCTGTTTATTAGTACTTATTAAACACATATTAATGCCTTATTCTACATGACATTATTCCACATTCTTAATCCTACCCAATACCTAAACTTAACAACTACCTTACTAACTATTAATAAGCAGTAAATTAGGAGTTTATTGAGGGAAAAGTCGTAGTTAATAGTGAATACATGTTCCCTATACTAAAGTGTTACCTCCGTGCTGGATAAAAGTATTAATTTCTTTACAAAACTTACACACAAAACAGGGTTTTAAACTCTAAATTGTTAATAAGTTTGCCAAAATAGAAAACCTCACATAAAATAAATGTGAAAACAAACAGTTTATACAAAATTGAGTGTGATTTGTTTGAAAAGCGCCTTCTTTTAGTGATAATTTGCTGGGGGGGTGTGGGGGGGAACAGCAACAAAAATACTTTCATATCCTTGTTTATACCCTGTTCATGGAAAGTGAGAGTCACTCCTGTAAATACATACATATTAACTGAGATTTCATAACAATTACCCAGAGACTGTGCACAAGCCGTCAACCTGTGGCGTCTTTATTATAGACACAACACATCCAGTGACTTCAAAAACAAACAGCCTGGAAAGGGAAGTGAATTGAATTAGCCCCTGCCTGTACATAATTAATGATTTACATATCTAAACAGAACAAGTGCATGATTGCACAATTTTACATGTCTCTCATTTGGCAAGAAGCTGCTGGGAATCACAACTTTCTCTCTGCCAAGCACATTAAAGTGTTTGTGTCTGACTGCTTCTGCATTTTTGCCAAATACTCTGCATTAACTCACACACCTGTATATGAGTGCTTACTCACACTGAGTCCTTTCTGTCAGCATGCTGAAGGCTGAAACAAAGTAGTACAACAGAGTATAAAGGCTCTGTGTTTTGCATTCAAAGTGACGACCTCCATTGGAACAATTACCAATGGAGAAAACTGTAGCCATCTTAAACTGCTATCTAAAGCAGAATAGCTTGAGAGACGCAGTGGAGATCATCAGGGCTACTAGACCTTCATCCAAACAATCCAGAATTAGAAACACATGAAGTACTCTAATACTTGGGGCTTTACAGTGATACAGTGAGGTTCTGCAGGCACACTGGATTCAAATAATTCACATTGCACATTGTTATTGTACTAAAAAACAGAATTTGTTTTCCAACAGGGCATCAGCTCAGTGCCAGATCCATTTAGGTGCAGATGACAATTAAGTGGATGATGGGCTATAAATTAAAGCACTTGTAGCCGCACAGTTGTGTTATAAAAGATTCCCTTCTGAGTTGTTTTACTTTATGAAATTAGAATTAGTTTATGATAGTGTGGTTTGACAGTCCCTCTGCACAATGTACATTAATGTGTTGTATTCTCTGTAAACAGTGGGACTTATTCACTCGTATGTTTTGTTCTGATGTGCCCAAAAAATGTTTTTGCGCTAAATTTCTGAGATTTACAACAGGTACGCATATACGCTTGTTTTCTTTTACTCTTACTTTTATTCTTGTTCTAATATTGATGTATCTGGATTATTCTACTGTAAGTGAGTGCATTCCCTATCTAACCAATTATCTATTTATATTCACATCTACAGTATATATATATATATATATATATATATTTTGGCTGCACAATTTATCGTGATTAAATCGCACGCGATTTGGCAAAGGCTGCGATTATTTAATGCACAGCTTGTCAGAGTTTGTGATCAGTAGTAAATGCTTCTCCATCTGAAAGCCAGAGGGCGCTCTTGCGCAGAAACTCCAAATATGCACCGCCGCAGAAGTGGTTAACACGTCTCATATCGCTGTAGCTGAATAAACATAAGATTGAAACACTTTTTGATTAAACATGACTAATAAACACACACGACTGCCTTATTCTGTGTAAGAAGCCACATCATCTCACAGAAGGATGCTCAACTGTCGTTATGAAGTGAGTTTGGAGTAAAAACATGTTATTAAATGTTGTTTTTTGTTGGACAAGATGTTAATAAATGCTTCTCATGTCTGGAAATATGTCTGACGCTTTTCAAATGTACTCAAACTTGCAGTGCTTTCAGATGGATTAGCCTTTGGAGCCGTACTTCATTGACAAGCTGCGCATAAAAAAAAAAAAATTCACTAAGAATTGCGTTTAAGCGATAATCTCGTTTAGGTTCAATGTTATTTTTCGTATCGTGCGATAAATCTAGGGGGCTCAATTTGATTTAAAATGATAAATGATTTAAAAGAAGAAGAGAACAAGCTTTAAAATAACTTTTGAAGAACCAGGATTCCCACAGTCTTGGAAAACCTGGTTATAAGAGGAATCATTTTAAAGGTGTAATTTCTAGATGTGGAAATGTCATGCAAATTAAAAAAATTTTTTATTTTTTTATTTTTTTAGAATGAATGTACATTTTTATAGTTAAGCCAAGCTCTAAAATATTGTATCGGTTACATAAAAATATATATTTTAAAAATATGTATATCCTTATGCAGTAAGCTATATGACCAGATTCTGATCAGATTGCATCTTTTTCTTTTTTGATGTAATGATTAATGAATTAATTCAAGGCCAAACACATCACACTCTTAGTCACGCAAGCCCTTTCATTCCCTTCTGTTAAGAGTCACAGTGTTGTCATCTGCCTTCATGTGATGTGACACTGCCCACAGTTTGTTCTGTCTGTTCAGTCTCCTTCTAAGTTCAGTCTAAGGATGATTCAGTGCCTGAGCAGATGTTAAGTGACTTGCCTTTTTCGGCAAAATGACATCCCAGTGCTTGGTAATTAAGTTAAAGTGTTTCCACCAGGGTGAACATTACTGTTAAAACTTTCAGAGTCATTATAGATTCTTCTAAATGTTCAACATCATGCGACGGCTTCATTTCTGATGATCTGGGGAACAAAGCCAAAGACGAAGAAATAAGCGCGTGCCTTCAAACTCTCAGATCTCAAAGGATATTGTTTTATTCAAGAGATATGATTGAAATATTTAGGCTGAATACTCTGTGTTTGATCTAAGATGGTATTATGTGCCACAAGCAATTCCGACTTTCCCTTTTAGCTTTGATCACAGCTAATGAATTGTTGTGCAGAGGAGCTCACGATTCAAATGCAACAATACACTTACTCATAGAAGCCTTTTACACCAAGAAGCAATCGAGCAAAAACTAATAATGCCAATTGTAATGACCGTCCACCTTGTATTGAAAGGCACTTAGAGATAAAAGCATCTGCGTGATGAAAAAGGGACCACAGATAGAAAAGTCTCATTTATATCTTAATTAAGAGGTTAGAAATCTTTGTCAACCTGTGCCTCTAATTAAGACAAAAGACAATGAGGTGATTGTAGACAGAGAAAGGGGTCAGCCATAAAAGGTTTAATTAAATTAAATTTCATACAGCACTTTGTTTGCACAAAGACTGTCATGAGGTGCCCTGAAGCACTTTTTTCCTACATCATAAATAAATTAATTACATCTAGACCTTCTGCTGGAGGTTCATGGGTGGGTTTTTCAGGTCTCTCTTCAATGCATCCCTACAATCAGCCAAAGGATTTTCTATTCAGTGGTGAATTTCCCAGGTAACCTGTGCATATAATGTGACATTTATAGATCTTCAAGTATATATTTGAGAGGGGCAGGCATACGTGCATGAATGTGTTTTTGAGCAAAGTGATGACCTCAGTGACCCCGCGGCGTTTAGGCTTTATAGCACCACTGAAGCAGTAAAGTCCAGGGCAGAGATCGCACAAGAAGCTCTGCTTGAACAGCTTACACTAAATTAAAGTGAAAAACAGTTAAAGCAAAAATATGCATCCTGACAGCATTTAGTCACCCTTATGTTCCAAACCTGTTTAAAATTTTGAAGAATGTCTTTGACCTTCATTTTAACATTTAGTTATATATACACTACTGTTCAAAAGTTTGGGGTTGGTAAGATTTTTTAAACATTTTTGAATATCTGAAGTCTCTTATGCTCACCAAGGCTAAAATTATTTTGATCAAAAATACAGTAAAACAGTAATATTGTGAAATATTACAACTTAAATGTTAAAATGTAATTCATTCCTGTGATGGCAAAGGTGAGATTTACAACGGGCATATGCGCACATGCGCTTGTTTTAAAATCGATGTATCTGGATTATTCTACTGTAAGTGAGTGTATTCCCTATCTACCCATTTATCTATTTATATCCACATCCACGTGTCTCTGTGTTAAAATAAATTCAATTTTAATTAAAAAATCGATCTCAGCTAATGCTGTAAACTATATACAGGAAGCCCTTTTTTACACATTACTATAATATTAAGGGCCAGATTTACTAACAGCTTGCGCCAACGCAAACCCTCTTTTGGCATTAAAAAACTACTGTCGGGATTTACTAAAGACACGCAGTGCAAAATTAGCCCTGAAAAGGCGTGGACTGAGTTGTTTTTGCAGCTGACCTTATTGCATATGCACTTGTAGGAGTTTCCCTTTCAGACACAAAATTTATGGGAGGAGAGTATTCAAATGATTTACGCAACACGATTTACTAATGTTTGAGCTAGTCAATTTACTGGTATATGGTACAGAGAGCGCGTGGTAGAAGGGAGAAAATATTTTCCACTTGTATTAATTCCTTTGAAATGCCAGAGGAAGGCGTTATCCGAACATATCGTTTGCTGAGCCATGT
The DNA here is from genome assembly GCA_037101425.1 of Elopichthys bambusa. Taxonomy (NCBI): domain Eukaryota; kingdom Metazoa; phylum Chordata; class Actinopteri; order Cypriniformes; family Xenocyprididae; genus Elopichthys; species Elopichthys bambusa. The sequence continues at coordinate 28,956,363 of CM074451.1, read as the reverse complement.
TGGCCTATATATATATATATATATATATATATATATGTGTGTATATATGGTTGTGTGTGTGTGTGTGTGTACGTGTTTGTCAGATTAATAAGTAGTGCCTGTGTCGACCCACACCTGGTGGGCATCAGCTCTGATTATTTGCGACCCAGCGCTAATTTGCACTGCTCTTGGTAGATTGCACTGGTCATTATGTAAGTGATTTGACTGCGTCTGTGTTCTTTAATTTGCGCATCAGCAGTAGATAACGCGCCAAACTTGCCACTCCCATCGGCGCATTTGTGGAATTGAGCTCTCATGCTAATTTCCCCCATTTAGTAAATCTGGCCCTAAAGGTTAAAATTAACAATAGAGCCCAAACTATACAATTCAGTTTTTTATTCAATTTATTTTTTAGATAACCCATTAGGCACTAAAGGTAGGTTTTGCATTAACTTACAAAACATTAATTAATTTCACATTAATTTTCTACTGCAATTCATTTTTGAAATATAATCATTTACACAGTGGCTGTCATAACTTGTTTTCATGACGAATTTATTTAAACATACATCAAATAATCAATACATTACTACCAGGATTGCTCCTCTCTAGAGTTCATTTCTCTAGTGAACTAACATGCTGTGGAGAGTAAATGACTTGCCTGAGGTAAACGTAATGCTACATGATATATTACTCTCAAGCTGTTTTATTGATATCTTTCCGCAGTTAAAACACTGGTTGGGAGATTACATGTAAACAATCGATTACATTACATCAGGGGTGGGCAAACTCGGTCCTGGAGGGCCACTGTCCTGCAGAGTTTAGCTCCAACCCTAATCAAACTCACCTGAACCAGCTAATCAATTCATTCGGGTTTACTAGAAGGCTACAGTCAGGTGAGTTTTATCAGGGTTGGAGCTAAACTCTGCAGGACAGCGGCTGTTCAGGAACGAGTTTGCCCACCCCTGCATTACATACTATTCTTCTTCTTCTGCACTACATTTATAATACTTTAATGGTGTCATTGTGTCTCATCTGAAGCTTGGAACTCTGTGCCCATTCTTTGTTACTGAATGGAGAACAAGTGCATTGTTCAAAAATTCTACTTTTGTATTTTCACAGAATAATGCTTAGAGGTGTTGAACAACATGGGGTAAATAAATGATGACAGAATTTTAATTTTGGGGTAAATATCCCTTTAAGACACACTGCTTTGTCCAGTGGAAGCATCATTTAACCTTATTAGCCTGCCAGGCCTTGATTAAACTATGAGAACAACTTGACGTTCAGAATATTCTGCCTAATTCAACTGACTGAAATTCACTCATGTGGGAGGACTGATGGCCTCAAGTCAGGTTTTAAAAGAATTCCCTGAACTGACAAAACTGAAATTAAACTGTCTTTAATGCAGATTAACATCGTATTTAAACGATGGCATATCTGCATGAAAAAAGGCCTTACTAAATGTGCCATGACCTTGACAACTGATCATAGCTCATGGGATTCATTTGAAATCCGTGGTGGTCTAATGTTTTAGTTAAGAGAGCAGACCACACATGTTGTAAAGTGAGCATGCACTGCATTCAGGGATGTCAAAAAAGAAAGCCATTTTGAATCTCACAGAAAAGCTATTTATTGAATACCTCCTGTCAGCTGCTGTCTGTATTCCCAAGCACAGAGTAAAAGACCTTTTCTCTTTTTCCCCTCTATGTGGGCCTGATTATACATGAAATACACAAGTATAATGTAATGTAATCAGTCACACACTATGCTCTCTAATATGCCTGCTACTGTCTAGTGATTTTGCAAGCCCTGCTAATTTGCTGGAAACAATTTCATTGCATCAATTTTAATAAGGGTAAGGGGTTAATAGCATAAATCTACATATATATATATATATATATATATATATATATATATATATATATAAAATGAGCAAATGAAGTTCACTCTGAGTCACTGGCACAATGACCACGTACCAATGAATTCAATGCATTCAACCTAGAAACAAACTAGAGAGAGAGAGAGAGAGAGAGAGAGAGAGAGAGAGAAAATGACTATACAGTAGGATGTGAGATCAAATTAATCAAGCCTTTGGAAACTATAATAATGTTCTGATTATTGTGAATCTTATAGTAAATGGAGGCCAGTCATAAAGTGAATTAATTCTAATAAAATCATTTTACACAGGAAAAAACGTAAATCACACAAGGCCCCACATCAAAAACCTCTAATGCTCAGGATGAATTGACATCAGCCACAAAGCATCACTACAGCCAAACAGCATTTACACTGAGTTTAGGGCATGGCAAGGCAGTGCTAAAGCTGTTATGCAGCTTCATATTCATTCCTCCTTGTAATGTACTGTCTTCAGTCCAGTGAGAGAGGATGAATTCATTACAGCTCCTGTATCGATCTGACAGGCCTCAGCTGAGTCAACTGGAAGAGAACTCTCTCCAAATGCCCATAAACACATCTTTTACCTCAAAGCTCACCCAGGGAATTCATAGAAGATTGAAGGATGAACAGATGGACGGACAGACGGACGGGCGGACGGGCGCAAGGATGTGCACGGATAGAAGGACGAACCCATGGATGGATGGATGGATGGATGAATGGATGGACAGGCAGATGGACAAACAGATGAATGGACCAACAGATGGATGGATGTAAGTGCACAAATAGACAGAAAACCCATGGATGGATGGATGGATGGATGGATGGATGGATGGATGGATGGATGGATGGATGGATGGATGGATGGATGGATGGATGGATGGATGGATGGATGGATGGATGGATTGAGGGGCAGGTGGACAAAAAGATGAATGGACAAACAGGTGGGTGTATGTAAGTTTACAGAGACAGACAGACAGACAGACAGACAAGATGGATGGATGGATGGATAGACAGGCAGATGGACAAACAGATGAATTGATGTAAGTACACAAATAGACATAAAACCCATGGATGGAGGGATGGATGGATGGATAAACAGGTGGATGCACACAGATGGACTGATAAAGATGAATGGAAAAACAAATGGGCCGATGGATGGATGGATGGATGGATGGATGGATGGATGGATGGATGGATGGATGGATGGATGGATGGATGGATGGATGGACAGGCAGATGGACAAAAAGATGAATGGACAAACAGGTGGGTGTATGTAAGCTTACAGAGACAGACAGACAAGATGGATGGATAGATGGATGGATGGATGGATAGACAGGCAGATGGACAAACAGATTAATTGATGTAAGTACACAAATAGACAGAAAACCCATGGATCGATGGATGGATAAACAGGTGGATGTACACAGATGGACTGATAAAGATGAATGGAAAAAGAAAAATGGGCCGATGGATGGATGGATGGATGGATGGATGGATGGATGGATGGATGGATGGATGGACAAACAAATGGACATGGACATGGACATGGACATGGACATGGACATGGACATGGATGGATGGATGGATGGATGGATGGATGGATGGATAGACAGGCAGATGAACAAACAGATGAATGGATGTAAGTACACAAATAGACAGAAAACCCATGGATGGATGGATGGATGGATGGATGGATGGACGGATGGATGGATGGACAAACAAATGGACATGGACATGGACATGGATGGATGGATGGATGGATGGATAGACAGGCAGATGAACAAACAGATGAATGGATGTAAGTACACAAATAGACAGAAAACCCATGGATGGATGGATGGATGTATTGACGGGCAGGTAGACAAAAAGATGAATGGACAAACAGATGGGTGTATGTAAGCTTACAGAGACAGACAGACAGACAAGATGTATGGATGGATGGATAGACAGGCAGATGGACAAACAGATGAATTGATGTAAGTACACAAATAGACAGAAAACCCATGGATGGATGGATGGATGGATAAACAGGTGGATGCACACAGATGGACAGATAAAGATGAATGGAAAAACAAATGGGCCGATGGATGGATGGATGGATGGATGGATGGATGGATGGATGGATGGATGGATGGATGGATGGATGGATGGATGGATGGATGGATGGATGGATGGATGGATGGATGGATGGATGGATGGACAGATGAACAAATGGACATGGACATGGATGGATGGATGGATGGATGGATTGACAGGCAGATGGACAAACAGATGAATGGATGTAAGTACACAAATAGACAGAAAACCCATGGATGGATGGATGGATGGATGGATGGATAAACAGGTGGATGCACACAGATGGACTGATAAAGATGAATGGAAAAACAAATGGGCCGATGGATGGATGGATGGATGGATGGATGGATGGATGGATGGATGGATGGATGGATGGATGGATGGATGGATGGATGGATGGATGGATGGACGAACAAATGGACATGGACGGATGGATGGACTGACAGGCAGATGGACAAAAAGATGAATGGAAAAACAAATGGGCCGATGGATGGATAAATGGATGGACTGACGGACAGGTGGTCAGACAAAACAGATAGATGGACTGACAGATGAATGGGTGGAGGGACAGGCAGATGGACAAACAGATCAGTGGACAGAGATGGATAGATGGATGGACAAGATAACAGGTTGAACTTCATATAAATTTCATCATCCCTTACACCATGGCACTCATGAAATAACCAGCCATCCATTTACTTCCTCAACAGTCAAAAACCAGTCAGACATCTGACACTTCAATCTGCTTTAACTGTCATCAGACAATCTAGACACAGAGATGAAAATTGCTCAAAAATTAAATTCTTTCCAGGAACGACTGCATTTAGAAAGTGAATCCACTCAGCATTTAGATCAGCACAAGACAAAGTGATTAGAATGAGGCATATACAGTTAATCCTGCCACTGGGTCGATGCTTCTGATTGGCTGAGATTGGTGTCCAGCAGGAACGCTCTTCTCTTAAAGAGGGAAAGAACAGCACTGCAGAAGTAAACGGCTTACATCCACATTCCTACACACAACTGATTCACACAACAGAACATGCAAGAGATAAAACAATACATTGTGAGAGTGAACAGAGAAAACACGCCACAACCTTCACAGCTGAAATCATCAACGGCACTCATCCAAGCAAAAGCAATAATACATCAGACTCATAATCATACACTTTCCTTCAGTGAGGGAGGAACAGTAAACACATTTGTGGCCTTCACGCATGCTGGCAGATGGAGAAGGTGGGTGAGCTGGGTCTGAGTGGGTGATGGCCTAAAGACTCAGCACAGAACAGGAAACTGAGGCTGCCCGATGATTAGTCTCCGGTATATCACTATGCACAATGATTCAACATCATTACAGGACAACCAGACACAATCAGATGTACTGTTCAGTTCACGGCTGTATACGAAACCAAAATGATGCTTAAAGGGACAGTTCGCCCAATTCTGTCATCATTTACTCATCATTTCTTATGTTGGTAACCAAACTATTTTGGTGACTTCCATTTTGGTGACTTTACCAAAACATAAAAAAAGTCACACAGGTTTGGAATGACGTCATATAGTGAGTAAATTATTTTCAGTTTATGATTATCTACTTTTGAAATAATCATTTAGCTCATCTGAGTTTGTTTTAGATCATTGGATGTGACTGCATGGTGCCCTGGAAGGCAGACTGAAACCAGATTTCTTGAAAAAGGTGTCTTCAAACAAAAACGCAGCCTGTTAATGCACTGAATGTCTGAGCAATGAAGCAGCAAGACAGCTGCCTTTGGTTTTGGACGCAGACCAGTTGTCTGAAACCAAATGGAATTAAAATTGCTACATATGTGACCTTGCGATGAAATCCGAAGGATTGTGGGTACATATGCCTGTACTGTGACTGTTTAGCGTACAGTATGTTGGGTTCTCATACTGAAATGGTATTGGCGTACAACTAGGTGACGAAACCATCAATAATAATTGCTAAAATACTAAATTATGAAGGAATGATGCAACAAAGATCTTGGCACTTCCAGATGGTCCATGAAGGAGAAAATGGGATAAACAAGAAAACACTGATTTGGGCTAAAAGAGAGGAAAAAGTGCCATGATTAGTAAGACATAGATTTATGACCCACCATTGGTGAAACTCCAGAACCAAAGCACACAGGAATGGAGAGCGAAAGGGTGAGGATGGGGGATGAGGGGGTGAATTGAGAGAAAACATGTAAACAGACAGAATGACTGAGGATGGAGGGTGAAAATTAATTTCACATCTCTAGGCCCACAAGTTGTCGATAGTGATCAAAGCCTGCTGGGTGAAATGGTTGTGCATTGGGGGTCTCAGCTCTATACGAGGAGGTACATTGTGGTCTGCCTTCACCTCAATGACTTTAAAGGACAGTTCACCCAAAAATGTAATTTATTCGCCCTCATGTAAAAGAAAAAAAATAAATAAATCAATGGGGTCCCCATTGAAAGTCAATGGGGTCCAAAACAACACTGGACTTCATAGACTTTTATTATATGGACCAAACATATACTGAGACATTCTTCAAAATATTGTCAGTGTTTTACGTAATAAACAAAGTTTGGACACAATTTTCATTTTTGGGTGTCAAATGATGACTGTTTCCCAGTCAAAAAGGACGTTCCGCCCTAAAACTATGCAATTGGTTGAGCCAGTGTAGGAAAAGAAAAGAAAAGTTCCCTTTCACTGGCCACTTTGTGTACTGAATTGTCCACAAATAAACACTTCAGTCACTGTGCTGAAGGTCATGTAAACATCCATGAGAGTGCAGTGTACTATTGGTGCACTGCATTACCAAAACCACAGATTACGATTCCTCATTTTATTATTAAATAACATAGTTCCATCCTGTTTGACCTGTCAGCTTACCTGATAATGACATACATGACCAGGCAGTTTCCAACCAGCCCCACCACGCAGACGATCATGTAGACCACTGCTATAGTGATCTTGACACCCATTGGGAAGAAGCTGTCAGTCCCGTTGAAGGAGCTGAGGTTGTTCTGGAACAGGGATTCGTTGTACAGATGGAAGTGTCTGGGGTCAGCAAAGCCGATGGAATCATTTGGGAACTCCATAAGTGCAGCTATTGCACACACACAAAAACAACAACACAGAAATGCTGAGTGAAGCACACTCTCCATACTATCTCACATGAAAACAGGCATACAGGGAGACTGGTGTTAGCTTGGTTAACTATGCGATACTCATTTTTTGGGCGGATCTACTAATTTGTTAAAAAAAATTTAAAAATCCAATTCACCAGAATTGAAGTAACCAGTGACTTGAATACACATAATGAACTGAATTTAAATTAATATTCATATTTTTGTGGTAAGAAGTAATAAATAATCAATTTTTTATTATTAAAAAAAAAAGAAAGCTGCATTTCTTCTAATCTAGTTCCTACGCCTATATTACAAACAGTGTTGGCTCTTTAACGAATTGCTTTTGTTCCACTTTTTGGATAAAAGCGTCTCCTAAATGCATGTAAATGTTAACAAAAATATGCAGTTAAGCAATATAGTTTTAAAATATTAATATCTGAAAAACTTTGTCCGCCAAATCAGTCAGTCTGGTGTAACCAATATGCAGGCAGCCATTTTGTTGTCATGTGACATGAAAAACAAACCACTAGCCTCTCAAGTTTTATGAAAATAGAGATTTTGGCCATATTAAAAAAAAAATGCTTTGTTAGTTCAAATTGAGTATCCTTGAGGAAAAAACGTATTGATATTTATGACTCAGAAATATACTTTATTTTACCTTGAAAACATGTTTGGAAAAAATGTGTACTTAATAATATAATACAAAAATAATATCAAGAACTTGGAATGTGTGTTTTAAAATAGATTTTTTTTTTTTTTTTTTTTTTTTTTAAGATTTCGCGTTTTTATTACAGACAGCATTATTCGCCACTGACCCAAATACATTTAGCTACAGTAGATGAGGTAGAGGTGATATGCGAGGCGCATAGCGAACCATCTACTGTACTGTCAACAGTTTGCGCATGAAATACATCACACAGTTTGGCTACACAGAAAACAACCCATCCATGCGAAATTCCTGGTAACGTCCACACCGGACCAGACAAAAGTATACAATAATTTCTGTCACATCGCTTCAGGAGGATTCAAATAGAGCAGCACATACCGCTGTTTGAAGAAATCCCGTGTGATCGCTTATGCGTCCGACTCCTGTTTCCGCTATTCTTTCTGTTTTAGGCAGTCTCAGAGCTCTGTTTCCAACAGCCTAAGATATTCACATCACTCTGTATCTCAGGAAAAAGAGAAACATTTTTTTTTTTTTTTTTTTCTTAGCGAGCGCAGTGGGAGGGGGAGGTGCGCTAAAGCACTTGGTTGTTGTTGCGAATCTTCAGCAGCGACTTACATCTCCACTAGGTATCTTTCAGTCTCTCTCTCTCTCTCTCTCCCTCTCTCTCTCTCTCTCTCTCTCTCTCTCTCTCTCCTGGCACGCGCTAACCCAAACGCTGATTACGCAGGGGTGGCGCGCGCATGCAGGTGTCAGTGGCACGCGCGCGCGCGTCTGAACAGGTGTCTGTGCTGGAGAGTCAGTGAAACTGTATGTTTTACTTTAGCATGACACTTATGCGACGTACATAAAATAGCATAAAACACGTGGTACCACGTACTATAAAAATATATTTTAAAAGAGACTATTTAAAAAATATTTTTAGAAAAAAAAATATAATTTAGTTTACAAATTACTTAAATATATTTTATAATATAACGAGGCAATACATATGTTTTACGGTAAACTACTGTAAACATGTTGGATTATCATGCTGAAATGATATTGATGTTTATGAATCAGGGTTATTATCGTTATTTAAAACTAATATATATATATATGTATATATGTGTGTGTGTGTGTGTATTATTTCAGATAGCAACATTTCTCATTTTCGTCTAGTTTAAATTGTACTAATTCAACTAAAACTAAAAACTAAAAATTAATTTAAAAAAAAAACTATATAGACATATTAAAAAAAAAAAAAAAACCCACCAAACCTTGAATTAAAACGTAAACAGAAAACATAAAAATAAAATCTAATTCAAAATATTAACAAAAAAATATATGGAATGAATTATCGTAGAATTTATCAGCAGTTCCTTTTTTAAATTGTATTTCTTATTTTTATCAGTTATGTACATCGGAGTGTTTTATGTTGCATTTTTTATTGTTTAGTTTATGTTTACTGTATTAATTTAGTGCACAAGACACCCTTGTCTTTTAACAAACAAATTTTAATAGCACAATTTTGACCATAAATGTAACTACTGAAAATGATGCAGTAAACGCAAAATGGTCATTAAGATAAAAGGTGATCAGTTGCAGCACCTAAAATATACACTTTTGCTTTAATGTATATAAAATATATTTTTTCCCCCGGCTTCACAGACAAGACCTATTTCCAGACTAAAATGCACGTTTGAGCTGTTTTAACTGAAAGCAACTTGCACTGACATATCTTAAAATATGTTATTGCCATTGTTTTGTCTCAAGTTGCACATAAATAATGTTTTTTTTTTTTTTTTTTTTTTTTTTCACGTTTATAAAAGCTACTTAAATGTCCTAACTGAACTAAGGCCTAATCCTGGCTTAATCTAAGCCCTGTCTGTGAAACCAGGCCTTTACCTAAAATCTTGATGACAAATAACATCAATTAAAAAGTTATAGATCAACTACCCATGTTTCACTTTTCATTACACTTGAAATATACACCTCTCTGATCTCAAGCTCTTATATTCAAGCATCATTTGTGATAATTGCAACAGATATCAATTGCAAAGTGCAACAGTTTTAATGGGTAAGTCAATAATGCCTTTCGAATTATTCGCAGGATGCGGCTGATTTTGCATGCATATTTCTTTCCTCAGCCATGTGACAGAAAACTGAGAAGCGCACAAATGCTTCCTCAGCTGAATGTCAGTGATGCATGTTTGTATGTGCTGCCCTTAAATTGTTCAGCTCTGAGAACTTTAATGTGAGTTTGAATGGGAATGTTGGCTACAGGGGGAGCTCATGCTCAGGTATCAATGCACCGGTGATAAATCACAGCATTGTTACTTTGACAACATGTGACACTCATCAATCACATACGCCTTGGTTGATTCTTGTTTTGTATGCTTAAAGCAACCATGCGTTGGAGTACTTGGTGCATTAATGTGGTCTCATTAACATTTAGCTCCATGAATTTTTTGCTCTCCTAAGCAGTTTCCTGCACTGTGGAACTAGTTGAGTTAACGGAATATGCAAAGCGTTACATATTAATAGGAATCAATGTCTGAGAGAGCAACCTGCTCAGGGAAATGTTATAATTTAACATGCTTTATTCCTGCACTGCTGGTGGAGACCTGTTTACTGCACGGCCGTCAGACTGGTCACTGTCCTTGGTGCTGAAACCTACAAAAGCAAAACAGATAAGCTCTCAGTTCTTCACTTAGCAGAAAACATGAAGGATAAAGTCACAACTATAGACCATAATATAGGGGAGACAAGGGCAAGTGTTTAATCGTTTAAAGCGTTTTGAAAATTGTCTTACACTATAATTGTCTTGCAATATTTTTTTGTTAATTCTGTCCTATATCTTCCAATATGATCACTTTGTTGTATCTGTCATGAAAACAAGTGAAAAACACAAGTAAACCCACTCTTTTGATATATCTAGTGAGTAGAAGGTGTGACAACTAGCCCCGGCCTCCTATTTTAGTTTGTAAAAACAATTTAAACTGTAATCTTATTGCAATGATACACACATTATGTAAATCTCATCTGATTAAACCTGTTAGATGTGAAATATCCTGCTGTGCTTTTATAAGCCAGGAAATTAGCAGCATGTTCTGCTTGGATTCATTTGATCACTCGTATCATCTTATATGTAGCAAATCTGTTTGCATTATAAATGTCACTGTGAATAATAATGTGAAAATGTTGCACCATACAAATGTTAATGAAATCCTTCCTTCATGGTGTTGTAAAACCTGACAGGATTAGACCAATGCTGATGTCATTTCTGATGTCATGTACTATTATATATCTATTTTCCCCTCTCTTGTGTACACATAGGCAACAGGCCCAGAATCATGTCCACTAAATGCGATAAAGGTTCACTTAATAGTTTTCAGATAAGCTACATGTACTTGTATGCACAGCTTTTACAACATCCCAATCAATAAATTATTTTATCCACTCATTCTCTAGCACAAGGCTATTATTATAGCATGAAATATTTTATTTCACATATAGACACTGCTGTTCAAAGGTTTGGGGTCCAAAGAAGTCTTATACTCCCCAAGGCTGCATTGATTTGTTAAAAAGTACAGTAAAAAAAGTAACTTTGTGAAATATTGTTACAATTTAAAATCACTGTTTCACCATTTCTTGCGGTGATGGCAAAGCTGAATTTTCTCAGCAGCCATTTATTTGAATTAGAAATCTTTAGGAACATTGTCATTACTGTCCTTATCCTTTCTGAATATAGTGTTAGTAGATATTAAGCAGACAGTCTAATGACTGGTAGTTGGCATGTAGTTGCAATGTTACTTATAGTAGAATGAAAATAAGTTAAAATAATTGTTAATAGTTGCTTGAAATTGTAAATTTAATTGTATGAATACCTATTGACAGGTTCACCCCATTCTTAAAGAGTACATGACAACTTTTGACATTGGGTTTTGGGAGGAATCTGAAATTTCAGATAGGGAGAAATGAATTACGGACTATATGGGGTGAAGAGGAGGTGATGGAGCATTGAGGAGCTGAAATGAGAGGTAAAAAGAGGAAATCCGTGGGGGGAGGATGACTGATAACAATAATGGCTACGAGTGACATGGTGAGAACAGAAAATGACCGATAATAGATGAGAAGAAACAGCGGGGGTTAAGTGCTATAACATAGTGCTAAAACAGGGTGCAAAGACATTGAAAGAAGGAAGAAGGGAATACAACGAGGGACTGCTGAGAGATTGATGGTGCATGGGTGTGATGCCTCATTCAAACGACTCAAAGCTTTTGAAATTGTGGAAGGAAGAGTGTTTCTCTGAGATGTGCCACAGTATTCTCGGTTACCACCATTATAAAAAAAAATATGAGTGTGCATTGGAGAAATAGGAGGAAGAGATATTGACTTAAAACAAGTCAACATGAAACTGTGGGATGCACCCATATTAAATATGGCACAATTTTACATGGGCGTCATTTGGGTATGGCAGAGTGTGGCGACTGCCACCTTGGCTGCCTGGTCAAGTCAATGCAACTAATATATGATTATTCATTGCATGCAGGATTAACGTAGTTATATTACTATGTGTAACATATAATTTGCATTGCTATATAAAACAGAAAAAGTAAGTCAATTAAAGCGAGCTGGTTGTTATATTCGTGTCATGTGAGATCAACGGTTTAGACCTTATTTACCAGAGAAACAAGCGCGCCGCCATCTTTATAATATTGTCTTTGCATTTCCGTTTTTGCGGTATCTCTGTACTTTTCTGTGGCGTCGTCGTTGAAGAATAATTAGCTGGTGAAGTGGATTTACCTGTTGTAGAGTTAATGAAAGTTATCGTGAGCATTGTAATGTTTAAAGCAGATGTCTTAACAAATGTCAGTAGAGCGGGAAGATTTTAAAACGAGCAGTTCATTCATAAATACGTAAGATCGGAACCGGAAGTCAAAAGACAACGAGCGCAGCGCTGAAAAGGGGCGGGGCTGCATAAGGTCTATACACCGATACCTGCAGCTCTTTCTCTTCTCTCCGACAGCGTGTTCACACACACAGCCACGCCTCCTGGCACTCACTCAGAGCAGCGGCAGGCCTCAAGACTCCGGTTGAAGGGTTTTTGTTATGATATAATAACTGATATGACAACTTTAGCACATTTGTCAGCTAAACATTCATTCAGTGTTTCCCATTAATGACCCTGAGCCGCCACTGTTTCATAAGGAACCGAAAATGTAAAACATATAGCCTAAATGGTCTCTAACGTTGTATTTTGCCAACGAACTAAAATCTAAACAATGATAAGGCTTTGTGCCTTTATAAAACAGCAAAAGGCAGCGATTAAGTATATATAGAGTGTGTTTGTGCTGCGTGTTTTAAAGAGAAGTGCGCACATTTGCTCACGCGATCAAAATAAAAGCGCAAGGATTTATCTTTTGCAAGTGAAGAAATTAGTACAAAAGTACTGTAATTTGTGTGTACTGTGTGTGTCCACCGTGCTCTTGCCGAGAGAGCCCGTCCACATTCACTTCGGATTGGCTGTGGTTTTTGATTGATTTTATTGCTTCTCATTTTCGCGTCGTGTATAGTATGGACAGTCAAATAGACGCGAGTCACGCAACGCGGAAATGAGAAGCGACAAAAACTCGGTTAGGACACGGTGTGAGACTCGAACAATGTACATTTTATGACCTTTACTCCAGCATACTACTACAAAGTTCCTTTCATGACAGTAAAGCTGTTGACGGAAAGTTAAATTGTCACTGGACAAAATAGATTTGGGATAAGCCCTGAATGTTTGCAATATCTGGCTCCACCCCTGTTGTGGACCATAGACTGTAAAAAAATATGGACGTAGTGTCCGTGACGTCACCCGTAGATTTCTGAAGAGCATTTTTGAAGCGAAAAAGCGCCCGTTGCCATTTTGGCAGCGCGTCATCTGAAAATGGAAATTTTTGCAAAGAGGCGGTGGTTAGAACTAAAGTGCCTGGTTGCTGAAACCACGCCCACCTAGCACGGCGTGATCATGTTAGCAGGCTAAAGAAGCTATATATCTATCTTAGACACTATCTAAAATATTAATAAAGATAACAAGTTATATCATTTGGTTTACTATCAATCTACGCTGTCTTTTTTACGATATAGATGCTCCAGCACCAGTAACTGTAATTTGTGTCGGGTGTGCAAATAACAACACGCAAAATCAAAATGCGACTTCCTTTGTAATGAAATAACGATTGCGAGATCAATCCAATCCGTCGGGTAAAATGTCCATGAGCGTCCACTGAAAAACAAACATAAGCACTTTTTGTCACATGAAATATTGATATATTGATATATTGTCCATCGTTTGCATCACATTTCTTCTGAACGATCTGCTTTTCATCATCGTTCTTCAAGAAATTATGCAACCTGAGCAGTGTTTATGTTGTAAAACTGTATATGATCATTAGACTCATTACATTAGACTCTCACAAACAAATGAGCCCGCGTCTAAAGTATAATTTTTCAAAATAGTGCAGCAGTTTTAGTTATAATATCCAAGCAGTGCTGTGGGATTTTGTGATATCTTGAGAGGCGTACTATCCAGCCATTGTCATAGTAAATCTCACGAACAAAACTTTTTTAGCCAATGGACTAGGTGCACAAGATGGCGCCGGTGAGCTGCGATGGTTACTTCCGCACATGCCTTTCGGAGCGCTGTTTCATAAAACAAGATTAGAAAACAACCCAGGCTTATTTTAGTTAGTCAACTTATTGTCAGCGAATTCTGTTTCATAAAGCAAACTTAAATTAGTTCAAACTCAGTTACTCTGGCAACTTATGCTGGGAAACTAGCCCGGTCCAGGGCAGGCTAACAGTCAGGCTCCTCTAACACTGACCAATAGGAACGCAATGATATTACAGCTGACTCTCTCACATACAGTTATTTGACTTTATTAACCACTATCAATCCAATATATACTTATAACTTAAAAGGTAAGTATGATGAACCAGAACATTTAAAGAGAAGTAATTTCTTAAAAATTAAGTGTTATATAGTCCACTGAATCATTCAGACTTAATACTGACAAAAATGGAAGCACTTGGGAGAGAACTGTCAGGAGACTTATTTCTTAGCACAAAAGAGGACAGTGGTACAAGAGGATTACCAAATCATTGTTTTAAGTGTGAAAATATAGCAAAAGTAACACAGAATTTCTAAATCAATAGACCTGTGACAAGGCGCCTGAAACAATCTTTACAATTTTTTACTAAAATATAGTCCTCTGGGAATCTATACTCTGGTCTCATATATATATATATATATATATATATATATATATATATATATATATATATATATATATATATATATATATATATATATAATTCCCAGAGGTCTATATTTTAGTAAATATGGGCTAGCTGACTTTATTAATCTTACACTGTAAAAAAAAATTCCGTAGTTTTTACAAAATAATTTTGGCAGCTGTGGTTGCCAGAATAATTTTGTAAAAAAAAAAAAAAAAATACAGAAAAACTGTAAACACATTTACAGAACAAACTACATTTTACAGTATAAAACTGTAATTTACAAACAAGAAAAATTGAATGTAAACCAATAAATTCAACAATGCACACTACTACTAAAATCTGTTTTGTACCTTTAACATATACTGACAACCACCATAATAATGCAGGTGCTAAAAGAGAAAGCCACATGAAGAATTAAAGTTCATCTCAAGCAGCTTTTCCACGAGCTGAAGTATATACTAATATAAAGAAGGTGCACAGAGTCATTCACGCAAATGCAAAACACCACAACACTTACATAATGCAATAAACATTCATTAAACAACAGAAGATGTAACATAAAACCCTAATGTACATAACCTGCAGGTTTTCTTTTCTTACTGGCTAAATGTTTTGTGCCCAAGATTTAATTAGGTTGTTTTAAAATATATGAATACATTTTTCTCTGGTTTTGTTTGGCAGCTGTAGGACCTTTTATGGTTATCAGAAGAGCAGAAATTAAAATCACAAAATTAAAAATTAAAATAAATTTGCACAGACTAAATTTTAATTGGTAAGATGAATCTAAACTCAGTAATTGGCTTATAGTATATTGATTTACCCCATTACAATAGTCCATTTACAGTTACTATCATAAAAAAAATACAGTTACATGTAGGTTTAAAATTGTACATAAGGCACATTTAATGCCCAACATCAAATATTTTAGCAAAATGTATATTTTAGAATTATTGCGCTTCTATTGCGTCCCGTCAGCAGCGCTCATTCACTGTGAAGTTTAGCAGCAAAATGGAAATATTTGCATGACTTTCTAACATTTACAGATGGAGAATAAACTTGTGAAAAGTAAGTCATGTCTCAAACACATAAAACAGCACAAAATGTATGCTGTTTCCTAAGGTGGACCGATTTGATCCATGATCGACCTCTAGGGCTGCTTAAGAAAAGTGTGCACGCGCAATTATCGTGACTAGGTAAACCTGGATCAAATTAGCAGGACTGCGTGAACTTAAATGACCTTTTATGAACCCTCTTTAGGCCCAACTCATTTGTTAGGTTCATTCAAGTCAGGTTTTGGAGTTTAATCCTCGCTTTTCTTAGCGTCTTTTATGAAACAGCCCTCTGGTCTTAGAGACGCTTGCATTTGGTGCAAGAAGAAACTTAAATATTAAACTTAGCTAGATATGATATATATATATATATATATTTTTTTTTTTTGTAATTAAAGAGAAGATGGTGGTCTATCAAAGACGAAAGAAAACATCCTTGTTATATTATTGTGTAACGTTACGTCTGTGTGATAATTCAACGATCTTTGACTTTCAATCTCTCTCCTGTTGATTATGCGGTTCAGGCTCAGCAGTGATCCACAGGGATCTCTTTATCCTTACAAAACACTCAAGTATGTAATATATATCTCCTGATTTTGTTCTGACAGCTGGGGAACTAAACGGCTCAAAAACTGCCTTCTCTTTCTGCGTGGAACAACACTCACCCTTCATGAAGATCTAATGTTTGCTATTGTCAACTGAAGTATCAATCCTCATCAGAGATAAATAAACATGGGAATATGATATGGACTCAGTGTATGCTTAAGTAACTATTTGGTAACATTATTATCGCTAACTGTAATGTAATTTAAATGCATATTTTTCAGTGTTTGTATTTTCCCTGTGCGTTTCTATTAATTACTGCATTTATTTAGTTCAAGTGAGACGAGTAAAGAGCATCTGTTGCATACATCACCTGTCTCGTCTAATCGGCAAAAAAAAAAACGTATTTTACTACGGGTACACAATCTTTTCACAGCCCTTGTTTTTATTTTAAAAAATAACTGATGCAAAGAAATCGTAAAATATGTAGTGATCATATTGATGGTGCAACTGATGTAGGTAAGTGAAAATATATGCGCAGAATTGAGAAAATAGGGCAAACGTGTGAATGTTCACAAGGCATTTTATGCAGACAACTCTAATCGTAGTTGTATATCTACAGGCATTATTGTCATTGTATATGTGTATGCACCATGAGTTCGTTAATCTAACTAACATGCATGCATTTAAATACCATTGGCTCATGTGATTGTACTATATAGTTGTATTTTAAGTGAACAGAGTCTATAAACAACTATAAGAGATCATTTTCGGCTTTCCCCGGCACTCTGCGCTGGCATAAAGCGAAACCGGAAGTGTATATGCTTACACTCGCTGATCGAAAATCCAAAATGGCGGCCACGTGCAACTAGTCCATGCCAAGACGATCCAACAACGTGTGTTCTGTTTATCTTCCGCATATGTACACAGATGCACATCTGTCTTGACCATATAACCGCACAGCAAGCCATATTATTTGATAATAATCCCGAAAAAAGCACAAACAAGGCAGAGCTGAAGTAACATGACGGCTCACAGACAGCAGCAGCAATCTACCTGTCACTCAAGTGACCACACCCTTAATTATTCAGAACTTTAAGGCATAATATAATTTAAACGGATGAGTTATAAAAAATAAAAATAAAAATCACCCACATCAGAGTTGTCATGAGGGGCAAAATTAGCTGTATAGACTAAAACCACGATTTGTACCATCTGTAAACACGTTTTTTTCTGCGTTAAAGTCGGCCATTTTGGGAGTCACTGAGATTCTGCTCTCTTTTGGAGCCTGTCCCTAGCGGCCAGTCGATGAATTGCAGTTTAAGTCACTTCCGTATTGGCTTCAAGAGAAACAGGGGGAGGTTGTCGCTTGGTGTGGACAGACAAATTGCTTGTCGCTGGAATCTTATCACGACGCATCATGTCTGGTTAAGACAAGGTGTAAAAAATCTTTAATATAGATTTAGTCTAAATCAATAAATCATATTTTTGTCATGAATAATTTAGATTAGACCTTTTTAAGGTTACCTCACAAAACATGTTCCAGTGAATTTAGGACAGGACTTTTGTCTGAAACGTGGTTTCTACATCACAGGTACTTGGAGGTTAAGATGTGAAAAAATAATATAAGAGTATGGTGATGTCAAATGAAAGGTAAAGCAAATTTAGAGGCAGAGCAAGTTACATTACATTTGGACGAAGGACTAGAATGGCATATTTTGTCCTTTGGAATAACATACACCAATAAACTGTTCATAATAACAGCAGGAACATGCATTAGTAAAAGTAAAATGGCCGTAAGGAGTCTTACTGTATCAATGCTCCCCAAATACTTCACTGCAAAAAGGTAATTTCTGAAGGATGTGCTTTGGGATGGAGATGTGGGTGGTTACGTCAGCAGATTCTGGTTATTAGGGAGGAAAAGAGGTGGGATGGTATTACGGAGGGTCTGCAGAGACATGAAGTGGTCAAATGAGGACTCTGAAATATAGATCCTCCTTTAGCCCTCCTTTTCCTTCAACCCTCCATCCTCAAATACAGAAACGCTTAATCTCAACCTTCAAACCATCCAGCCTTGCTCAGTCTCTCTCCCTCCTTCTACTGTTCCAACAATGCATTCGCGGAAATCTTTAAACAGCAACAAAACAATCTCTTTAGTCTGTTCAAATCTATTAAACGATACGCTTTCCGGATTCACTTCACGGATGACTACCTAATTACCAAAGCTTTTATATCTCCTTTATCTCATTTATTCAGCAAGCGCTAAGAGATTATGCTACTGATAGGAGAATAATTGAAGGCTCAGATGTGAAATGCATAATATATGTTTATTTTTCATTCGCATGAGCAGATGAGTGTGCCACTCATAATGTCATTTATTCCTAAAGAGTTCTTTAAATGAGCACTATGGATGTCAAAGCCAGTAGCATTCCACATTCTTGACACCTGCCTATCAACGTCATTGGCGTACGTGAATTTGTCAGCAGTCTGTCATGTTGTCACTGGCCACTAAGCATGTCTATAAATGTCCTACAATATGCTCCAACGATTTGTGGGGAAGTGTTACATCCTGTAGGAAACCCCACGAACATAAAATGCACACATAAGACCTATTGATCAAAGCCAAAAGAACATCATAAAGGAACTAGGACAATGGAGCTACGTGACATTGATTGAGGAAGACAGGAGGAGTGTGTAGACTGTATTTCTTCAGAACTGCACACTGAATTCCACAGACAGAGTTCAGAGAATGTCAGCATGGGATCAATTCCATTTAAATTCAATTAGACGTAACAGACAAAAGAAGTGGAAGTACAGAGCGATAGAAAGAGATCATCACAAGTATATTACGACTCTATTCCCCTTCAAACTATGTGCTTATTGATTTTATCCTCATTTAAAGTTCTAAACTAGCTTTCTATTGACTATATAATGCTAGACTCACTAGTTTGTACTTTTGAATCACATTCATTCATGTTAAGTAAATGACTTGAATTTATCTTTGAAATGAAACATATTGAATGTTAAAAGTGAAGAGCAGTTTCCCAGAATATCAGTACTGGTAATCGCAAAACGAGGCAATATTCAAAAACATCACAGTTAAAGCAGTTTATGAATCAAATAGCTAGTATTGAGTAACTTACATTTTCAGACACAATATTGCCAGTTGTCTATTTTTGCTCTGACAATAAAAACAATTTCAAAAGAAGCCGCAGCTAGACAAAGAGCAGTGTTTCAGTTCTGAATGAATCAATGTTTTGAGTGAATAATTTAGTGACTCACGTTCATTCCTGATTGAGCAAATCGTTTGAGCAAATGATTCAATGAATCATAAAAACAATGTCTGGGTTTTAATATGCATACTTCCTTACCATATAGTACGCACAAACAGTATGTGAAGAGTGTAGCATGTCCAAATTGACAGTATTCATGAAACAAGTACCCGAATGTGACCTATACTACTTTCGAGGACACTTTACTATCCCACGAAGCCACGAGAGAGGATTTTTGAATGGCAGTAAAGTGATGGTGGTAGGTCACATGACAATGACAACGTGACTAACGCAGTACATCTGGATTCAAAAGTCCCTACTCAGAGAGTATGTTTTCGAACGCTATCGATTTTCTTTGGAACGATTCAGTTGACTGAATGATTCAGCATCTCACTCATAAAGAAAAATCCCCACCACTAAAACAAAAGTCTGTCTGAAACATCCAAATATAGACATGCAGAGTGATATAAAAAAGAAATAACTCATGAGGAATAAATGTTATTTTATACACATACAATATGTGCAGTTCGCGTATGCGTAAACATAAAATTAAACTCATTCCTAGATATCTGTTTAAGGTTCAGTGCTTGGTTGCATAAAGCACCTTAAGTGTAATTTTCCCTTAAGATCGCCCTAAACTTAAAATCGTGTTACTTAAGGGTTTCTTTAGGTGAAACATCATAAACCCTAAGCATTTCCCTTAAGTATGTATTAAGTAATCCCTTAAAAAACGATAAGTGTTGCATAAAGCCCATTAACTGTCATGTAAGTATAACATAAGGTTTTCTTTTTTTCATCCATCTTATGTTGTTTTCTGTGAAAACTTACCGCGGACTGTATTAACAAATAACGAGTCCATGGCAAAAGTAGAATTTTATAAAGGCAAAACCTGGGTTGCTGTCGTGAAATCGGTTTCCCTAAGAGAACAGTTTAAGGGATTATATGCAACACCCTTAAGTCATTCCCTTAGTTAAGGGGAAATCACGCCTTAAGTGTCATACTTAAGAGAAAAACTAAAGGTGCTTTATGCAACCGGGCACAGGCGTACATTTCTGCCATGGTCAAAGTGTATTTTGTGGACAGTGATTTGGACTGCATTAATGATTCAGTGATGCATTCAGGTCATTTCCAAATGCGGTATTTCCTCTAACACACCGGTCAGACGGGTTAAGCAGACGCAAGCAAATGTTTCTCTCTTCCATTTCAGCTAATTACAAACACTCCTACGCAAAGATGGCAACACATTCAGAAACACACATACACACACTCTTTTCTTTAAACTAATGACAAGCAAGACAAACAAAGGAAAGAGTCTGCCAGCGGGTGGCCTTTCGTAAACAAAGCAGGACTGACTCTAAACTAACGAGTCCCACCTCACCACCAATGCTCTGTTAGCAGTCCCGAGTCTCAATTAGCACTGATCCTGTATATATACACACAAAAAAACACCTCATAGTTTGCAATTATAATACACACAAATCGCATGTTCATCTTGTACCGCAGGGTCACATTGCTTTACACAACTCTTTAGAGTAATATTTATTATGTCCTGCTCATGTAACAAATGAGTAGACAAATGAGATTGACTGAAAAGCAATAAACTCCATCGCTTATTCTGTAATATGCTGAAATTAAATTTTATTACAGAACATTGTCTGTTATGAATGTTATGTATTTTGAAAGCAGCTGATTAACTGTGTTTCTAATAATAATAATAAAATTGTTGTGTGTATCATCATATTCAATCTTCAGACCATGCCATCAAAAAGTTATGAAATAACGTGCAAACGAATATGACGAAGAGCACACCAAAATGGACGTGAGGCTATATCTCTGCAACGCTTTAGCGTATTCTGACCAAACTTGGTGTATGTTAGGACAACCATGTCCTGAGGGTACCTGTACAGTTTCGGCACAGTGCCACCTAGTGGTACGGAGATATGAAAAATGGCTGAAAAGTTTGACCAAATATCACAAGACTGGTTTCTATTTTTTCCATGTTGGCCATTTTTGGCATCAGCTATTTTGAATTTTGTTATGCATACTAACCTATTGTCAAGAAACTTGGTATGTGTCTTCAGCATGAAGCCTTCAAGGTACTCAAAAGTTTTGGGGCAAAAAGTGCTAATAGCTTTTGATTCATTTTGCCTGTTTTATTGAAACCAGTCATACCAAGAACAATGATGCCATAGAGCAGGGGTGTCAAACTCATTTTAGGTTGAGGGCCGGATGGGGAAAAAAATTAACCATGTGCGGGCCTATTTTTATTTTTTTTTTACCTTAGTGAACTGACATTTACATTAATATTAACCATAGAAACTACACATTAATTTGCGAGAAAAAAAAACAACACACTGCTCTTTTTTGAAGACTGTATTTGTTTTTACTGCGAAAAGACTTTATTCAATTTTTTAAATAATGTTTTATGGCCAATTCCAATTTTTTGGGGGAAAATTGGATACCAGTTGCCAATTTTTTTCTTTAATCAATTTTATTTGTTGTTTATTTGTTCTATAACAGGCCAAACTGGCCTTAAACAAAACAAAAAAATATGTGTAGGCATTTGGTATACAGGCACCACTGCATTTTGAGCATGAGCATTTGTTTTTGCTTTAAATTAAATTATATAATTTCAAGATTTATATACAGCATGGTCTGACTTTACAGCTTTGTGAAATTATGCGACACAAGACACCTGCACAAAACAAAAATAGCAGACTGAATGAAAATGCAAATTCACTCCCTAACAGTAGGTGGCGCTTGTGGAACAGCAGCGATATAGCGTTTCCTTAGTTACTGCTGTACACAAAGCACGGATAGCCTGTTTATAAAATAGGCTACTTATACGGAGATTGAAACTTTTCTGAAGACAGCTCCCTTCTCAGTTACATTCATATAAAACCCAATTCAATATTTATATTTTTCTTCCTATATTTCACAAACAGTGAGCTTAGCCTGGGACAGTATTTGCTTCTCTTTGCGTCCGTATTCAGCATGTGGCTGTGTTAACGTCCTGTTTAAAGACTTTGTAATATATTTCCACACAAAAAAGCAGTTTGTTTGCAAGTCCAGAATAGATATTGGCCAAAATATAACTAATAACCGTTCGGATTTATTTTTTATTATTGTTCAGATCATCCCCCGCGGGCCTTGTGTTTGACACCTTAGAGAGTCAAACTTGCTGTCCGCCATTTTGAATTTCCTTGAAAACACACATTTTAGAAATTCCTCCAAAACTGTTGGTCGGATTCTTATCAAATTCATGTCAGATCACCTTCAGACCATGCTAGCAAAAAATTTTGGATTTCCAAATGTTAATATTCCAAACCATTTAATGAATGAAATTGGCTAATTATTTGACCAATCGTGGCAATACATACATGCATTTAAACTGACTGTGTCTATATTCCGCCATGTAAATAGTGATTCCGTCATGGTGCAAGAGCACATGGCTTTTAAAGGGAATGGGAGATGAGACTCTGATTGTCTATTTGCATGTTACACCCAAAACACACCCATGACTCATTAAGAGACTAGGTGCGACCCTTCGGACACGCCCTTATTGTACCTGCGCCATGCACTTCAGACCATGCGCTTAGATCGTTAAAATAGGGCCCTGTTTGTGTCATTGTCACCCCACACTGACCACACCATGTCAATTTGGTCACAGCACCACCTATTGGTCAAAAGTGATAAGAAATTAAATCATATTACATGTGATTCTATTTATTTTTCAGCCATTGTACTCATTGTTGTAGTTGGTCTGATGCGCCAAGCCATGCTTGTATAACTTATCATGCTTTTTTTTGTGCTTGGCCTCTTAAAGGCGGGTGTACACTGTGCGAGTTAGGACACTTGGGAGGTCGTGAGTCATTGCACACGTTACGAGTGAGTTAACTTGATAATCATGTCAAAGCAGCTGGTACATGGCACTGTAGCTGGAGGCAATCGTGAGCTTTCATGCTAAACACGGAGACTGGAGCTTTCAATGTTGCTGCTATAGCTTTGAATAAAAAACAAAAAGGAGATACAAAATACGAATGGCATGTGCATATGATTTAGTGAAAAGCAGAGAACAACACAGCCATTCTTTTCATCAAAAAACAACTAGAGTGTGTGTGTCAATGTAAGTGCACGCTGTAGGGTTGCAGCAACTGGGCTAATTCCTCTCACACAATGTGCACGACAAGCATACACAATTTCCACGCAATTTCTCCAGAGAGAGAGAAAAAAAAATAAAAAAAATCGGCTGCGAGCTGGTACGACAGCAAAAATAGCAAAAATCATAACTTAGGACATAAATTTGGCAAACAATAGTTTTTGTATATTGCCAGAAAATTATCCAATAATTGTACGGACATTTCCGTTAACCCTAAAACCCTCAAAATACAGGTAAAACATAAATACAGAAAATTCACTCACATTAATACAGTAGATTGTGCTCTATTTTTACAGATTTTTTATGGAGTACAGATATTTTTTTGTGGGATATGGCTTTGTAAAAATATTTCATATTTCGATCAAAGGGTATTCCTCTCAAATCACTAGATTAACAACAGGTCAATAAACAGCAGGTTCTTATGGTGACAACATAATGTTACAATCAATGTTAGAAGAATGTTGCATCATGTCTGGAGAGAGTCATATAAACAGTGTGATTAGAAGAATGGACCATTTGGCCGGTAAATCAGCAGATGGACACATGTAAGAGAGAGAAAGGAGGACACAAAGGAGGCCTCTCGCTTCTGATGGACTAAATCCAGCCTGTGGGTGAGCAGTGGGTGTGTGCATGTGCTTATAACTCACGATGATACAGACACACATCCAGAATCACGAACCCATACACAGTCCCGCACAGATCTCCAGCACGTCACTCCTGTAGGCAGGTCAGCGCCTGTCCATCTGTCTGACCTAGTGGAGAGCAGTGGAGGGGAGAGAGACTGTAGAGACAGGCAATTACACAGACGCAGAGCTTGACGGACAGCTGTGAAGGTCAGAATGGTAATCTGCAACACAAATGTGCAAAAAACACACTAAGGTGTGTCGGTGGTGTTATCTCAATCTAGACAGAATGCTATAGTAGAGGTGAGGTAATGGACATGGACAATGACATATGCACTGCTGTTCGAAGCCTGTATGTGTTTTTTTTTTCAATACTTTTAATTGATCAAAATCTAATAAATGTGGTTCCTGCGACCTTTCTATTTAGTATAGAATCCTGTAAAAAATAAAAATAAAAAAAAAATAATAAGCAGCACAACTGTTTTCAACATTGATAATCAGTAATTGAAACAAGCTGTTTTATAGCTGAATTGAACTCGCTCAGATGAACAGCAGCATATGTTTGTGGGTGGGTGTGAGAAAATATATTTTTTGTGTATATGGATCGATAGAGAATGAGGAACAATGTTGAGCATTACAAACACACCTGCATTTTTGCGATTAATAACTATGATTTTCACCCACAGTGTAATTCCTCTGACAATGAGGCGATCAGAGGGCAGAGCGTGTTAGCTTTGAGAATGTGTAAAATTGCTCTTTGAATAATTTTGCAGAAATGTGTCAGAAGTCATCAGTTTCATTCACTGAACGCTGACTGAAGAAGAAATTACTCAAAGGTCTGAAAGCTGAAAGGAGTGCTCAACATTAGAGCGAACAGATAAGAATAGATAAAACCAAGTTTTTGCCTTTCTGAAAATGCACAAATGTTATTTCACTTGACATTCAGCGAGAAACATGAATGGTCACCTATACGTTTACTTCTGTCCTCTTACATGTAAAGATCCAGGTACTTCAATGAAAATCAGGAAAAAATCTGAAGTGGCATCTGCACAAAACTGAAAGCATTGACACGGCAAGAAGAAGATCCATTGGTTGTTGTAAAAAGGCAAAATGTAGCGTATAAATCAATATATTTCAACATCATACTCACTTTTAAATGCTACATGAGCGATGCTTTCGCCACCGATCTTACTTCCATGAAAGCGCCAGCACAAGTTCTACCAGGAAGAATTAATGTCACGCCATCCTTCGTATTAATAAGTCTGGCCAATCACTGCTTGACACTTGGTATAAATGAGCACCGAATTCTCTGTTTCACATTCGCAATCTGCATCCCCAGGATTTGGACGAAGTACGGGGCCTACGCCAAAGATCTTTTCCTTACAACTAAACATGAAACATTGTAGCTCACTACCATCTGTTGATACTTTGTGAAATAAATAACATGTAAACGTTCACCTGCCCTCTGAGTCTTTATGGTAGAAATCATTTTTACATATAACAGAAACAGGATATTTAGGACAATTCAGGACATTTGATCAGTGGATCAGGAAAAGAGGGTGTAATTAGATAGATGGAGGGGAGATGTTGAAAACATGGCTTTGTCAGCTGAAAAGATTAAGTTATTGCATTTTGATCAATAATTAAGGAATAAACTTTTGACTGATCATGCATAAAATGACCAGAAATGTTTGTTAAGAAAGTAAATAGGGTCAACTTTGTTTTCATGTGCTTTAATATAAACTCGTAACCCCACAGTGAGTTCATTTAATTGTCTTGATACGAAACAAAAGAAGGCTCTGTTCAATTTGATTTCATTTCATATATCTTCCTTACGTGACCTTTACAAGATGTCATTGCATTCTCCTTACAAATGATCCTTTCGTAGACCTCTGAACTTAATGTGACTTAGACTTGAAAAAGTGAATGTGGCTGAAATGTCCACAGGTTTTACTGCAGTGACATAAACTACTGACCTTTCAAGTATAGTTCATTCCATGACCCCCACAGCAATGGACCTGCCCACACACCACTGTTAATTAAACAACCTCTTGAATGTCACCGTGCAGCTTTCTGCATTGCAATGAAGGATGTTTCAAGCCCAGAAAATGACTGCTGTTGTCTATCTAAACTAAATATGTTCATTCTTCATTGTCTGGAATTGATTAGTGACTAATAGATCCATTGATTAATGCATTTTGTTTTATCACTGAAGTGGAAAATCAACAAGCCAAATCATTTTTCATCACCAATTTAAAATGTCACACTAAATACAAAATGGCTGCTGGAATAAAAGGGCAACCAAGAAAGATTCTGTCCTCTTTGGAATCAATAATAATAATAATAATGATGTTAAATTAAACTGCTGTTCAAAAGTTTAATGTTTGTAAGGTTTTTTAATGATTTAGTCTCTTATGCTCAGCAAAAAAATTATTTGATCAAAAATACAGTAAAAACAGAAATACACTGAAATATTATAATGTAAAAGAACTATTTTAATTTTTAAATCAAATTTTATTACTGTAATGACAAAGCTGAATTTTCAGCATTATTACTCCAGTCTTCAGTGTCACGTGATCCTATTAATATGCTGATTTGTTTCTTAAGAAACATTTCTTATTAGTGTCAAAAGACAAGCATTTGTTTGAAATAGAAATCTTGCTGAACAATAGTATTCATTTTTACTATTTATAACAGTATTTTTAGTGGTATATAAAAATGTATATATGTATATAAATGAGTCAAATTTGCATTCATAAGAAAATGTATTAATGCAAAATGAGACTCAGTTTAGTGGGTCTAAAAGGTTAAGATTGCAGTGCTGAGACTTAAAGCACAATATAACACGTCTACCGACTGAATGATGTGAAAATGATATAAGAGATGACAGATGGCATTTGGTGTGCTAAAGAAAGTGAACCACCTGAGAGGTCTATTTAGAAGTGTCAGTATAAAATCAGAGCTTAAAGCAGTTTAAATGCATGAGGGCGAAAACAGTAGCCATGCGACAGGCAGGCACTGAAATATGACAAAACATTACAAAACTACAAGTAAATGGAGCTAATACTTTCCATGGCCTCTAAAATACAGTAACAAATACACACACATCAGTATTTTTCATATCAGTATTTAAAATTGCCATTTTTGTTCTGTTTGTTTTCAGGGACATTCAGTCGACAAAATGCCGGCTAAACCCAACCCACACAAACACACCCACAAGCTCCCTTTGCCCAGATTATTGAAGAAATACCATCAAATTGTGCAGTACTGCTCTGGTCTGGGTTTGAGACAGACAAGATCTAATTATATGACAAGGGTCTGTGCAGAAATGTGCCTGCAGCTGTAGTGTTTCTCCATTTACTCACTCCACCTCTGTCCCTCTGTACTCTCCCCTGCTCTCATCCTCCTTCATGCATCCTTTATCGTCATTAGCTGCTCCCGAACTCTTATTGTGTTCATTTATCCTGTTCTGACCTTTTTTTTTTTTTTTTTTTTTTTTTAACACCAAACCATTTATCAGCTTTCCAACTGCCCCAACCTCTGAACTAGCTGCATGAGCCTCTTGAAGGTCTGTAAGAATTTAGTTATTAAATTATTGAAAAACTGTATAGCAGCATTCAGTTTGTATGACAATGTTACCACGAATATCTGAAAAGTGGTGAGCATAGTGTACGTAAATGTAATTTATGTAAAATACTTTCTCAGTTTATTATGCAGATAGAGCTATAAAAGTTAAAGACAGACAGCTAAAAAGTGTAATATCGTGGCTGTCAATATACATATAAATATTCTAAGGGTAATGTTTAGTTTCTTTGTGTTTTAGTTTGATTTTCCCTGCTCCTATTCTGAGTTCTCATTCCTTGTTTGTTTCCATGGTTTCTAATTGAGTTACACACCTGTTCCCTGTTCTGTTGATGATCATCCCTTGTATTTAAGTTACTAGTTTTACTCAGTTCTTTGTCCTGTGTTCATGTTATGTTAGAGTGTGTAGCAAATTAGCTCAAAAGGGAAATATAAATTATTAATCATAACTCATAATTAAAATATTTAAATCAGTTAATAGAATGAACTTGATATATTAATCTGTCTCAGTATTAATCATCTATCAACTCTCAGAAAGGATATTTTTCAAGGTCACAGAAAAATTTTATTTAACTAAATCATGAACACATAACTAGTCTAGACAAACACATACACACTATCACGCAAACATGGGTAAAATGGAAAGTGCTCCTTTTGCTGGAGCAGGGAGATCGTTCCCTTCAGGGCCACACAAGGGACTTTCTAGGTCTGGCATGCCTCGCCCGCTATTTGTTGTGCATATTTTTCCACACCGGTTCAATGAAAGTTTTAAAGTACGCCTGCCCATGGACGGTCCTCTGGGAAATTTCACCACTTATGTGGAGTGAGGGCTGGTAAATAACTCTCCGTTCACCATCTGCCTCGCAGATGAGGCCAACACCAGCCACACTGCAGTCCCAGAGCCCAGCCAGCTGTCTACCATGCCCTTCATGGACCAACTGCCCGAGCTCACCACAGACTCAGAGCCGATGCCTGCTATGGAGCCTGAAACAGAGCAAATGCAGAAGGCCCGCTTCTTCCCGGAGCCCACACTCAACGTGTAGTCTGACCAGGTGCATGAGTCGACAACACCATCCATTCCAGTGGGCTTTCTCGTGGAGTACGAGGGCATAGAGTGGAGTCCCGCCTATACTCCTGCAGCTGAGGGTGAGCTGTGCCTGGTTTTGATACATTTGGTTGAGAAATTGTAAATAATTATACTCCCAAAGTCTCCTGTCACCATTCGTCCTGCCTAGCTCCAAGTCTTCTTTGTCGCTGATGGTCCCAACCAGTCTTCCTCTCCTGCCTCCTATAAGCCAGCCAGTTCCTTGGCTTTGCCTCCACTGGCTCCCTTCAGTCCCTCGGGTCCTTTTCTGTTGTCTCCGCTCTGATGCTTGGATCCGCCTCCTGCTCAACCTTGGTACGTGGATCCCCTGGCTCCACCTCAAGCCGCTGAGCCTGTCACTCCACCTGGTCCAGTCAACCAATTGGCTTCACCTTGGCTCCAGTTCTGCTTAGTCCTCAGTCCTATCAGCCTCAGTTCTTCAGCACCCTAGCTCCACCTCGGCCGCTCTTCACCACGGCTCCGCCTTGGCTTCTTGGTCGCTTCGGTCCCGCGCCTTCTGGGAGGGGGGTGTAATGTAAGGGTTATGTTCAGTTTCTTTATGTCTTAGTTTGGTTTTCCCTGTTCCTGTTTGTTCTCATTCCTTGTTTGTTCCCATAGTTTCTAATTGAGTCCTGTGTTAACGTTATGTTCAAATGTGTAATGCTTTATGGTTTCCTGGTGTTTTTTAAAGGGATTCCATCATCTTTCTGCATCATACATATTACAATATATACACATATATACAAAAAAAAGACATGGACCAACTGCCCGAGCTCACCACAGACTCAGAGCCCATGCTTGCTATGGAGCCTGAACCAGAGCAAATGCTGAAGGCCCGCTTCTTCCCGGAGCCCACACTCAACGTGTAGTCTGACCAGGTGCATGAGTCGACAACACCATCCATTCCAGTGGGCTTTCTCGTGGAGTATGAGGGCATGGAGTGGAGTCCCGCCTATACTCCTGCAGCTGAGGGTGAGCTGTGCTTGGTTTTGATACATTTGGTTGAGAAATTGTAAATAATTATACTCCCAAAGTCTCCTGTCACCATTCGTCCTGCCTAGCTCCAAGTCTTCTTTGTCGCTGATGGTCCCAACCAGTCTTCCTCTCCTGCCTCCTATAAGCCAGCCAGTTCCTTGGCTTTGCCTCCACTGGCTCCCTTCAGTCCCTCGGGTCCTTTTCTGGTGTCTCCGCTCTGATGCTTGGATCCGCCTCCTGCTCAACCTTGGTACGTGGATCCCCTGGCTCCACCTTAAGCCGCTGAGCCTGTCACTCCACCTGGTCCAGTCAACCAATTGGCTTCACCTTGGCTCCAGTTCTGCTTAGTCCTCAGTCCTATCAGCCTCAGTTCTTCAGCACCCTAGCTCCACCTCGGCCGCTCTTCACCACGGCTCCGCCTTGGCTTCTTGGTCGCTCCGGTCCCGCGCCTTCTGGGAGGAGGGTGTAATGTAAGGGTTATGTTCAGTCTCTTTGTCTTAGTTTGGTTTTCCCTGTTCCTGTTTGTTCTCATTCCTTGTTTGTTCCCATAGTTTCTAATTGAGTCCTGTGTTAACATTATGTTCAAATGTGTAATGCTTTATGGTTTCCTGGTGTTTTTTAAAGGGATTCCATTATCTTTCTGCATCATACATATTACAATATATATACATATATACAAAAAGAAGACAGCAATTGTGTTACAATTAACATGAATAATTATTTTAATACGTTTACATGATAGCATATGCAACAAACAGACAATGAGAGAAAACTCACCTTACCTCAGTCATTTTGAGATAATGTGTCAATTGATACTCTTTGACTCAACAACCAAATAAAAGACATCAAAGAGAGATAGCCAGGTGATGTTTCCTTTCTAATCATGAAGAATAGCGAGATAGACTAATAGGAACCAAAGGACTGGTCCAACTAATGAGATCTCACATTTACATAATCACTGAATTAGAATATGCATCCTAAATATGCATAACAGGCTCTCAAACATGCTTGCAACAGAAACTGCTTCAACATATCTTACAAGCTCTTTCAAGTGTCTCAATGAGCACTCCATAGTATTTCTACTGGATTTTTATAATCAACTTCCATCATAAGTGTAAAAGAGAGTCTACAATGTTAAAAGCATTACAAAAAAGTGTATAGCTCAAAATATTTATTTAGAATTAGTTTGACATTGTAACAAGGGCTTTCATTTCTACTAATTTCCACATAGTAAAGTAAAAAAAAAAAAAAAAAAAAAAAAAAAGATTGTACGAATTCATACGATAGTCACTAATTCGCCAAAAGTTACAAATTGCCAAAAGATTGTGTTAAAAATATCACAAATGGAAAAACTAAAACTATATTATATACTTCTTCAAGGTTGCCACATATTGTTCCAAGAATTTTTTTTCTTTTTTCTTTCAAGCATTAAAGTACAGTATACAGTATTAGATTACGGGGCTTTTTATCGAAAATCATGAGAAACTTTTGAGAAATGTATTTTTCTTTAGAGCATTATTTTTCAATTGAATTATTAAAGTGAAAAAATACATCATTTTGTTACATAACACCTTTCAAGGTGTCTAGTAACAAATGACGCTAGTAAAAGAAGGGACATATCTCTTTTCCATTAGCATTCACACAAACACACACTGAAAATGAGTTTGAATTGAACTGAGTGCCTTGATCAAGACAGATGAAGGTAAACAAATTCTATTTCTTTCCTCTGCATCTACTTCCTTGTGGGACTTGGCCTGGTATTGTACAGCCTATAATTTGGTTGAATAGAGCTGTGGAAAACAGCGGCCCAGAATATTGTGTGCAACAGTTGCTGGCTGATTAAGGTTGCCAGAGGTGTTATATCAGAGGACATCAAAACAGAGTGGGACTCTAATTCTCTACCTGATTAGCTTCCAGTGCTCACAGAGAGAATATATAGATAAGAGGATATGAAGCAGAGCAAAACACCAAAGGAAATAACACAGCTCTCATTTTGTTGACATATTAGCATGAACAAAACATGGTGTGCTACACCTTTGTGTGTGTTTTGTAAGTGCTTTTAACCTAATTTCATTCCTTGCATGTGCATTAATCTTTTCCTTTAGAGGATTGCCCAAGATTGTATTGTTTTCTTTGTTTAGTTTGAAACTCAGTCTCTTGCCTTGCTGTCAAAACACACATTCTCTACATAATAAATTGCACTGCTTGCAGCTGCATTCTGAACAGGCAAAGAATAGAGAGCCTGAGGATTTGTGATATAAAACATAAAAACAAATGCGTAAATATGATGAACTGGGTGTTCTCTAGGCATACATTAACTTAAAGCTGGTTTTATTGCTTTCTAGAGGAGATAGTTGATAGATTGCTATCATATCAAGTTACACTGCCTGAAAGGACAAAAGAGGGGGGAAGAAAGCAAGAGAAATGATGCAACACAGGGTGCTGGTGTAAGAACAAGTAAGCAGAATCTGGTGTGTTTTTGCTAACGCAGTTACTCAGTGTTTGATTTCTCTTCACTTGTCAGGATTGCACAGACGCCTTTGCAAGCAAATTTCATATTTCCCCGACAATAACCCTTTTTGGACAGAACTAGTTTTCTTTGAGGAAATGTAAATTTGCTTTTCACAGACATACTTGATTTTAATCCTGCCAGATTTTTTTTTTTTTTACAGAGTAGTAAATATTTCAGAGGAAATTACCTTCTGTTTTTCACTC
The DNA here is from genome assembly GCA_037101425.1 of Elopichthys bambusa. Classification (NCBI taxonomy): domain Eukaryota; kingdom Metazoa; phylum Chordata; class Actinopteri; order Cypriniformes; family Xenocyprididae; genus Elopichthys; species Elopichthys bambusa. Next base: position 28,923,363 of record CM074451.1, on the reverse strand, counting down.
ATGCTTTGAGACATCTAATCCTGTCTAGATAGCAATGTCTGTGAGTGTAGTAAATTATGTTTCCACAATGCTCCTCATTTATTTCGACCTTCATTCAATTTCATAACTAAAGTAAATGTCTCATTGCACACCTGGTGAACCCTCACTTTTCACTTTTTGCCAACTTTCTTGGTAAATAACTGTTGATTGCATGCGTGTGATGTTGACAAAGAAGCCGGCCAATAATAAGTTGGCGCTCTGACATAGAACCTAGAAGCATGGAACATAAATAGCATAGGATAATGACACAGAAGAGAAGATATTGTTGAATAAATTAGTCATTTTTGTTTTGTTTTTGCGCACAAAAAGTATTCTCTTTGCTTCATAAAATTAAGGTTGAACCACTGCAGTCACATGGACTGTTTTAACAATGTCTTTAGTACCTTTCTGGACCTTGAAAGTGGTGGTTAAAATGCTGTCAGTCAGACAGCTCTCGGATTTCATCAAAAATATCTTAATTTGTGTTCTGAAGATGAACGAAGGTCTTACGGGAGTGGAACGACATGAGGGTGAGTAATTAATGACAGAATTTAAATTTCTGGGTGACATAACCCTTTAAGTAAACTATTTTCTGTGAATGTGCGTGACTTCCGATTCATTAGCTGCTATAGGTAGCTAAATAACTAGAAGAATAAAAAATAAGATGGCAGGCAATTACAGCTGAAAGAGCTCGACATGGAGACCACCCTAATTAGCTGTCCCATAGATCACACACAGAAACAGACCTTGAGATAGGCTACACTAATGACAGCAAAAAGTCTAGAGTTCCTTCAAAGAGATGCTGTTTCACGAATCCACATTACACATTAGCTGTTATACTTCAGACTACAGACATGATGCTGCAAAAGGTTAACATGGAGGACACGAGAATGAATCTCTAGGAATTCAGGAAACATAAGATATCAACTTAAGAGAATCATTAGATGTTATGCTAATTATGTGCTAATGATGTTTTAAGAGATCTTCTTAGGAATACCTGCCATAAATCAGTGAAAAAAAATGTCCTGACACATCATACCAAAGGTGTTTTCTCTGACAACACAAAAGAGGCAAAACATAATAATGTTCTTTACAATTTGTCCGTTAGTTAATAGTTATTAATGATAGTAATCTCAATAGGTAATTATTGATTAGCTAATAAGGAACTATCTTCTAAATTTGATATTACTTACTGATTAGTTAAGCTTGTTTCTATATTAGTTAATAGTAGTAGCTGAAGTGTTAATGTAGTACTACTCATGCATCACTTCCCGCATAGTTACTTATTAATGACGGACCATTATTCTAAAGTGTTACCCAAATGTTAGTGAGAAAAAGAAAAAAAAACTTTTGTATGCCCACCTGCTTATGTAGCGGACATTGGTAATATTCTCATCTTTGAAGGCATCTTAAGTAAAACAGATCCATATTTTACATAGTATTACAAAGTAAACAATTCATCCACTCAGATATTTCCTACTTCTAGTCATGTCATAATTCAAATGAACTTAGCCAAAGGACAGAGGGAGAGCAGGTGGGATTGAGGACCAAGGCAGAGCCAGAGGGAAGGAGAAGTCCGACTGAACCAAAGGGGTGGAGGCAGTGATGTAGGCAGAGTGACGACTGACCGAGGTGGAGCCGTAAGGATAATGGTCCTAGTAGGAGCCGAGGAAGCGAGAAGCCAAGGTGGAGCCGACTAGTCGATGGGCAGAGTCGGAGCCAGGGGATCCATGCACCAAGGTGGAGCTGGAGACTGGAAGGCCAAAAGAGGATCCAAACAGCAAAGCGGAGCCACCAAAGTAACCGAGGGGCTGAAAGGAGCCAACGGAGGTGGGGCCAAGGAACAGGATAGCTTTGGCACAGGAGGCAGGAGAATGAGGCTGGGTGGGAACATCAGTGACAAAAGAGACTTGGAACTGGACAAAATCATCAACAACGAAGAAGACTTGGAACTAGAAGGAACCAGTGACGTCAGGAGACTTTGGGGAATTATATTTTCCAATCCATCAATTAATAGTATAGGAACCTGGCACAGCTTACCCTCAGCGGCGGGAGTATGGGTGGGGCTCCATCCCATGTCATCGTAAGCCACTAAGATATCCTCGACGGACGCTGGTGGTAGATCACGCACCTGGTCAGACTCTCTGTTACCGCTTTTCCACCGGGGCTGGTGCTGGAGCCGGAACCCAATTGGTAACCGCGATGCGCTTTTTCACTGGAAAAAATCCTGGGCCAGTGCCTAGATCCTGGTTCTGAGCCAGCCAAGAAACCATTCTGGTCTCAAACAAGGGAACCTATGACGTCAGTAGGCGGAGCTTCCACTACAGGCACAGTTTGAAAGGCGCCATTTTTAAAAGCTGTCGGAGTTCGAGTAAATATATTTACAAAAACAATTTAATACGTCAGTTCAGCAGTGGTCTGCAGAAAAGACCAACGCTCTCCTCGGCATCTGGTCGACGAGGGAAATCAAAGAGAAATTAGAAAGTGGTGTGAGAAAAAAAACGCGTATATGAGGAGATAGCGGGGGGAATGGCAACCGCGGGGTTTAACCGATCCACCGATCAGGTGGTCAATAAGTAAAAAAAAAAATAACAAAAAAGAATACAGGGATCAAAAAAGAGAGATGGGTAAAAGCGGCAGTGGACAGAGCAAAATGGTAAATTTTGACATCACTGACTCTATTCTGGGACATCGGCCAGCAAGTCAGTCAACCGGCGCGTTGAAGTCGGCGACTTACCTGCTGGAGTTGGTGTGCTCATCGCCGTCGTCTGCTGCTGCAGCTGATACTGGTACGTGTTCATCCCTACATTCATGATTTTCTAATGTGTACATGTGTACAGCTGGATTAGCTGGCTAGCCAGGTAAGTTTCAGATTAGTTTGCCCCAATCCTGGGTTTTAGGTACCATGAAAGTGACTTTTAGCGGGGTTCATCACCATAGTACCTTACGCTTCACGGCTAACCTGCTCCGGTTATGTTCTGGATAAGAGATCTCAAACTGAAATTGGGCCAATCAGATGTGAGCAAACTGACACTGACACATCCAACGCAATAAAGGCGCAATAAAGTCAATAAAGTTCTCTTCCTCCAAATTAAAGATCACTATATAGCAAAAAAATATTTAATAATAAAATGGTCTGGCTTTAATGATAATTACTTTATGATTTATATAATTATTATATGATATACATTATTATTATTAATTCATTACACACAAGTGATTTTAGTTTAGTTTTACTATTAAGCATTTAGTTTTAATGAATAATAATATATACAGATCACAAGTAATATAAATAAGCTGTAAATAAACTTTAAATATGATGTGAACTTACATGTTTGAGTCTCTATCGCTATATATTATCAACTATATAAACTAACTTCACAAGTTTTACTTGCACTGATAGAGCAAGACAATTTCTTTTATCTGTCCTCTTTCATGGACAAGTATTTTCGTCCGTGTAAATGAGTTTAAATACTTAATTTTCTTCAATCACTTAACCGCCAGCAAAAGAGTTTTGAATCGTGCGGGCTGTCTCGCGAGAAGTGAATCATAGGACTCTCTGGGAACGCAAAAATTCTGGATAAACTGTGTCGGACTGAATGCAGAAACGATGGTATCCCACCAGTGGTGCGCTCGAGGATATGCCCACACAACAGCCAAGCATTTTGCCCTAATCCGCAGAGCTAGCGGTTAAAAAAAAAAAAAGAAACAGTTTCAGTGATTATTATTATCATAAAATCATGTCACCTTTATTTCTATAGCACTTTATACAACACAGATTTTTTCAAAGCAGCTTCACAGCAGTAAACAGATTCAAATTATGCTGTAAAGCAGCTCAAACAAGACAACTGTATCATTCCATAGCTCAAGTCAGTTTAGTGTTGATTCAGTTCAATATCTGTGTTAAGTACATCATTTATGCAACAAATGCAATTCAGCTGTAAAGCAGCTCTAACAAGCCAGCTGTGTCATTATATATCTCAAGTCAGTTCAATAACTAAAGTTCACAAATTATGCAACAAATGCAAGCTGTAAAGCAGCTCTACAGAATACATAATATCATCCAGTTCAATTCAGTTAAAGTTTTGTTCTGATATTTTAGCGTAATACGGTTTATTTATGTTTACTTCGTTCTGTGACTAGTAGTAAAAAAAGGAAGAGATGATCAGTTCATGTGCCACTTAAACTGAGGCACAGCAACCGATCTGTCACGCCTCAATAAAGAGCGCCAAAGCGGTATTTATTGTTTTAACTTCGTAATACATATAACGTAATTTGAAACGTACCTACCCTTCTTCGTGCTCGTTGTCGTGCCTTGCGAGAACCTGCACTGACTCCTTGCAGACCTAGTCGAGCCTAACGGTCGAAAGTCAAGTAAGTTTGTAAAATTAGAAACAGAGATTGGACATGTACTCCGTATGGCGCCATGTCTGTTATGCAGCTTCCGCAAGAGATAACAAGCGATTCCGGTTATATGTTGGTGACGTAGAGGGTTCTGCTCCCTGCCAATGGAAAAGCGAGCCGGTTCGGCCACCCTTGGCCGAGAGTGGAAAAGCGATATGTGGGGCCTGGGCTCCGGAACAAAAACAACCTGAGTAAAAGGTTCTTTCACTGTCTTCGTGGCAGGCTCGGAGTCTGAGGTGAGCACAGGCTCTTGGTCTGTTGCGGGAGTGGCTTAAGTCTGGCTGGGCTGGTGGTGTCCTCTTATCCATTGCAAACTGCAAACTATGATCCACATTGGACCAGCGCCCACTCTGCATACTGTGCGAAGTTCCCTTGAAGATCTTTCACGGGCAGGCATGCTTTAGACCGCTCATTAAGGCTGGTGAGGTAAAAAAAAAAAGCAAGCATTCAGGGTAGTGGGTGAGGCACGCTAGATCTAGGAAATCCCTTGCGTTGTTCTCGAGGGAATGATCCTTGTGCTCTAGGCAGAGAAGACAGACAGATGGTATATCCATAACAAACAACACGTTTAGGTTGGTTCTTCTGTCAGGGGTTGGTGTGCAGCACGCACAAACGAAACGAGGACTAACCAAAACAAACACTCTTTATTCTGAATCCTTAACTCTCAGGAGATCATAGGAGAAACATATGAGGATTGGTAAAGCAACATAATCCACAAAGGAGAAATGACAAAGAACTGAACTGAAACTATACACAGCAAACATCAGAAACCAAGCAAACCAAAACTAAACAAAACAGGGAAACAGGAACTAAATAAAATGAACTAGAATATTAAAATAAGACTCCATAACACATAACACACACCTGACAATACCAGTGTTGTTATTTTTAACTAAAACTAAAACATTGTGTTAATGAAAATAAAGCTAAAATATATGAAAATGACTTTAGATTGAAGTTTTAAAATGACTAAAACTTAAAAAAATAAAAGAAAGCTAAATAGATATTAATAAAAATGAAAAACAAAAATGATAAAAGCATATAAAATTACTAAAACTTAAGCTAAAATTAATATGAAAACTGAAAAATAAAAATAAAAGGTAATTAAAGGTTTGGAACGTTGTTACGGTGAGTAAATGATGACAATTTAGGTGAACTATTTATTTTCAAGAAAATAATGTGTGACCAAGGTGTTTTTAGTGAGCACTGAGCCCAGCTACATTTAGAGCCATGTCTCTGACCATTAAACTATAACTAGTGGTCTATATTTGATAAATGTAAAATTGGTTTAATTCAGTGCATATGTGGCCTGGGCTGGGGGTTGTTGAATTCAAATAATTGTTTGCCTAAAAAGTTCTAAATATTTGAACCGAGGCAATGTTATACATTTTTCATACGTTTCTCCATGACTGCAAGCATCCATATTCACACACATCTTGATTGATTCAACTGAAGCAAATACTCTGTTCCCAGAGGGAAAAGCAGAATATTAATAATCCGTGTGTCATATGTTTAAATGCTACAGCAGTGTTTGTTTTTGAAAGCTAACCAGCATTTACTGTGCAAATAATGTATATATATATATATATATATATATATATATATATATATATATATATATACACACACACATACATATGTATGCATACATCTCTCTCTTACTCACATCTCCATTCTTTGTTTCCCTGTTGTCCTCCCAGTTGCCACCTCCACCTCCACACATTTATCTTCCGCTTGCTAATTAGCCTCACCTCATATGTCTCACAGTTTTGGGGGGTGTGTTCAGTGCCATCTTCAGTGCTAATGTGTGTTTACCTTTGTCAAATGGATTCCATAATGTCTGTGAGATGACAGGAGCTTTACTCAACTTTATTAGAGGGATTAAAGGAGGTGATTGGCAACCGAGGCTGAAAGAAATGAAAAAAGAAGCCAGAAAATCAGGGTGAAGATTATGATGTCTTCATCAATTAATCTCAGCTGACCCAACATGTCATTGCACATGATTTTGTCTTTCCTGATTCACTACTAACAACACTTTATGTCATCACAGGGATGAGAAATGAATGAAGAAACCCTGGAGAATCAAATTTGATTTTCTTTTGTTATTAGTCATTCACAGAATATGCAATCAGAAAAGAAAGTCACAGATGAGAATGGAGAGCAAATGAAGTAAGTTTTCCCATATTTTAGTCATTTGTGTTTTCTCTAGTGTTTCAGTTTTCAGATTTCAACAATGAGTGCGTTTAAATAAGCAATATCTCACAGATTATCCTTAATAATCAGACAATGTGTAAGGTAATGTCATGTAAATACGTGTACTGTGATCAATTATTGGGTAAAAGTTTTTTTTAAGATTTTTTAAGAAGGTACCTTGAAGAAGTCCGAAACTTTAGTCAATAAATAAGATTGCATTAAAAGTTGCGCAGTGAAAGAATTTTTCTTTTACATATAGTAGCCATAATTTGCATCACTAAAATTTAAAAGTATGTTTACTTAATTGTTCCCTTTTTTTAATTTTACTTATTTCCTTTACTGAACCTTTAAACATCTTTACCAGCATTCTGATGTCTTACAGTTTGCTATAAAATAAACACACAATATCTCATGTAAAAATTGTTTTATTTCATTCTTTGAATTTTATAATAAGCTGATTTATAATAAAAATAATGAGTGTTTATTGTACATGTAAAAGTATCAAACTCTGCACAAATTTCTGAAAACAAGATTTCAGGCAAATATGTATATATATATTTTAAGTAGCTTGGTATATTAACATTATATCACTTTATAAAATATGGTTTTAAAACATATTGTACAGATACCAGTATGCCCATTCTGTAATATCTGAGACATTGTCACAAAATTTTTAATCATGATTTTGTGGAAACTACAGCTGCCAGGTTTTTTTTTTTTATTATTATTTATTTATTTTTTATTTTTTTGTCGTCTCTTCTTTTTCTTCTTCTTCTTTTTTTTTTATTCTTTTGAGCTATGATGAAGTGCAACCACATTCTAATTAATAGAAATACTTTCTGACTAAAGTCATTAATACAGTAAAGGTTCATGCACCAAATTACAGGCAACAGGTATTAGTTGATATCATGTGTCTTTAGAGCACTTGATGATTATATCCTCTCCTCTTGGAATTCAAGTCAAGCCATTAAAGGCTTGAAGGTCTAGGCTTTCACTAAGAGTTAGCTTTGCCACTACAGCACTCTGCCAGGAAAGCTAATTACTGACGAGAAGGTAAGACTCCGTAAAAGGACCTTGGGGGAACAAATTGGTCGAAACTAGCAATTTAATGTGGATTTTTCTGGGAGGAAGAACAGTTAAAACATTGATTGCTTAAAGTAGAATCTGGCCCACCAGCATGGACATTTTTCACAGCAAATAAACATCCAAGAAAATTATGTAAATAATATAATTATTACTGTTTCCCTTTATTATTATTATTATTAAAAAAAACAACAATTAACATTGTCTACTTAAAGGGTTAGTTCACCCAAAAATGATTCACCCTCATGTCGTTCTACACTCACCGAACTAACCGAACACAAATTAAGATATTTTTGATAAAATCCGATGGCTCAGTGAGACCTGCATTGACATCAAGATAATTAACACTTTCAATGCCCAGAAAGCTACTAAAGACATATTTAAAACCGTTCAAGTGACAACAGTGGTTCAAACTTAATGTTATGAAGCGACGAGAATGCTTTTTGTGCGCCAAAAAAAACCTAAATAATGACTTTATTCAATATCTCGTGAAGGGCGATTTCAAAACACTGCTTTATGAAGCTTCGAAGCTTTACGAATCTACGAACTTGTTTCGAATCAGTGGAGCGTGCCAAAGTCACGTGAACCATTGAAACGTTTCGAAACACTTATGACGTAATGAAGCCTCGTTTACTGAAATCACATGGCTTTCACAAGTTTGATACTAGCTTCGAACCACTGATTTGAAACAAAAGATTCGTAAAGCTTCGAAGCTTCATGAAGCAGTGTTTTGAAATCGCCAATCACTAGATATTGTTGAATAAAGTGGGTTTTTTTGGGGTTTTTTGGCGCACAAAAAGTATTCTCGTCGCTTCATAACATTAAGGTTGAACCACTGTAGTCACATGAACTGTTTTAAATATGTCTTTAGTAGCTTTCTGGGCATTGAAAGTGTTAATTATCTTGATGTCAATGCAGGCCTCATTGGATTTCATCAAAAATATCTTAATTTGTGTTCTGAAGAAGAACGAAGGTCTTACAGGTGTGGAACGACATGAGGGTGAGTAATTAATGACAGAATTTTCATTTTTGGGTGAACTAACCCTTTATGTTTCTTATTTCTTTCTCTTTTTTTTATGAAAAGACCTTTGTTCAACCTCTATTCTCTAATAAGTGTAATACGATTTTTTTCTTTATCTGGGTTTTCTGACGTTTTACTCCCAGGAATGGAAATGTTCCCAAAGTTTATACAATTTACATAACTGCTTTAATGCATCATAAGGAGCTAGATTCTAGACGCTAAATTATTTTATTGTGCATTTTTTCTAATTTAAAGGGGATCTATTATACTTTTTTTTCTTTAGTGTGTAATATAACTGTGCAAACAATCTGCAAAACTGCAAAACATAAAGTCCACAGCGAAGGGAGTTAATCCCTCTGACAGACATCACTGTAAGTCTATGTTCACACTGTCAGTCCAAATCTAATTATTTATGTATCCGATTAGAATCTGATCTTAAATTATTGACATCCACATTGTGTATCACAACTGTTTAGATCCGATTTGTGTGTCCATGCCGCTCTTTCTTTTTCTGGAATATCTGCATTAGTTTCTATGGCAATGACGTGGCTTTATTCCACGCTGTCATGTCTGCTGGTTTCAAAACAAGTCTCTGTTATATTGTAATTTTCTGCTCATCCGGCACACCTTGTTTCTGCAGCGACTTTCAGCATTTTCCTATAACAACATCTGACGTTTACGTTTTACATTGAATGAGAATTCAATGTAATTTCAAGAGAAGCGATCTGAATAGGATTTCAAACCACATATGAATGTAGCTCCAAACAGATTTGTAAAAATCACATTTTATGTGATCACATGTAAAAATCACATTTCGGCCATTCACACTTGCTAAATCTGATTTCAATTAGACATGCACAAAAATCTGATTTGGACTGACAGTCTGAATGTTGCATAAGTAGATCTGGGTGTCATCTGCATAGCTGTGATAAGCAATTTGGTTATTTCTCATTATTTGGTCAGTGGGACCATATACAAGTTGAACAGGAGTGGTGCAAGAATTGGGCCTTGTGGCACTCTGCATGTCATAGATGTCTACTTAGACTTATGGGCTACGTTCAAAAACGCATACTCTCTTCAGTAGGTGCTTATTTTTAATAAGTAATTACTTCACAACCACTAAAAAAGTATGTGTAAAATGTGTGTAGCATGTAATCTGGACATACCACATTGGCCATGTTGCCCTTATCACGTGACCTACTAGTGTCAGTTGCGTCGCTTCACTGCCCTTTGAGGACCATCCCAGAAAGTCCTACCCAGTTCCATTTCGAATGGGAACTTGCACTGCATCTGAAAACACTATAGGGAACGCCACCAGTCCTTAACACTGTTGAGATAGGAGATGAGGTGATTGAAAGGAGAGAAAAATTGGGGAACTGTATGCTAAATGCAAAGTGGAATGCTTTGAAACATCTCCATGCTGTCACGTTGAATTTAATGATTCTGGGGGAAACTGCTTGGAGGATGGTGTCAAGCGATGGGTCGAGGAGGGCTTCTGATAGCATGTCGAAAATCTTGTCGATTTTGGCAAGCCAATCGCTTCAACCCGCGATTTTTATCATATTGATCACTTGATCTATGTTGTGGTATTTGAGAGAGAATTCGTTGAGAGGGATCAAGCTGTTAATGCTTGGAAACGGGGAATTGTGTGGGACTGACAGATCAATTATGAGGCATTTTTTTAACTAAAAATTTTCTCGTAGCAACTCCAATAGGGCTGATACGAAATATATTGAAAGGGTGTTGTCAAAAGGGCCAATCATGAAACCTGTCTCAATTTCTTTTTTGATCAGTTTATCTACTACTTCGGGTTCTGCGTGCACAGATTAGAGGTTATTACAGATGATAATCTGGTAGAGCGGGCATTCCACGCCGGGTTTGAAACCGTGGTCGAGGCCAGACAGCAGATAATTAGTGAAGTCAGTGTCTGGGTGATGAGCTAGTTCGATAGAAAGAAAAATTTTCAGTCGATAAACAATTTTTTGTTTTTTTATTAAGTGATTTTGACACTTGGAATACATGATGTGTGTGAACACTGCCGCAAAAGTTGCAAATATGAAGCAGCCTCCAGTTTTGAAACTCTTGCAGGGCTGCCTGCTGTCTGTGAAAGGGGGAGCTCTTCTTCTAAAATCCTGATTTGCGATGGTTGCAGGTCAGTCAAGAAGGTAAATATTTCTGCAGCCTAAAAACACCCTGCTGTGGAGATCGGGATCGAGTGCACTCCAGTAAGGGCACTGATTCCACTGGGCCACTTGCATAGCACACTTTGCAGAGAAGAGTTTGTGGTAAGTGTAGAAATGCCTGCCCCCATAAGACAGCGCAAGCTCGGCTATGATTGCCAAATAATCATTCAGTTTGCGCCGTTTATGGGGGAAAGCTGAACACATTATTTCAGTAAAACAAGAAAAAGCAATTGAAAATTCGGAAAAAGAAAGTACGCGAAAATAATGTGTATATACCTCTTGTCAATTTTTGAGTTGATTAACTGAATGCTCTCCTCTTGTGCTGATTAGGTTAATTATCTGAACCTGCTCCTCCTAAACTTTGTTAATAAAACATCATTTATTGTTTAAGCTCCTTTTGCTAACTGTGGTACTGCAGTTTGATTTAATTTATGTAATTCTGAGGAATTATGAGCTTTTAAATAGTAGTACAGTTTGGTGGCCCTTTTGAGTCCGCCTTGGTAAACTGTCTCTGAGGTTGAGTATGGTGGCCCTCCTCTTTACATAAAAACAAAGCTGTTGAGTCCTCAGCTCACATTAGATCCAGCTAGACAGTGACACCAAGAGTGTCAGCCCTCTGTGGGCTGCTGTGATGAGCTGATTTTAAGGTTGAGCGTAGTTGGCCACCTCTTATTCTAAGAGTCGTTTTGTTTAGGGCTCTGCTCTTATGAGCTCCAGCTAGACAGTGACATCAAGTGTGTCTGTCCTCTACGGGCCGCTGTGGTGACCCGTCTTTAAGGTTGAGTGTAGTTTGGCCTCCTCCCAATCGGAGGATCGTTCTGCTTGGGCCTTCTCTCATCTGAGCCCCAATTAGGCAGTGACATCAAGTCTTCTGACCTCTGTTAGGCCACCTTGAAAGACTGTCTTTAAGGTTGAGTGTGTTTGGCATTCTCTCATTTTAAAGAGTCTTTCTGCTGAGGCCTTTGCTCATCTGAGCTCTCCCTAGACATGATATTGAGTGTTCTGCCCTCTCTAGGCTACTTTGATAAGCTGTTTCTAGGTTTAGTATAGGGAGCTCGTATTAGTCATCAAGTTTTCAGCCTTCTGTGTGGCCGCCTTGATAAACTTTCTGTGAGGTTGAGTTTTATTGGCATTCTCATTTCAGAGAGTCATTTTGCTGAAGCCTTTGCTCACCTGAGCTCTGGTTAGACAGCGACATAGAGCGTTCGGCCCTCTGTGAGGCCGCCTTAATGAACTGTCTTTGAGATTGTGTGTGGTTGGCCTCGTCTCGCTTTAGAGAGTCATTTTTCTGAGGCCTTCGCTCACCAGAGCTCCAGTTAGAGAGGGACATTGAGCATTCAGTCCTCTTGTGGTTTGTTCTTGATTTTGAGTATGTTGGCTTCCTCTCAATTTAGAAAGTTGTTTTGCTCAGGCCTCTGTTCACTTGAGCTCCAGCTAGACAGTGACATCAAGTGTTCGGCCGCCTCAGTAAACTGTCTCTAAGGATTAGTAGAGCTGGCCTCCTCTCGCTTTTTGAGAGTTGTTCTGCTGAGGCCTCTGTTCACCTGAGCTCCAGCTAGTCAGGGACATCAAGTGTTCGGCCCTCTGTGAGACTGCCTTGGTAAACTGTCTCTAAGGATGAGTAGAGCTGGCCTGCTCTCGCTTTTTGAGAGTCATTCTGCTGAGGCCACTGTTCACCTGAGCACCAGCTAGTCAGGGACATCAAGTGTTCGGCCCTCTGTGAGGCCGCCTTGGTAAACTGTCTTTGATTGGACCCACCTCGGGCCATATTTTTATTTGTCTCAGAGATGCTGACTTCGAGTACTTCGAGGACTCTCCTGGAGTCCCCAGGGGTTGAATCAGATCCCCCAAGTATAGTGACAAGTCGAGGGAACTCATTTTTATCTTTGCCTGAATTCCCTTAAAGATAATGCCTGTCAGGGACCAGTAAAGACCATTTTAAAACTGTAGAATTTGAGCTACCGAAAACAGACTTTTTCAGGTACTTACAAATAATAGACTTACAAAATGATAGGGAGGGGATTGTTACCCCAAACAATAGAGAAATTATTAATGAATATTGATAGATAGATATATACAAATGGGGAACGGGTAATGGGGGAAATTCCCAGAAAGAAGTGAGGCATTTACCAATTCATAGGAGATCTGCTTCTAAGAAAAATAAATTGCTTGTTTTGGAAAAAGATTGGGGGGGGGGGGGGTGGGTGTAAAGGGCGCAGAGTGATGTTTTGAGATGCTGTACAATTTCTTCCAAGATTTTACCATCAGTTGCCTCAAAATCAGACATAGTGACTCATTTCTGAAGTTGTGGTCAGGTCTTTCTGACCTCAACGCAACACGAGGACATGCTGATTGCCTTTCTGATATTATTGTGCTGCTCAGAAAAAGCAAGCAATCTCATTGCATTTGCTTTCGGAGAGCAATTCACTGGAAATTTGACTTGAGGGGCTTGTTAGTCTCTCTACAGTAGCAAAAAGAGTGTGGGTGATGTTTAAGTTGCTGTTATACAGTTTGAAAAGAAGGTCTGTCTAGTTGTGCCTAGTTTTATATTTAAAGCATGAAGGCTGTCTTTATAGATACAAGTTTTATCTTCCATCACATGTGCTTAGCTTTTTCTTTTCATACTTTAAACTGCTGTTGTGTTTCTCCAAGGTGTTTTCAATAAACTTTTGTACAACCAGATCCCTTGGTTGTGTTCTCACCATTTTTCTAACAACTGTTTTCTGAACCGTGCTCTAAGTGGTAGACCAATCACAACTGACTGTTATTACTGATGAAAGATGAAGATAAAAAGCTGTTATAAAACTGCATAAAACTGAAGTTCATATGACAGCTGATTATAGGATGTGTTGAACTACCACCAAAGTTCCTTTAAAGCACATCAGTTCACCTAGCAGCAATATTTATAATGCCCCTGGCAGCTGTTTTCAGCCATGAAATTAAACTTTTGGAGAAAAACATTTGTTTCATAATGTGATTTTTCCCCCACTTTCAATTCTTTTCCTTCAATGAAAGGTTAGATTTTTGCCAATTTTATGAAGTAAAGATCAAAAGGATAAACAATGCAGATTTATTTTTACAGTATTCTTTTATTCATATTTACCAAGGGTGCCAATAAGTCTGACCACCACTGTATATATATATATATACACTGTATGATGAAGGGGATAATAAACAAACACGGTGAAGCATGAAGGAAGAGGTGTCATTGTGTGGGGAACCTTTTCAGCTGCTGGACTGTTGAGCTACTTCACTGTGGAAAGTCAATAAATGCTTAGTACAGGAAAATATTTTTTGCCTAGCAGTTGGTTTAATAAATATGTCTATATTGGCTGACATTAATTAAGTGAACACTTACAGTAAGTTTAATGTACAATGATCATAATGCAAGGCAAGCACATCACACATACTATATACAGTCAAACAAAAAAAATATTCATACACTACATATAATTTTTTATTTTTTTTTTACTAGTGGGTGCAGGACATATTAACAGCATGATCACTGACCACACTGTCCATGAAGACAATAAATGATTATAGATGATGTATATGTGAACTTAACCCTGAAAAATATTGATTAATTAGAGTGGAAATGACTTAAATTTCCATAATCAATTGCTCAGTTCGGTTGAATGGTTGGTCATAGGTTAGGGAATTTGCACATTTTTTTAAATCTAAAATGGTATTATCTATCTTTATGTTTTTGATACAGTTTTATAATATAATGTACTATAGCATGCAATAACATATATATTGTATATTTATATATTATATGAAGTATTTGTCCATGAATTTGACCATCGCTACTTCTCTCTTAAACCATCAAAGGAGAGCAAGTGTGGATGTCAAGACAAGAGTTTCAGTGAATTACAATTTGAAATATATGTTCCACAGAAGAACGTCAGTCAAACTTGAAACAACTTGATGAGTAAATGGCAGAATGGGGAACAAAAATCACTTTTTATACTAGAGGGAGAGGGAGAAACTGATCTTAAGTCAATGCCACTTCCACTGTAGTTTCTTAGGTAATCGCAATACAGTAGTTGTTGACCTGTAGAGATGGTTTTGTGGTTTTGTAATGCATCAATGATCCACACCAGCTAAGATTCTGTAGCCATGCCTTGTGCTACCACTTTCGGTCTCCCAAAGAGTGTGCAATGATCATAGCTTTTAAGGTACTTGTGAAACTCCACACAGAATGACATCTGTAAAATGGTACAATTCCAAGTAAAGTGTGACTTTCAGTTTATTGAAATTAATGTTCCTGTGAACTTTCAGTTGGACTATGATGTTTCACCAGATATGGCCTTTGATGGTTTTGTCTTGAGTGCTGTTTTTTTAAGGTGGCATACGTCTGATAAGAAAAGAGGCAGAAAGAGAGAGAGAGTTTGAGAGATGACTGACACAGGGAGGGATATAGGGGTAAGCATTTAAAGATGATTGACACATTTAATTATGGAAATGACTTTTTCGCACAAAGTACTGAACTAACTACACAGTAAAAATTATATTGGACAACAACAAAAAAAATGTACTTCATATAGTAAGATATCAATCATTATTAATCATACATTAATTAAAATGACAATCAACCTGGTTACATTAGGTTACACCCTTTTAAGGGTCAGATAAGGTAGAAATATGTTCTTAAAGTTGTAGTGCATAATTCCTTGGTCACTAGTGGACATATCGGTACCATATTTAATTCAGCTCAATTCACATTTATTTGTATAGCACTTTTCACAATACATATACTTTCGAAGCAGCTTTACAGAAAATTCATGGTTCATTCTAAATTACAATTTAGAGTAATCTGTTATCAAATGCAACTGTGTGAAAGTATTGTCCGTACATCTAAAATGTACATTTCTAAGATAATACAAATCATGCAGTTAGCTAACATCATGTATTCATTCAACATGAGCTATCTGCAGCCATTATAAAATTTACTGGTAGCTATGAGCCTATATTTAATATTTAATTTTTATATTGACATTATCTTTGCCATCATCTAATGCTCACTTAAAGTTACACGTGACAAAAACAGTGTTAAATGCAATTTTTCATACTGTACATTATACTATTCTAATGTCTAAATTCACTTGTAACATTAAATTGACTGATTTAATTTTTTTTTGTTTTTTATTATTTTTATTTAGACAAAATAATATAGCATATTTTATAGATATTATAATATTGTCCATTTATCAATTATCGGCCATACCATGAAAATAACGATCAGGTTATTGGCATTAATCCGAATTTTCATATTTCACAATCATATACATTCATTTATACCATAGGGAATTGTTAATGTTTTTTTTGTTTTTGTTTTTTTCTCAGGTTTTCTCAAACAGTTACAAAATATGCCATAATTGGCCAAACTTCCTTTCCGCCATTTTATTTTTCTTTAAAAACATACCTCTTCTAACTCCTCCTAGACCGTTGGTCCAATTTTCACCAAAGTCGAATCAGATCATCAAATTTAGTAAAAAGTTACTAAAAGCTTCTTGATTGACCAAACTGGTATTTGATGTCATGGTGCCAAACTGATTCTGGTACACTTTGGCATATTGACATTAAACATTTAAACATTGTATGTTTGATTGTTACCTCACACTGGCCACACCACCTCAATTTGGTAACCTATTGGTCAAACGCCATAAGCAGTTAAATCATATTACAAGTGATTGAATGTATGATTTTTCAGCCATTTTGTATGGAGCCCCGCACATGACATGAATTAGATTTACTAATTTGTTCCCTCGATTTGCTAAATCTTGTGCACAATTTACTATTTCATTCCCTCGATTTGCTAAATCAGGCACACAATTTACTTTTAAATTTGTTCCCTCGGTTTATAAACTGTGCATATGATTTAGCAAATCGAAGGAACGAATTAGTAAATCGTGTGCACCATTTATAAATCGAGTGAACAAATTACTAGATCATGTACACGATTTAGCCTAATTTTTTCCTGCACGTCATGTGCGGGCTCCGTAATTTTGACTAAAATCAAAAATTTTCTTTAATTACTCGTTGCAGTTGGTCTTATGCTCCCAGCCATGCTTGCACAACTCATCATGCCTATTTTGTGCTTGGCCCCATTAATTCCTGCTTGCAGCTATACTTCATTATTGCTTTCTTTATTAATCTGAGCCTGTTTGAATTACATACTGTTGCAAATGCTTTCTAGAGTGTCTCTGCTTATGATTGCCGCAGGTATTGTCTGTGTCTCTGTCTCATATGTCTCTTTTGCATTTAAGATAAAAACTAAACATAAAACAAACTTTACAATCAGTATTTACATCTCTCCACTTGTGCCGTCTGGATTCTTGTCCTTTTGCGCTCGGGCAACTCATCTGTTTTATGTATCCTTTCACATGAATTGAATCAGTTTATGCTCATAAATGATGCATGACGAAGATAAAGACTGACAGGTGGACTTTTTTTTTTTTTTTTGTACATGCTTGTCCAGAGGGAAAGGTTTATGGATGGAGACGGCATTTAGTACATGCAAAGCATAATGTGCCTGACTGAAGGTCAAGCATTGGAGCTGTCTGAGAAAACATTAAAATGCAACAAAACTTGCTTTAATCACCAGCACTTGATCAATGGTTTTGAAGTGATTTGAGTCACCAAAAATTACATGAATTTGACCTTGAAAGAATGAGTTTCATCTCTGATTGTTGTTTTATAAATTACATTTATAAATTATGGTCAATTTACCTTCAGCAACAAGATAAAACAACATTTCTATTACAAAATGCTATGATAAAACAATGAAAAATGCTTAAAAATATATGAATTATATTATATTATATTAAGACCAATTGAGTAGACATCAATATAAAAATGATTTAGAGCTTTTCAAACTTTTTTCTCACTTAGTTACCCATTGGTTTGATATTTTGATATTATCATTATTATCATTACCATTGGTTGTGGTTTGCTATGTGGTTGTAAACATATACATACGAGTAAAAACATACAGCCCTAAGCTATAACCATTATAATGTTAAATTCTTGGCTAGAGGCAAATGTCTTGGCTCATTCCAGGAATCTGTGAGATAACCTTCTGCCTTAGATATACATCTCAATCCCTCTCCTCATCTGTCTGTCTCTCTCACCTCCCTGGCTGACACTAAGTCACACAGGCGCTGCCTCTTCCTGTGGCTTGTCATCCTCTGGAGGAATAATGTCACCTCTCATTTATGTCTTGCCACACATACAAATACATGCACGCACACACATGTATCCATTATCCTGTGCTTGGCAAGAAGCATGTCTTTATTTTCCCCTTTGGAAATATGGCAGAGTTGCTTTAAAGATTACAAAAGGCACATACAAATTAGCATATTACCTCATACAACAGGTACTGTGGATTTTTATACAGTTACTGTGGAGTTTTTTTAAAAATGTAATTTGTAAATGGACTACCTGTTTGTTTGCTTGAAACGTTGATTACCTTCAGGGCATGGTGCTGATGATAAAAACTGAGTTTCTCCTGACCAGTAGGTGGCACTGTGCCAAAACACTGCAAGCAGCCTCAGGTCGTGCTTGTGACGACACGTACCAAGGTTCGTCTCAATGCGATAATGAGTTGTCGAGATATAGACACACATCCATTTTAATGTGGTCTTCGTCAAATTCGTTCTTGTGTCAATCAGACTTTCAGGAAAATAAAAAATGTTCATGGTGGAAAATGACATCACAGGTTAAAAACTTACAGTATATTAGCATAAACGTAAGTGCAGCTTCAGACAGTTGGTGGCACTAGAGTAAATGAGGTAGAGACTTTATATTTGCTGTGGTTAATATTCTGACTGTCCTGCAAGCCACAGACTCAAGAGTGTAGGAGGAGGAGGAAGATAAACTACTTGATAGATTGAATAGAAACATTCTATGCCTGTGTCCCAGTTCAGAGGCAGCATCCTTTGAAGGACTCTGACTTCAAAGACCACACCTTCAAAGACCACACCATCAAAGTCCACGAAGGTCAGGCCGAGCGTTGTTAAATGGGACGGTCTAGCAATGGAGGATTGCTCTTGTCGCCTAGCAGCTGTGACAGCTGCCGTTGACGAGCGGGAGTAACTTTTGTACTGGACTTTTTTGAAAGTTATATTCAGTTATCTGAAAGCAAAACATGATTAACAACTTGTCTAAATATGTTCACCTTGATCCATTTATGTACAAAATAAAAAGTATGCACTATATACAATCACATCTTATTAAAGGCAGGAACACACCAAGCCAACGGACGGCCGTCGGGGCAGTTTTTGTTCGTCGACCGACTAAGTTTTCTCAGTGTGTTCCGTACCGTCGACTGAAGTTGGTCCTCATTGGCTTTTTTCGACGTCAGAGCTCGTCGGTCCATCTGATCATTCTGATTGGCTGTTCAGCTACTGCCACCTGCTGGTACGGAAAGGTATTTCATCTTACGCAGGCGCAGAACGGATGTCGAGCATCGGTTTGGTGTGCCAGGGCAACTTTGAACCCAGACGCTGACCGACGTGAGCCAACCCCGCAGTCTGCTTTCGTCGCCACTAGTTCCTCGGCGTCGGCAATACTTGCATTTAAAAGTGTAATCCGGCATTTTCTCCTGTTGTCACTGGCACGCAGTCAATTCTGGGGTAAGCTAGGACACAAAAGATCCATCTGTTGTATCCTTCATTGTCCGAGAAACGAAAGACACATTTCAAGGCTGCATTTGAAGGAGCCTTCGAAATAGGATAGCCTTTGTCACATCGCTGCGATGCGATCTGCTTTCAAAGGATGCAGCCTCTGAATTAGGACGCAGCTTATGTTATGCTCACATGAATAGAGGTTTGAACCCAGCTTGCATGCATCATGAAAGTAAAAGGCTAAATAAATAAATGAGTAACTGAAATTTATCAATTCACATGCATATGAAAACATTTCAGAGTGAGCGATTCCTCATTAAGCTTTGCAATCAAGGTTATAATATTTGCAAAAATGTGCATTCATCTTCAGCTCATCATAACTTCATTCCTGAAGAGCCATTGTGGATGTTAATTTCCATAATGAGCATGAGAATACAAAACTCAGCATTCATAAATACAGAAAAAAAACGTCAGCCTAAGATGTTTCATCATCTAAATCCTCATGGCAAACATCTAATAGCCCTTTACTTCTCCTTGGTGGCATATCTTGTTCTTCCTGTCTCCTGTCTGTCAGGATGCATCGAATTAGGAAGGGATTATGGGAAACGGCCATTGTTTAATCTTGTAATGCCACTCCAGAATTTTTGCTGAAGAACAGTGAAGAATTTCATTGACAGAACAGAAGAGGCTTTCACAAGAATTTTTTTTTTTTTTTTAATTTTTCAAAATAAATATAAAATATTTAAGATCTCAGCTAAAAATCTATAATTGATCGTACAGGGAATTTGGAGTGTTTATATCCATTTCTTGAGTCTTTTTAAATTTAATTTCCTAGCATGCCCTATCGGTGTTTGCTTTGGTTTTTGTTTGGATTTTGTTCATGTTTTAGTTCAATTTCATTGGTTTCTATGGTGTTTTTATTGTTTGATTATTGTTTGCACCTGTGATTCATTTCATTGATTGTTTTGGTCTGTGTATTTAAGTTCTGTGTTTTCCTCAGGTCATTGTCTGCATCAGATATTGCTGGATGATGGTTTTGTTTATGTTTTGCCAGGTTTAGTCTCTTGAGTATCTTGTTATTTTTGAGTTTTTTGTTTTATTAAAATAATTTCTATGCCTAGATCCAGACTTTTCTCATCATTATCTGCAGCCGACACTGACAGCCCTGGCTCCAATACAGTTCCCTAAAAAATAGAAATTCAACAGCAGGACCATGTGTTTCATTAAAAATTCATAAAAAGATGTGTTACAGTGATTTTACAGTGGGTAAGGGGTGTTCTTAGGCATGATGCAAGTGAAGAGTTAAATTTATTATTAATAGTTACAGTAATAAATGATTTTTCCTCACTCCTTACTGTATGCTGTTTACAGTTGCTAAGCAATGTAGCCCCTTAGCGCATTAATACAGAATGAGTGCTAACAGCAGTGTTTACTTGCTGAACAAATCTTATAAGCGAACAAATTACGAAGTGAACATCCATGTAGATCTGTAGACACATTTTAATTGAGTATACAGGGTTTTGCCTGGGTCAAATGGTCTTCGGTGGTGGCGACGAACACGGTCATCCACACACACAGTACCCTACTCGTGTGAACTGCAAGCCCAGTACTGGCAATAAATCCAAAATAAATGCAAAGAAACAGATTGTAATATTAACTCATCTCATTATTGTGAATAAAAAAAAAGTCACTGTCAGGACAGATCATAAAACAAATATGCTTAGAACTATTTTATATTTAAAAATCTGTAAATTTAAATGTAAATGTCACTTAGTGACTGATTTGAAAAGTGAACAACAATTACATTACAGTAACCGTACAGTGTTACATACAGTAATACATTGCACATTACATAGAAAAAGTGGCAGGTCTATTATTTTGCATTTACACTCTAAGACTTAATGCCCTGATCATTTGACATAGAGCATCAGATTGAACATTCACATTCAATTGTGCATTTAAAAACAGTTGTCAATCTAGAAACTTTGTGATGTGTAATAAAATATATATTACATACAGAAAATGAACAAAGATCGCTGCTATTATAATCACGGAAGCTGTCAATTAAAACGCGAGGTACACAAAGCTGCACTCTTGCGAAAACTCCTGTGTTGCGTCCAAAAATTGCGTACTCTCTGAATAGGTACTACATTTGAATTTACTTTTGCGACCATTAAAAAAGTATATTCAATTTAGTATGAATATGGGTAGTATGAATGAGAATTGGACGTACTACATCCGCCATGTTGTTACTGTCATGTATAGGCCCTATATACACCTGGTATTGAGATGTGTTTTGGTTGATCGGATCACAAGTAGACGAGGCATACCCATTTACACCTGGTGTTTTGTCCACTTTTAACCACCTCTGTCCTGATTTCTTCAAGGGGAGGGTCTATAGGAGGGTAAATGTATGGGTTTTTTGTTTTTTTCCAAATCTTTCAATCTAATGGACAAAATAAGTTTGCACAATTTATGAACGTGCACGGAGAAGAACAGCAGCCTTCGTTTCTGCTCTAACAGCCACAAAAACACGCCAAAACGCAGTGAGTTCATGTTAGAAATCAGGAATGGTGAGAGAACATTGTGCTTGGTACATTTTTCACCTTCAAAGCAAACTTGGGTCGACAAAGTTTAAATCCCGCCTGCCGAGTGCACTTCCCATTATGTTTATGCATTAGGTCAGTAGGCAGAGAGTAGGTGGTCTTTTGCAGCTGTTTGCGTTTTTAACTACCTCTGGAAGTGGACAAGCTCAAAATGTTTTAGACCCCATTTATACCGTCATCCATTTGTGATCTGGTCGACCAAAATGCATCTTAATACCAGGTGTAAACAGGGCTAAAGTGTCCATCGAAGTAGTAGGTCATCCGGGGACTTTTCACCTACTGTTTTTCGAATACTATGTATTCGGACATACTACTCTGTTGGCGTACTGTTTTTCACATACTATATATTAGGGAAATATTTGATTTTGGACGCAGCAGCGTTATAATCAATAAAGCTGTTTATGCTGTGCAATGAAACTCTTATTGACATTGTGTTTATACTTGGTTATAATGAAAGGATTCACGAGCACGCAGAACTCGCGTTGAACAAAAACCGTTTTGAGTGGTGTTGAGCTGAATCTGACCAATTTAAACATCTGATTGCCCACTGCATTCATACGCTCAACAGATATGTCTGTGATTGGCTACAAAGCTCAACGCTGCAAAAACACGTTGTAAATAGAAACCTTTGACACTCTTCACAAAGCGCTCATGGGAGCATTTTAAAGCTGCAAAATGCAGACTTGTGAGAACTGAACTGTTAGAAATCCTAGAAAATGCTGCGGGCGGATGGCGTACAGAAGCCTGTAAGCTTTAAACTTCTTGTTCTCACATAAGAGATTCCGGCTGCAAGCTCGCAAATACGTGACGGCTCAGTGAAAGTAAGCATTTGTTGTTTTGTTTCATTTTAAAGTGATAAAGACCTGAAGAAAGCCTGCAATATTTTTACTGGCATATTAAACAGAATCTTACAAAGCATAAATAACATTAAACATGCATACTAATTTTCACAAATACACATGGTAAAATAAGACTATATAAAATACTATGAAAATAATGTTATAAATAATGAAATGGAATACAAGTTTGAACAGGTTGTGACATTTGTTTGTGATGTTGCATTTATTGTGCATTGGATGCTACTGGGACAGTCAGTTGAGTAAAAAGATCGCAGCACATCTCAATTCTTACACAGATGCGTTTTGTGCCCATGTATCCTCCAGAGTTTGTTCTTTTAAGGTAGCCTGGCAAGTCTCCACGAGAAGGCATTCTTGGAATTCAGAAACACTGGCTTGTCACCACTGGCATATCAACATAAGCAGCTAAAAGCCACACTGAATGAACACATCAGTCAATGAAACCGACTGAATCACTGAATAAATCTTCTTCCGAAATTGCATACTTACCGACTATATATAGCAGGTGAAAAACAGAACGTGAAAAGAGTAGTATATCTGAATTCACAGTATTCATATATCAGCAGGAAAAAAGTACCCAGATGACTTACTATTTCCGGCGAGATTTCGAAGTGCGCATCTAATTTACTATCCCATGAGGCCACTTGTGAAGTGACGCAGCTGATGTTGGTGGGTCACATGACAACATGACAAATGTAGTACGTCTGGATTACATTCATAATACATACCTCATACTATATATGACATCCTTTTTTAACGGACGTAGAGTAATTAAATCTTAATTACTCAGAGAGTATGCAATTTCGGATGCAGCATGTGTTCACTATAGAATCAGTTGAGTGAATGATTCAGAGTCATTCAGGACTGAAACAAGATTTGTTCACTGTTTTGTTCAGATTCATTTACTGATTTATTCAGTGACCCCTTTGACAAAACACAAATATACACTCATTTGTTGCTACCTGCTGGCACAAGAATGTAACCTGCAGAAAAAGACACTGAACGAATCAGTGATTCTTCATGCCTTAAAATAGCTTGAATGTAACTCTACACCCTTGCCTCATTTCATATACGTGAATCAATGAATATGGAAATTAGCCCCGCCTCCACTCACTCATGCCAGCTCAGAGATCCACTCGGTCAACTTACTCCACAAAGGTATCGCTCTTTACAACATCGGACACATAACGCTAATTAAAATGATAAGCCTTTTGCTTGACTGTTATCAAACAGCTAATAATGTGTTGCTAATATTACACAAACCATGTTCCCGTTCGCCATCTCAGAGTCAGACAGCTGCCTTCTAACAATCAGTATCTTTACAAACGCTTTGAACAACTATAGCGTTTAGTTCATCATGACATGGTAATATACATGTGTATACATGGTAATATAAAACCGTCTTTTTTTTTCTTTTTCACTTCACAAGGAGAAATTATTCAGCAATGATGCTGACATATGAATTTGCACATGGTTTGCACACCTTTGTCAAAGACTGCCAATCAAACTCTCCCACAGGTATCAAAATTCAAACATGCCTGAATTCTGCCTTTCACAGTATTTGAACTTAATTATCCATCTGTGTCGATTATGCTGAACAGGCCGCTTAGATGACAGTCGTCCAGAGTGCAATCTCAGGTTCTCTTGATTTTGTTCAGCTTCAATATGACTCCTAATCACTATGATCCGTGCCATGAAATTAGGATTCTTGACACAAAGACACAGCCGGGCCGTGGAACAGAGCTGAATGTTAATGCTCAAGAAGTGACTAGCCATGACTCAGAGATATAGACATAAATGGTAGCTATCTCCTTCACAACAATACAGGTAGAAAGAGACAATGATTGCTCTGAAGATGAAGTGATAATACCGTTTGGTAATCTTAAAACCAGCACGGATCGGGGGAATAGATTTGAGACTGTAAAAGACTTTCGATTGACCGGTGGGATAAGATTGCCTTCAGGGAGTGAAGTGAGGGGCAGAGGCCACTGAGCAAAGGGATTTAATGACTGACCTGAGCCTACTCTTTCTTTCTGCCTATCTATTCTTCTTTTTAACAGCTATCTGTCTTGTCCTTGAATCTGACATGTTGGTCAGAGGGATTTATCAACCGATAGCTGTCAGCGAGGGAGGAACGTCTTCAGAATAGAAAGCCTGTGCCTCAGGGAGACGTACGACATTGTGGCCATGACCCTCTTACCGGGAGCAAATTTAAGTGCTGCATGCAAACCAGCGGCCTTGTGACGTCCTGCATATCCACTTTCCCAGGAGACTTAAGGGAATCCACATGCTACTGGGCAGAAATGACATGAACACAAGTTGGAATGGAAAAATGGAAGGATGGAAAATGAATTATTTACCGAACAAAGTAAATAGATGAGTTTTAAGTTCTTAAGACTTAAAGATCTGAAGGGAGGAGGTAGCACGAAGATTATGAGGCAGATTATTCCATAGCTTAGGGCCTATAATACTGAAAGCCCAACCATCCACAGTAGAGAGTTTATACTTGGGCACGACAAGCAAGTTATCATTGCTAGATTCAGTTTGTTTTCATTAGTCACATGTCTTCCTTTGTTGTCCCACCGCCTTTTAGTTGTGGTAATTCATTTGATCGACACAGGTGTTCATTATTATTTCCCTCGTTTACCATGCATTTAAGTTGCACTCTTCGGTTGTCTGGTATTGCTCGTGTTAAGACTGTTACGCCTTTGGGTCATCTTTGAGTCTTTTGAAATAAACCTTGTTTGATTTTGTATTCATCTTCGTCTTCATTGGAGCAGCCTGTGACAGAATCCCAGACCACTCAAAATAAGAAGACGACTAGACATTGCATCTATTAACATGGCAATAAAATTTTAGCCCCTCACTAAAATTACACTTCATCGTAGCTCTCAAATATCATTTAATGCAAGTATGGTATGTCAAGCGTTGCAGCAGTTTTGATGCCAGTGATGTAACCAGCGAGAACCAATAGTATCTTAACAAACATCTAAAACATATTTGAAATAAATGCAAATGAGGTTTGAGAACTATATGCAGTGAGAGATCAACAAATACTCATTGTGCATGTACATACTCTCTGCTAGAGTTCAGACCTTTCTTTGTTATTCAAATGTTTTACTGAATATTTTTGCATTGATTCCAGAGAAAAGTCAGGAGTCTGTATTTTGTTTTATTTATTTTCTTAATTAGACTTACGTCCGTCTACCCCAACTTTCCATTTCACATTAATTTGTTCACCCACGTTCTTATCTGCTGAGAAATCTTCTCATGCTGCGCGGTCCCATTGATCCATTTGATTCAATCATTCATTGAATTTAGGGATGGAATGAATCTGAGGATCTGATACAAAGCGTCTATTCATTGCACACCTGCCTGATGGCACAAAATTGCATGTGGTTCTAGTAAAATGCTCAAGCTTTTTGAGAACGTGCATAGCCATATTGATTTCATCAGTTCAATAGAAAGAGGAAGCAAGGGAAGGTGGGGTATTATTAAGCCCAAAGATGATAAATCCTATCAGCTTGTGCCCCATCACCTGTGAAAAACACAAATATGAAAATATAATGGGAGGTGAAGGAACCTTTTCTTTTTAGTCAAAGCCAATATGATGATGCGATAACCGTTTGTGTAATTAGAGCCTAAATATGGGCAGAGGCGAAAACTAGCACAGAAGAGAGAAAGAGAGAAGAAAGGAGGAGAGGTTGAACAGAAGGGAGGATGGGTAATGACAGTCTCCAGGGTCATAACGGGAGGAACGGAAAGAAAAAAAAGGTGACACTTTTATTGTGTGCAAAGTCCCTGAGTGCATACTAATGTAAGCCTGCTGTAACTCTCACTCATTCCTATGGAGACCAGCTTTAGAGAAGCCTAAGTAGTCAAGCTACTAACAAAAAGTAGCTAAAAATTAAAGAAGCAACATTTATCTGGCATAAATTAATGAACATGTCATTTAGAGGGACAGAATTATAGGTATAGTTCACCGAAACATGAAAATTATGTCATTGTTTACTTACACTAGTGTCATTCCAGAACCTGCATGCTTTTTTTTTTCTTTTGTAGAATAAAAAGAGAGAAGTTTTGAAGACTCTTCAGAGACCCTTTTAATACTATGAGCAAAAAGGATGAAAATGCACTAATGAAGTGCCAAAAAGTAGATCATAAAACTATATTCCCAGTATTACGATAGCTTTGTGTGATTGACAAACTATTATTTACTCTGATTCATGCAAATCATTATGCAGCTGTCAAATCAGATATGGTGCATAGGGAGCAGGTTGGACATCAATAACATCAAATGCCATGGGATCTCATGTTTCATGACCAAATGTGACCCTGGACCACAAAACCAGTCGTGAGAGTCATTTTTAATTTTTTTATTTTATAAATCTCATTTTAATGAATTTTAAATGTTAAATTTAATTTATATATGAAATCTGAATAAATAAGCTTTCCATTGATGTATGGTTTGTCAGGATAGGACAATATTTGGTCGAGGTTCAACTATTTGAAAATCTTGAATCTGACGGTGAAAAAAAATCTAAATATTGAGAAAATCGCCTTTAAAGATGTCCAAATGAAGTCCTCAGCAATGCATATCCACTGATGTATTTACGTTAGGAAATTTACAAAATATCTTCATGGAACATGATCTTTACTTAATATCCTAATCATTTTTGGGATAAAAGAAAAATCGATAATTTTGACCCATACAATGTATTGTTGGCTATTGCTACAAATATACCCGTGCGACTTATGACTGGTTTTGTGGTCCAGGGTCACAAATATCATTATGTCAAACCTGCAGGCTTGAAACAATGTGAGGGTTAATAAATAATGACAAAATTTCATTGCTGAGTGAAGTAGCCCTTTAAACATAAATCTGACTAGTACAACAGGAACTAATTATTTTATATAATTGCATGAAAAATATATTGAAGAACAGCAGCATTTAACTAAACATTCCCAAACTTCCCAAAGAAACATATGACATTTTTTTTAAAAGAGCCTCATTTTAAAGCTGTGCAAAATATGTGACACAAAACAAGAAAAACACAAGTTGGTTACTGTAAAAACTACACTATTTTGAAAACCAGTGACACTGATGAAGACCCTATATATACTACAGTGCTCAGCGTAAATGAGTACACCCCCTTTAAAAGGTAACATTTTAAACAATATCTCAATGAACACAAAAACAATTTCCAAAATGTTGACAAGACTAAGTTTAATATAACATCTGTTTAACTTAGAACATGAAAATAAGGTTAATAATATAACTTAGATTTTCAGTTTTACTCAAATTAGGGTGATGCATAAATGAGCACACCCCACTGAAAGTCTCTGGAGCAAAGCTAAGTTTTAGGCTACAAGAATTCAACCACAGGTAAGTCTAATTCTTCATTACACAGGTGTCCAGCAGACAGCTGACTATAAAAGGGTGTTAAAACCCCTTCCTTTCATGCTGTCAGCAATGCCACCACATGGAAGAGAAATGTCACAAGACCTGAGAAAGAAAATAATTTCTTTACACCAGAAAGGTGAAGGCTACAAGAAGATCAGCAAAGCTTTACTTATCAGTCAGAATACTGTAGCAAAAGTGGTACAAAAATTTTAAAAAGATGAAACTGCAACCATCTCACAGAGACGTCCAGGTCATCCAAAAGAAGTTAACAGCTCGACAGGAGCGTCTTCTGATGAGAAAGGTTGAAGAAAATCGGCATGCAAGTTCACTGCAGTTATCTAAAGAAGTAGAAAGCCAAACACAATACGACGTACACTGCAGAGGAATGGCATGCATGGGTGCCGTCCATGAAAGAAGCCTCTCCTAAAGCCCGCCTAGAGTTTGCCAGGGCCCACGCTGACAAAGATGAAGACTACTGGGACTCTATCCTCTGGAGTGATGGGACCAAGATAAATGTTTTTGGAACTGATGGCTTCGCAAAGGTGAGGAATACAAAGAAAAAGGCATGGTGCCTACAGTGAAACATGGTGGTGTCAGTGTCCTTATGTGGGGCTGCATGAGCTGCGTTTCATTGATGGCATCATGAATTCACAGATGTACTGCTCTATATTGAAAGAGAAGATGCTACCATCACTCCGTGCCTTCACACCTTTGGGGAATTCTGAAGAGACAAGCTCAGCATCACTCTTTATCCAGCATCCAGTCTCTAAAAGAGGTCGTTCTTGAAGAATAGAAAAAGATAGATGTTGCAAAATGTCGCCATCTTGTTCATTCCATGCCTAGAAGACTTGGTGCTGTCATTAAAAATCATGGAGACCATACAAAGTACTAGATGTAGTAGTTTTTGTTGTGGGTGTACTCATTTATGCATCACCCTAATTTGAGTAAAACTGAAAATCTAAGTTATATTATTAACCTTACTTTCATGTTCTAAGTTAAACAGACGTTATATTAAACTTGTCAACATTTTGGAAATTGTTTTTGTGTTCATTAAGATATTGTTTAAAATGTTACTTTTCAAAGGGGGTGTACTCATTTATGCTGAGCACTGTATTTTTCGTGATGACAAAAAAATGATAATCAAATGAAATCTTAAAACTTTAAATCGTTCATCAAAATTTAACCACTCTTTTAAATGTCTTCACATAAAAATATAAAGAAAACATTGCTTTTTTTTTTTTTTAAATCAAATAAATCGCTGCAACAGAGATTTACTGTCTAAACTGTTGTAGGGACCTTTGCATGTCATGAAGGCATGTAGTGAAGACATTTGAATTTCTGTGTGTACACGATATGATGATATTTATCAAATTAAGTGAAATGTTCATGAAGTGACTTGATTTGAAAATGTATCAATTTAAGTGAAAAGCACTTAATCTCTTGACATCTGGCAACCCCAAACATGAACGCTTCTGGAGGCTTGTTATTGATGCAAGAAAACGAAAATGTCAAAAAAAAAAAAAAGGTTTTCATGATAAACAACCAGCAGGCCAATATCACAGAAAATTATGCTTAATTAATCAAGAGAAGCAAAAATTGTGATCATGATCAGCTGAGCAGCCCTAATCCCAGTGGGTAGAGATCTAGGATTTTAACCAAAAAGTTTGCAGGATTAACCCCTATAGGGCGATCCTTCAGTTATCACTATTGTGCTCTTGAGTGAGACACTTAACACCAGCTCTGTCCTTGTAACTTAACATCCCAGGGGTGACACTGTGCGAAAGCTGCAGAAACAAAACAAATCAAGATTCTGCTCTCTCCTTCTGGCTGTACTGTCCTCGGTCAAAACAACAACATATCACAACTGTCCATGATCTGCAGGAGAAAGGTCATTATTCTGGCATATATGAAGACAAGAGCTTAAATGCTTCACATGATTTACCCACGTAGGACACATCAATATTCTTCTTGGCCTGGAAGCAACAATCCTATAAATAAGACCGATTATATAGTTAAAAAAATCAAAATCACATAAAAATTTGTGTTTTGTGGCTTTTAGCCCATGTCTGTTAGCTTTGAGGCAATCTACACTATCGTTCAAATGTTTGGGGTCAGTAAGATTTTTTAATGTCTTTGAATGAAGTCTCCTATGCTCACCAACACGGCATTTATTTAATATGAATACCATTTTAAAAGCTGTTTTAATATATTTTAAGATGTATTTTTTCTTCCTGTGATGGCAAAGCTGAACTTTCAGCATCGTTACTCCACTCTTCAGTGTCACATGATCCTTCAGAAATCAATAATATTCTGATTCGCGTCTCTCTCTCTCTCTCAAGAATAATTTCTTACTATTATCAATGTTGAAAACAGTTGTGCTGCTTAAAAAGTAATGTTGTTTATATGCCTATGTGGTGTTTTTAATGTGCTTTAAGACAAACCATGTGCAAATTCATATGTCAACACCATTGCTGAGTATTTTCTCTTTAAAACTGCAGTAAAAAAGGGAACATGGTTTGTGTAACGTTAGCAACACATTATTAGCTGTTGGATAACATAGTCAAGCAAAAAGCTAATCATATTAATTAGCGGTATGTGTCCGATGATATCTTTGTGCAGCGTTAACCTCAGTGAGTTGACCGAGTGGATCTCTGAGCTGGCGTGAGCGGGTGGAGGCGGAGCTTATTAGCATATTCATAGATCTGCGTATACTAAATGAGGCAAGGGTGTAGTGTTACATTCAAGCTATTTTAAGGCATGAAGAATTGAAAAAAAAAAATGTTTTAAAAAACTCGTTTAAAAAAAACGTTCAAATATGTCATTTTAGTGATCAAAGATTAGTTTTAAGGGATAAAATTATTGACTACAGGGGGACTTTATTTATTTATTTATTTATTTTTTGGAAACCATGATACATTTTTTTTAAAGATTCTTTACTGAATGGGAAGTTCAAAGAACATGCATTTGAAATATAAATATTGTTACATTATAAATGTCTCTACGGTCATTGGCAATCAATTTATTGCATCAATGCTGAATAACAGTAATAATTTTTTAAAGAAAATAAATAATAAATAAATAAATAAACCTTACTGTCCCCAAACTTTTGAACAGTACTGGGTTTGCTATTGTGCTCCTAATAGTTGACAAAATTAGTTTATAGCAGATTTATACACAATTCACTTCTGGGAAAACAGACCAAAAATGTTGATGACATCATCCTGCACTCATGGGCACTTCCTGTTTCAATGTCAACAAAAAAAGGAAAACTGCCATCATCAAGCCATTTCGTGTTTTCTTGGAGGTTAACCTGAGTGCATTCATTATTCTGTATTCATTACATCAGGATTTACTGTCCAAAAAAGACAAGCTAAAAGCCCTGTAATTTGCTTGCTAATAAAAGTGAGACAACTCTCTCCTCTGTTCAAAGTCATCCATGTCAAAATCCATTTCACAGGACACCCCTGCTTTCATAATCAGCCTCTTATCATCTTTAATACAGTCAGAAGTTTGTGTTTGTCTCTTAGCTTTAAAGGAACAGTGCAGACAGTCTGTGAGGCTAATGTGTATGTCTACTCAGAAAAGATATGCTACAGGGCATTGGTGACTATCTCTGCAGATGACAGAGACACGTGTACCACCAAAAGCGTATGATGGAAAGCTCTAGTTCCCATATAAAGAAAAACAGAGGAAAAACCATGGATGTCACACAGCTGTCACCACTGGAGAGCTTAATAATCCGTGCCACAGACACACTGTAAAAAAAAATAAAATCGGAAAATTTCTTTTTTAATTTTAAGGAAATTTCCATTAACCCTAAAACACCTCATACTATGGCCAACAACAAGCACTATTACAACAGAGCTTCAGATTAGCATGCTAAACTAACTTTACTGTGTTCATCGGACAAGAACAGTGATTCAATAATGCACTGTTGCAGCATTTCAATAATTCTCTTGCCATTTAAAGAGCTTGCAGATACTTCTGCAGCACATACAGTGTGCCAAAAGTCTGAGACTAGACCTATACTTGACAAAAATGCTTAGTTTTTTTTCTTTATTCATTATAAATTTGATTATTAGCATAACAATTTACTTCGACAATTAACATTGGCTTTTGTCTTAATGACAGCATACAATTTGATCATGACATCTAGTATCATTTGAGGATGTTTCAGCTTAATGTTCAATGGAAGCAAGAAAACCTGAGATTAAAATGTACTTATTTGGTTAGTGACCTAGAAATAGTGCAGAGTATTAAAACATTCAAATGGACTTTCATCATAACTTCTCTTTGTTTTAAACTGTTTTAATATCTTTAAATGAGGGGGAAAAATAGTTTTTGGACCTCACTATACATCAAGACATAGAAAATCTCATTTAATTCAACTGAACTTGAGTGCTCGCTCACTGAAAAGCTCATTCACAGATAAGTAATCTCAAGTACATCTATGTGCCCTTCAAGAGGAGTCAGAAATATCCTAATTACGAGTTCTGAGCACACAAACGACCAAGCAAAGTCATATTTACGTGGGGGGAAACTCTGATTTCTAGATGATACGAGTTACCAAGTTGTGACGATGGAAAGGGCGTGGCGGTTTGAGACTTTACAGAAACACTGATCTGTAATTTAGATATCATCATATATCTGAAATATGTGTATAGAGATCAAGCGAAAGCAAATTTGTAGTGAATTATAATGAATGACTTGACTGTATGTAACACAAACATCTAGTTTTGATATGTATAAAGTGATAGAAATGAATAATGTAGTTATTTGCGTTTATTGTTCACAATGTAATTATTTTATTTTTGTGTTATGCTTAACTTATTGAAGCATAATAATGAATGTTTGCCCCATTCAGGCCAATTTGTGGATGTGTTGAACATGATAGGGAATTACCACATTGAAAGCGTAATCAGCCAATCACACATCGTGGAGTGTTGACTGCTTTGTATAATATATCTGTCTATGTCTACTGTTATTTCCTTTGTTTTATTTGAGTCATCCTCCCTGTCGTCTGCTTGTGTCGTCTCTGTCATGTGTCCAGCTCAGGTTTATGCTTTATTTACTGATAACAATCAACATACTGCAAATCATTATACAGATATCAAGATAAACTAATAGAATGTTTAGACAGGGTTATTATTGTTAACTAAAACTGAAGCTAAAACCAAAACTTGTTTCATTACTTGACATAAAATGAACATTAACTGAAAAAAAAACCAAAACAAACAAACTTAAATTTACGTTGATACAGCTATAGTTGCCAAGGCAGCATTTCTCATTTTCGTTAAGTTATTAAAATAGCTAAATCTAAATTAAATAAAACTGTAAAATACGATGCAGAATATTCAACAAATAAATAATAAACAAGGACAAATGGACAAATGTATCATGCAAAGCAGTCAACACATCTTTGGCACAAAGGGAACGCCATCAGAAACAGCCTTCTATAAACTGAAGATGATGACACAGAGGATGGCAGAACTAGATGACATAAAAGAAGAACATACACACCAACATATGCTAATTTGCTAGTATGCAATGACTGTAATCATACACAAATGTACAATACAAAGCAGTCGACTCCTTTTTGGCATAAATAGAACCTCATAAAAGGGATGCTAAACTCCCTCTGAAACTTAACAACACTGTTATTTTAGAAAACAAACTTGCATACTATTTGATCTCATATATAATTTTTTACTGTTTATTATTTTCTGCAATGAACTGGCCATATGTCTAGGTTGTTTCCCGAGACGCTGACACTGATGTGTAAAGCTAAAGCTGTGTGCGCCTACAGTGTTCATATACTTAATCCCATCAACCAATATAAGATCACATCGACAAATTTATTGTACTAACCAGGTATATAAAACCTCAGGCTAGTGTGCAAATGTCCTTACACATTTTATAACCATCATTTTTTTATTATTATTATTGTTAACCTCAGGGCTGTGGAGGACTAGTGTTTCATTCCACAGCTTTAATATACAGCTCTGAGAGAGCCTTGACCTTTCAAAACATTTACAAACATTGTTGTAACAGTGCAACTGGAGCAAGCATGAACATACAAGCAAGCAAGAATAAGCCAGGCATGAAGCAGAAGAGATGCAGAACAATGCAACATCCTTCAGAGGAGGCCTGAGGACCCACAGAACCTCAACTGAGAATAAGAGTAAGAGTGATGCTGCAAAACATCAGATTTCATGCTCACAAACAAGGGTAGATAAAGGGTAGATTTGTTAGAACAGAATGATGGCAAGAAGTAGCTCTGCAGAGATATTTATCATGTTAGCAGGCTTTGCATAGAATTAAACAATGGCAGATTTTCCTTGCTCTTTTGACATGAGCCCTGTCTGAAAGACAAACGGGGAGGTGTTGCTGTAATTTAGAGTAATATTTTCAGTATTACTCAGAGGTCTACTCAGAAATATAATTCTTTTGAAGTGATGGTACTTTATGTAATGCTTTCTAGTGTAAGTGATAAATCCCATTTGACATTTGTGTTGGCTACTGTATACAGGCCACTAGGGCAGCATACAGACTTTATCAAAGAATTTGCTATCTTGTTTTCTATCGGAGTTGGTACTGGCTGCAGATAAAGTCTTAATTGTTGGTGATTTTAATATTGATGTAGATAATGAAAAAGATGGATTGGGATTGGAATTAATAGACATTACACATGTAATGTTAGACAACACATGTCAAGACCCACTTATGTCATAATCATACTTTATATCTAATATTGTCACATGGAATTGATGTTGATGGCATTGAAATTCTGCAGCAGAGCGATCTCAGATTATTGTCTAGTTTCGTGCATACGCAATTTCAAAACCAACTCCCTGTTAAAAACATGGTAGAACTATCACTTCTACCACTAAAGACTGTTTTATAAATAATCTTCAGTTTCAACTCCTCAGCATACCAGATAGAAGAACTTGATGTTGCAACAGAAACTACTGACTCTCTCTTTTCCATTACTTTAGACACGGTTGCTCCTTTGCACTTAAAGAAGATTAAGGAAAATGGTCCTACACTGTGGTATAACAGCCCGAAAAATGGAGCGCAGCTGAAAGAAAACTAGAAAACTAGAGGGATTTCGCATTTCATGGAAGGATAGTGTTACTGCATACAGAAGCGCTAGATCTGCTTACTTCTCAACTCTCTTAGAAGAGATCAAACAGGTATTTATTTGATACAGTGGCTAAATTAAAGGTAAATAAAGCTTCAACTTCTTTGGGTGTTTCCAAACAGCACAGCAGTCATGACTTTATGAATATCTTTACTTGCCAGATTTATACTATTAGAGAGAAAATAATAACCATGCAACTGTCTACTACAGTATCGCATCAGACGTACTAGATTTCCTGAGGAACGATTCTATTCAAGGTTGTATCTCTCTCTTAGTGTTACTGGATCTTAGTGCTGCATTTGATACTTTTGAACTCAGCATTCTTTTAAATAGACTCATTTAAATTGCAATGGCATGGTTCAAATCATACTTATCTGACCTTTATTAATTTGTAGTAAACGAAAAGGCTTGCAAGTACTGCAAGGCTCAGTACTAGGACCATTGCTTTTCACTCTTTACATGCTACCCTTGGGAGATATCATTAGGAAGCATGGCGTTAGTTTTCACTGTTACGCTGATGATACTCAGCTCTATATTTCTTTGCACTATGACAAAACATACCAATTCACAAAATTAATAGAATGCATAGCTGATATAAAAATTGGTTGACTAGTAATTTACTTATTACTGAAAAAACAGAGGTTTTAATTATTGGACTAAATTGCACGTAATAACCTAGAATACTGTCTAACACTTGATAGCTGCTCTGTAAAGTCTTCGTCATCAGTTAGGAACCTGTAGGTGGGCTCTTTGATACCTATCTTACATTTGAAAGCCATATTTTTTTCATTTGAAAGCCACACACTAGGTTTTCACCCCTAACCTAGTGTGTCTAATACAAATGTCCAATACCTACATGTGCGCAATGTACGTCACGTGACATAATTACCTGTCCACACTTCCCCAGTGTTACAAATAAATCGAGAACCAGCAATACAGTACAAGAACTGTAAGTAACATGTAATCAAACAAGTAACAGGCAACAACCAGAACAAAGTCACAATGATGAGTTAGTTTGTACAGTAACAGGCCAAAAAGCATTGTACAATGGGGGGCAAATAACTGATATATGGCGGTCTTTTAAACTGACTGGAACAGCGGGATTGGTTGTGACATCAGCGGGTGGACAGTGAGAGAAAGAGAGAGAGACGTTCCCACAACACAGGGACGCAAAATACTTCACAGATTATTTATTATATCATGTTGTAAGTACCCATTTTTGACTGCTAGCAAAAACATGCTATTTTCATGCATGTGTCTTTAAATGCAAATGAGCTGTCACTTTGTACAGAATTTGCAAATGTCTTGTTCTGAGACACTGCATATGATTTATAGGGGTTAAAAAAAAAGGAGTGGGTGGATTTTTATCATATAGGGTTGTTGTGTTCACACACTGCCAACGCACATTTATGTTTAAACTTTGAAATTTTGCATAATAGGTCCCCTTTAATGGCTTTAATAAGAGATAGAAATACTATTTGAAATGATGTCTTCATATTGAAAACAATGGAAACGTATACAAGTATTTGATTTAAAATTGTTTATTAAAGTACAGAAAAAACATATTTCATAAGAAATCTATTCCCATGTAGAGAAAATTGATGGGATTTTTACTTCCAGAAAGCTACTGTTATGCTTTATTGACACCACAACTATGAAGAAGAAAAAAATGACATTTAACTGCCCATATTTATATAACACTAGCTTCTCCATTTTCAGCTATTTGGAACCACTCTGTGTGGTGTGAACAGTGTGAACTATGCCAAGTAAATATCACTTACATAAATAATTCTTAAGGGTTCAGTAACAAAAGTAAGGTCAGAGAAATGGGTAGAAAATCGTCATGTAAAATTAAATTATGACTGTTTTGGTGCAGAAAACCTTAGCTAACATTATAAATGAACTTTAGGGAAAACGAAAGTGCAAAATATGGCCTTTTAAAGCTGCTTTTGAGAAGCATGTGGCAGAGCAGAACATGCTCTCCAGACATACCTACTAATTGTCCCTCAGTCAGTACCGTTCATTTTTCTGACAGTACACCATGTAGAGCATTTAAAGCTGAAGTCACACAAATTACTGGTGCCGTCGGACAAAAATAACTGACATAGCTCCTAATGGTGCTGACAGCTATTTCTGTTCATGCCAATGTTGCATAATGGAGCATAATGTTTCCCAGAGCATCGGATCTCCCTTTGCAGCACAGGAAAGAGTCACATGATGCTTTTGACAATTGCAGTGTTTTGAGAAGAAATTCTTTCACAGATACGTGTAGGTCAGACAACCTGGTGCCGAGATCCAGTGTGATGAAAAGATACCCTTTGACAAGCTGACAGAAATGTCATAATTCCAAAAGAAAGAAACCTATGTCAGGGAACATCACTGGCATGTGAGCAATAGCAAAAATGGTATATGTACTGTCAGTAATACGTAAAATGTTTCATTAATCATTCCTCATAGTCACATTTTTATATAGTTGGAATCACTTTCACAATTATTTTTTTATTTGTATTTTTTTTCATCTGATGAATGTTGACAGTCCATCAGAATCCATCCTTTTTAAAGAGCTTGAGTATTTAAAGCAGCAGATATAGCAGCGTGTGCTTATAATAAACAGGATGATATTGTGCGTCGTTGTTATTCTTGTGAATGAATAAGATAATTAATGTGTGGGATTGGTGCAGGCAGTTTACCCACTGTTTTGTTAGTCCTCTGCCATGAACCAGCAGTGTCACTAGATATAAAATGACATTTGGGGTTTAACCTGGCATCTCAAAATACAAAGCTATATAGATGAAAAAAAGTGTAAATAATTAAAACCAGAGCTCCATTTTTTTTTTTTTTTTTTTTCTTCAGGTTTGCTGTAAATATATCTATCTAATATATATGTATATTGTGTGATATTAAGGGCCAGGTCGCATTTTAATCTGGGATTTACCAGAACTGTACACTGGTAAAATGGCTTCTAGCAGGTGAAGAGACTTTTTCCATGAGCAGACAGACGTGAGAGGGGGTGGCGAAATGAAGCAAAGAGAGCTGCTCGAATAAAGTTACCTTCTAAGGTCATGATTCATTGTGAATGAGAGCGGCAGTCAGGTGGAACGGAGAGCGGGCACAATCTTGTGGAACTGTTGCAGATGAGCCATAGTGAAGTGGAGTGTGCGGGTATGTGGAGACGCTGCCTCGGGGAGCGCTGCAGTCATTACCTTTATCGCCTATGCCAGAATCCGTCAATGGTTGTGACTTAACTGTCACCCTGACTTAGTGAGAAATTTTGTAAAAATTTACATGGATAACTGTGTTGCTTTTAATTTTTTTGCATGCTTGTCAGAAGAAAGATTACATTACATGATCTTCCAGGCTGCAAGTCTGTGCATCAACCAATAATAAATCCTTTTGGAGGGATTGAAGAGGAGGAAGATCTGAGACTGAAAATACCTTTTTTTTCCTCCAGTCAATTCAACAGTCCTTACTGAGAAGAGTTTCATAAAGACCCAAACATCATGGACAAATCTGTCAATGCTCCAGTTTACTATTAAAAACATTACCTGCAGATTGCCTCTTAATCTTTCAAAATTACTAAGGGGAAAAAGGCTGGAAAACCTATAGATGATACTGCAACAGGTTAATAAACAATTCCTGTTCTCTTGTTGAGGAAGGTTGAAGTATCGTCTTATCAGGATAATGTTTAACCTTGATCATTCCATCATTTACATTATGTACAGCAGGACCCTATATTGGCAAAACTTGGATAAATAAATAGAAATTAGGACTGTACTAGGGGTGTAAATCTGACGGTTCATGACGATATGATTTGATTTCGAATCTCATAGCCGACGATACGATATTTGCCGATACCTCAAGATATGATTCGATTCAGGGGTATACTTATCGATATTATGATATTATTTTACACAACCAGTTACATTTTTATTAACTCACAAATGCAACCAAAATATGTAACAAACATTTCTCTGACAATTGCACATCCTGTACCCAAACTGGGACATCCACACAAAAAAAAAAAGGGCAAATGAAATAATCAATGCTTTTCAGAATTTTCAGGTAGGTCTAACAGAGGTTTTCAGGCACAAAAAGTAATAAAATATATATTAACACTGCATAGTCTTCACTGTATAAATTAAATATAGATTTATAATATTAAAGTTATAAAAGTTATTTACTCAAGAGCAGTACGAGATTTTCTCTTTGTCTTTTGTTATTTGATTAATGACACAGACTGCAGCAGGAATATTAGGCTGCTGTCACTTTAAGAGTGAATGCACTGATCCGTGAATGTACTGACACACATGCATATTGCTTCCAAACTGTTTACGTTCACTTAAGAAATAACCAACTATGTTTACCAGGACAGGGGTTCTCAAACTTTTGCAAGCTGGGCCCCCCCAAAGCTGGTTCATTGCAGTTGGGGCCCCAGTGCCCCAATTTCAAAATGTGATGTTTTTATATTTATAACATTTGAATACAGTTCAGCAACATACATCACACGACAACCAAGAGAGCTGACAACTGACCATCACTTAATTTACCATCACCTTAGCAGCGAAAATAGATCCGATGAATCCAAACAAAGATCACAACATAGCGCATCTCACAGCAACACTCAATCGTGTTTTGAACAAATCGTTTGAGTCAAAGATTCAATGACCCATTCACAAACATCTGTCTCATTCTTGATGAATCGGCCGTTACGAATCGTGAATGAACAACTCAATGACTTGCTTAATAAAACCGCTTATCACCTGCATTTGCGCTCACTATCGAGAAACCAATCAAATTCTTTTTTTAAATCAGTCCAAACACATTTTAATTTTTATTCCTGTAGCCTACTCTCCCCCGGGAGAGTGTCCGTTGAGAACCACTGTACTAGGATATTCGCCAAGACGGTCATTTTGACATAAGTTTGTCTGTATTTGTCCGCTCAAGCACAAAAGAAGCAAAAGAGAACTTGCTTTCTGTGCGTGCACTACAGATGTGTACGCACAGAAAACTTCTCACACAGCGCTTGAGAACCAAAATAATTTCTCTTTTGCGTCTGTTTGTGCTCGAATGCTTAAATTTGCATGGCTTAAAACACTTGCAACTGATTCCTATGTTTAGTAATGATTCAGTACTGCCCCGATCAGGACAGTGACAGTTCTGTCTTGCAGGCCAGCAGGCAGTCCTTATTGTCAAGCCCAGGTGAGTTTAAACGAGAAAGCATGCATTGGCGCCGGTAATGCATAGATAGATATTGCATGAAGATGTGGAGTGTGTCAAAATACATCCTATTGTTTAGTCATTTGACTGATGTATCAATCTGATCGAATGAGCAGCATGGTTTCATACCAACTACTGAAATGGTGGTATGTTGGTCATGACAACAGTATACTATTGTATAGCATTGTACACTATACAATGCAGCCAAACCGTACGGGCAGTTTTTATGACTGACAAAACTCAGTCATGACAACTGATGGTTTGCCAGCCGCCGTCTACCTCAATGGCATCCAAATCAAAAAAGTTAGCTGAATTTAAGTACCTCGGCTTGCTTGTACAGGAAAGAAAGTGGCATCAACATCAGAAGTCCTCAGTAGAACTGGTCAAATCCACCGCTTTTGGGTCACTCAAATGGTCCCTGTGGAAGAAGCACAAAGTCATGGTCAAAAAAAATAGCATTTTTCATCCCACCAGTACTGTTAAATGGATCTGAAATGTGGACACTGATGAAAACAGACCTAAATAAACTCTAATTGTTTTAAATGTGGCGCCTGCGGCGAACACTATGCGCCTCTCTACGTGACCGGCTTCGAAATCACAACATCAGACGGAGATATGAAAATTAACAAACAGTCGAAGTAGTAATCAAAAAGCTCAGGCTACAGTGGTACGACCACATATGCCGAATGAACGAATGACGCCTACCTTACCAACGAACCGCTTATTGATATTATACATGAATTTGATTACCACAATTTTGATAATACATTAAATCATAAAACACAATCCAGAAAATGTAAAATAAAAAAAAAACATTTCATGGGGCACTATTAATGTTTTTGTTTTTTGTTTTTTTAAATTGTATTAATTATATTGATTAGACATCCTTTTTGATTATTACAATTTAATTAAACCATACAACTCTTATGAATAGCAATTAATTATGTTCATAAAAATGAGAAAGTTCACTAAAAAAACAAAACTTTTATCATTATTGACTCACATTCATGTCATGCCAAACCTATAGAAGTTTGTTACCGTCTCTAGGAATAAAAAACTAAAATAAAACTGTAAGAAAAAGTTAAAATGTGAGAATCACCACGAGATAAAGTCACAATTGCAAGGTTTAAAGTCACATTGTGAGATACAGTGTTGCAAATGCAATTTATTTTTCCATAAAAAAACCTTTATGACTTACTTTCTTTTGTGGAACACGGTGAGGAAGATTTTCAAAACAACACGAGGGTCAGTAAATTATTTCATTTTGGGTGAACATTCCCTTTTAGCTTATCTGTGCTAATGCAACAGACTATTATTACCTCAATCTAAAAGTCTAATGCTCTACCATCTAATCCCTCTCCTTTCACATCACGCTTAATATGAGCAAGTCATTTCTGATGATTTAGAGGATGCCTTGTGTTCCTAGAGTAATGATCCTAAACATTGAAGGGGCTTTAAAATCACATTTAATCTCCACCAAACTGATTCTTCATGCCCGAATAAACCATCTCCAAGTGTCTCTCTCTGTTTGCATAACTATATTGGGAGCCACATTCATCCTCAATGCAAATGACCGCAATCAGTTAGCGAGCAGACACGCGATACGTTTTTAAAAGGAAATGGAGTCGATTGCAGTCTCGTACTATTCCCAAATGATTTTCATTGCTGTTTTCTCTCTCACATCATTGCATTTAATTTAGATTGAATTGGACTGTTAAGCGATATTATGTAAAAACACATTATGATATGGAAATCTTCTCATTTTGGTCCCAGAAGGCCAAATCGCAGACACACCAATAGTTTTGTCAATGTGTTTCTCTTGTTTTGTTTTAAAAAACACCATTTCTTTCCTCTTTTGTGATTCAGGTTCATGACTGTTGATGTTTTTTTTTTATCTGTTTCATACCTTCTAGTTCTGCTTC
Organism: Elopichthys bambusa; assembly: GCA_037101425.1. NCBI lineage: Eukaryota > Metazoa > Chordata > Actinopteri > Cypriniformes > Xenocyprididae > Elopichthys > Elopichthys bambusa. The sequence continues at coordinate 28,880,687 of CM074451.1, read as the reverse complement.
AAGGTCTGATCCACTGAGACCCGTCAAGAAACTCCACTAATGCGACACAATTAAAGACGGCGGGGAACAAAATTGAGTTTTTAATCAATATGCAAATTAGTCATTTGTTGGGTTGAGTGACAGTCAAATAAGTTCATCTCTGTGTGACTGTCTGTGTGCCTGTGTTTTATGGGGGGGGGGAATGTAAGCTCTATATTCAAACAGTCATGTAAACCTGTTAACCAGGTTTTGGATGACTGACTAGATGAAAAGCAACACATACAAGGTGTTCACTCAGGAAAACCATGAATCTCAGACAATACCCCATGCCATGCATGCACTTGCCCACGACCGCATACAAGAACGAAACACGATCACAATATCGAACACAAACACTCAAGCAATGACACCGGGTGCCCTGAAGGAAATGAGACTGTCTGAGAAGATGAAGGGCCTCAAAATAAACTCTAATAAGAGTTTCAGATGTACTCTGAGCGACGGCTGAGCTCAAGAATGGGTGCCTGAAATCCCTGCAGCCACAGTTCTCTCTATCTTTTTCTTAATAAGAATATTCTCTCTGCTATTCTCTCTCCTTGACTTACTGTGAGACAGTGGAGCTGTCACATCACTCTAAGCAAGAATTAATCAGACAAGACAAGACCAAACAGATAATCTGACAGAGAAATGGTCTCAGTATCCAGCATTCAATTATCTTTAAGTATCATACGAAAGAATAAACGTAGTAAGCAGGCCAGACTCTTCTGGATTTTAGTCCATATATATGTATATATTCTTCAAGTCTACCTGTGCAGTAATGTATACCAAATGAACTTTTAGATGATATATGCTGTGACTCGGTTTGAAGTACTGCTAAATCAGTAAGGATGCACAATATATTGGTTATCTATCAATATTAATTAGACATTTGTATATGCAGCAGCAGTTTATTTTGAAATTTTAATTGTAATTTTAATATTGCTGCATTTGAAATCCAAACAATCCAAACCAGCTAAGCAATTAAAGCACTGTTTTCATGGAAAGACAGACATGATCTCAAAACAAGCGGCAGTCAGAGTGACTTGCTTTCATGACCAAGTCATTATCATGCAGGAACGGTGGTTGATGGTCACTCTGATGAGTCACAGCTAAGATCCACCCAGGGTTCCCTGGAAGGAGCTAAATGTCAGCTTGATTTGAAATACATTTGATGTGTTTCACACAGAGAGCCGAACCTGTAAAACTGCCTGACATTTACTTTCTGTATTTTTACAAAAGCTGTACAATGCAGATATCTTAGATATGCTCGCTAATAGTTAGCTAGTAAAGACCCCTGCTTGCAAACATGCATTTGCATAAAGTAAATCTAAGCAGAAGAAATGTGTACCAGACTTCTTCTGTTTGCTTTGATATTGCATCTGAGATGTCATTCTTTAACACAACACTGCACTAACTGAGTTTTATAACAGCATTTATTTATTTAATTACTTAATTTACATGTGTCATGCATCAAACTAACCAGTTGACACGTGTCACAAATGAGGCAGACAAAATTTGGGGTTCCACTGTTCCATACTTGGGGGTTTCTTTGGTTTTGGGCTTCATGGGGACTTTGCAACTCCAAGAATGGTCCCACTGGGGACCATTTTTAATGACCATGTTTCTCTTAAAGTGCCCCTATTTAAGAGACTTGAGAGCTCGTGCACGCATCAGGAAGTAAGTGTGCAAGACTGTCCTATGTCTTAAAAATGCCCAAGCGCAGTGCCCTTAATGCACACTAAACCCACACTACCGCATCTGAGCGGTATTCGAGGCTAAGCGTATCCCATCATGCATTATGTTCGGGATCTCACATGCCCCGAAATTGCGAGATGTCAAGGAAAACATATGACTGTAAGTTAAATTAATTATATATTACATATAATTTTGTCGTAAAATATAAAGTGTTGCACATTTTATTGATGCAAAGGTGAGTAGGCTATGTGTATTTTGTACATCATTTGCAACTGCTTTTTATCACATTTTAAAATTGTGTCTTCTGTTAGTTACATAGCGACCACTAAACAGACATTTAGAAGTGTATTTTAAAATGCAAAGTACTGAAAATAATAATAATAATAATAATAATAATAATAATAATAATAAAAAGTTCTGTAAACGCTTGCATTTTTTACAACACTATAAGTGTGTAATCAAAAGTTCTACACACACTTGCCATCTTCACGCCTACTTGAACACTTGGGCCAAATACAGGAAATGCGTCATGTAAGTCCGCAAGTGTGGGTATTTGGACAAGGCTATTACTTTTCATGTAGTGTGTAATATGTAATGTTTGTGAATGTAAAAGGCCCGCAAAGTTTCAAAGATCAAAGTACACGATTAATGGAGTTACTGTCTCCCAAAAAAAAAAAAAAAAAAGATTCTGAACTGCCTGAAACGAGTCATCAGTAACCTACGAAGGTTTGTAACAAATTTGCATAATGCCAGCCTATTCATTGGCTGCCATTTACCATTGTGACCCGCTCTCAAACACTGTAGTTGTAGCTGAGACCTGGAAGAGTTTGGTTTGTGTTGTCAACATGTTGAGAAGACATTTTTTTTCTGCACTACGAAAGCAAATCCACTTTGAACGCACTTAAATCACTGACATCATTTATCACTATGTATACAAGTGTTGAGTAAGCATCCGGAACTGAAAAAACTGTTGAAAAACACTTCAGGAGTTTCAAAGTCGTCATCTTTTTGGCTGAATTCTACAGGATTTCCGGGAGATGGGTGTCGCATTCTTTAAGACTCTTTAATACCACCTCGGTTTTTCTCTTACCAGTCCGAAAGAGATTTAAAATACTCCTTCAATTTTGGACATACAATTAAGAGTTTTACACCATTCTAATCTGTGAAATGTCTTCTTTTATTTGTGTACACTCAGAGTGAAAACAAAATGTTGTGCTTTTTGCAAAATAATGAAAACTAACATGGTGTGATCTGTCGTCTCTCTCTGAATGAAGTCCATTCTGATAGTCCTCAGAAAATGAACTGTAACTTAGTAAATACTAATCACACAAACATGAGACATATGTCTAAAGAAACGCTGAAGTGTCAGGCTTTAAATCATGTAAGTCAAATCGAAAAGAAATATTCTGAAATATTCTAATATAAAAGTGTCTTAGAAATTTAAAATCAATACATTGTTTTATGTGTTCGAGTGGCAGAATGATTTTAACATCACTTTGAAGCAAAAACTCTAGACTAAAATATACAGTTCCCAAAAGTCTTGTGAAAAAATGTTTAGTATGTGTTTTGAGGCCTTATTTCAGTGACTTTTTTATAATTTTTTACCAAGAGTTTTACACACCGGTCTGCTATTTTAGGGATATCAATGTTACATTTTCAAACTCCTAAACATGATGCTGAACAAAACATACTGTGATTGGTTGCTTTACATGTCAGTCAGACAGTCTCTGGGTGGTCCTTGGCCAATGAAAGCTGCTATGGAGTCCAGATATTCTGCCATCTAGACTAGAGTCATCTGACTAATCAGAGCAGAGTAGACCAATCACAACAGACTGAGTCATCTGACCAATCATAACAGACTGGGCTGTCTAACCAATCAGAGCAGAGTAGTATCTTGAAAAGGAGGAGTTTGGAGAGACCGAATCCTTTATTGAACCGTTTCAGACCCTGCGAGAAAAGAGGCGATGCCACAATGTAGGCCCATATTATGAGAAAATAAAAGTGTTTTTGACAGTGGATGCATGTAACCCTATTGTAGGAGACCTCCAAAACAAAATTAGCAACATTTAAAATAGCATAATAGGGGCACTTTAAAATTTCTCAGGATAAAGAAAATACAAACAAAATGAGACAAATACAAAACAAATTTTCAAATACGGTAACAGAATACAGCTGAAAAAAAATAAATTGTGAATAGCATGTTCTTGTAATAATTGAAAAAAAAAAGAAAAAAAAAAAAAAGAAACCTTTTTGGGTTCATATTGAAATCTCTGGTACGGTTTCTGAAACTCTAGAGGAAACATGTCTGAGATGTATATCTTATGACTGATGGACTGATTGGGGCGCTGCCTCTAAACATGCAGCAACATCATTGGACCCAGTGCACAAAATCAATACACACTCAAAGAGCAGAAAAAAACTTTGATCCATGAAGGTTAAATCAGTGAATGTGTTTGCAAATCCACATAATTTAAGTCTGTCTGCGGGTGTATTCAGGTTCAGATTTTGAGTAAATGCCCTGCTGTTTCATATGCATTGAAATATGAATTGTTTGCCCTGACCAATAATCAATTTAGGCCTGGTTTCACAGACAGGGCTTAGCCTAAGCCAGGATTAGGCCTAAGTTCAATTAGGATATTTAAGTAGTTTTTATAAACGTACACTAGGAAAAAAGTGGTCTGGTGTGCATCTTGAGACAAAACAACAGCACTGACATATTTTAAGACCTGTCGGTACAAGTTACTTTCAGTTAAAACAGCTCAAACATGCATTTTAGTCTAGGACAAGCTAAAGCCTTGTCTGTAAAACCGGGGGTTAAAATGCTAAAAATTAAACGAATGACAATTTGTTAAAGTACCGTACAATATTTAAAGGTTAGAGTTGTGAATACAAGTGAATACCAAACCAATCATTTTGCTGTAAACCCAAAGATGTACCCCCCTAATCTGATCACTCATGCAATTCAGAGAAAATAAAGAAAAACAGCAAAAAACTTTCAAACAAATCACACCATCATCCACTCAAAGACAACTGTTAATATGAAACTGAAATGGATTACCCAAAGATGTTTGGTAATGGGGAAATGAAAAGGCTAAGCTAGGGTAAACGTAGCCATTAAGCACACTACCATCTTTGAGCTCAGACTATAAAAAGAAAAAATAATGTATTATCCTACTTGATGTCTTAACCAATTGATGTGTTTGTTACTACATACCTCCTGTAATTTCAAGAAAATCAGAACATTGCACACTGAGATATGGGTATCCATGTGTTCACACTATCTGGCGGCCATTTTGAAAACTGTCTGAAAACTTTTACCAAAAGAGGAGCCTCTTAAATGTGCATTTTTAAGGTGGTTAAGCCTTTTTGGGGGGTAGTTATGACTACTTACTGCAAAATCAAGAGATTAATGTTTAGACTTTTGCATAGTATAACCTGGAACCTAAATAATTACAGTTAGATCCAAAAGATAGTTTTAGCAACATAGCGCAGATGCTACAGAACATAGTTAGCTTACTAGCTGTTTGCTACACTAATATATTACTTTACAGGCATTACTGGCTTGTACTTTTAAATCCATAATATTATACATTTGCAGTTTATTGATGGTCTGTGGTTTTAAACTGGTGCAATTTTTAAAGACTTCATATAATTGTTAGGTGAGCTTGAAGGGTGCACTACTATGAAAATCACACAGCTTCAGTGTGACATCAATAAGAAAAAGTATAATTTCATAGATATTGTCAATAATAGTTGTTCATATTAAAATGTGTATAAACTTAATACATGACCTAGATTATTTATTTATCAAAATCTTGTCCTTTAAATTTAATGTAATATTTATTAATTAAAAATTGTTGCTGCATCAATTTAATCTCAGTGTGCTCCCTTTCAGCTCATCCACATTGAATGTCTATGTAAATACTTCATAAACAGACTTTAAATATTAATTGATGGTTGTCACTTATTTTCACAGCCTTAAAGGGTTAGTTCACCCCTAAATAAAAATTACCCCATAATTTATTCACCCTCAAGCTGTCTTCTATTTACATCTATTTACGGCGAAAGAGTGAACTCTGACTTGACGAATGCAGAAGCGCAGAGGATAGAGCAAAACAAAACACCGGTCACGAATATATAACTAATCAAATTTAATGCCTTGTTGCTTGATTTTTTTTTTTTTTTTTTTTTTTTTTGTGATTGACTCTGTACCTTCAAATAAACAAGAATTTTTAATAAAGCATGCTGTGAGCTTAATAGCAATAGGGGTGGTGCTTAAAGGGTACAAAAATGTACCCATTAAGCACAGCCAGACTTTTTGCATTTAATGATGTACATCTTAATTGAAATGCTTTTGTCATTTAAAATAAAATAAAATATTATTGTGTGAGAGCTTCTTGTACTGAAACCAATATCCTGTGCAATAAATTGTCTCAATATAGACTTTGGTGAGCTTAATAGGTACGTTTAACCTCATTTATTTTAAATATTAATATAATTTCACGAGGACAGGAAGCCATTACATTAGCACTTCCAATTAGCAGCCTTTCTTTTAACAAGGTATCCAGGCAACTGAGACACACATGACACCAGCATCTCATCATTGCTTTCAAATCTCAAATAGTTTCAGAGATCCTGAGCAGACAAGTTCAAGGTAGATACCTAAAAAGACATAGTCATTTATTCATAAAGTTATACCTTATGGTTAATGCACCAAGGGAAGCAAAGAACAGAAGATTCAATGAACTGCAGAATGCTTTATGCTAGCTGTTCTTGGCATACTGTCTAATCCAGTTTCAAACAGAATATGGACTAAGTCAAGGTAGAGTGAATAAAACAAGTCTTATAAATCCAACGTGTAAAACCTTCAAAATGTAGTTCTGGAAAAGTAAACTTTTGATGCAAAATGAAAGGAGGAGCAGTTTCAATCCTGAATTCCCATTACCAAAAAGAAATGGATAACAATATACAAATATGATATGAAAGCAATTCATAAGCAGTTTGTGCCACACACGTGCTATTAGGGAGGTGGCTGCAAACACACTCATTCTAAATTGACTCTGCAGGCACACAGTGTCACAAATCACCCCCACTTATTTCTCAGAGGGACTGAGACATTACCTGCTGTGTATTAATGAACGGCTCCAATCAATCCATCCCTCGTTATCCTGCTCCTCTCTTTCATTTGTTCTACATTTCTTTCATTACAACTCTCCTTTTTTGACTCTTCTCGTTGGCTCCGGCCTCATCTGTTCTTCTCCCTCTCTGATTTGTCCACTCCAAGCCAAAACGCATTACATCTCCTAACGGCTCTCACTCCGTACTTTGCATCTGACATCTGTAAACAAGTACCGTCCTGCCGTACTTCATGTCTGATGTATTGTACCGTTCTCTAAGCTAGCACACACTGTTCTCCCTTACTGAATATGTCGCACTGCTTAGAAGCAACCAAATACAGAACCAAAAACATGCTGCGACTGAAGAAAACACAAAAAAATAGAAAAAACACCAGCAACAAGCCGCAATAGCACAGACCCCAGCAAGTGATGAACCTGGCTGGGACATGCTTATTGTTCATTCACGAGTTCACACTTACAAATAATCAGATAGTAAATAGTATGCTTAATAGTATGCGTATTTGGCGTGCTATCTGAGGAGAGGGCTCCGAGGTCAGAATATTACTCTAACCCAGAGTACTCCCCCCGTATTTCTGATTAGGAAAGTAACCAGGAGAGTATGAGGAGACGGGGTGGTGGAGGGATGCTGAGAAACTGTCGAGGAATATGGGTGAGTCGACTGTGTTTATATATATATATAGGCCTTCACTCCTGTTGCTTGGGTAGACATGTTGATTACTGATTGTTGACAGCTGGCTGAAATTACGTGATGATTAGTCAGATTATTTGAACGTTGCTCCTCCCGAATTTTGTTAATAAAACATCATTTATTGAACTTATTGTTGTCTACTCGTCAGTGGTGTTGTCGATGACCTGAAAAGTTAGTTTTTTGATTATTTCAACATCCTTACCTCAAGCTCTTTTCCCTTCTTCTTCAGCCGCTTCCTTTTTATTTTCAGCACACATAAAAACTACAACTGCCAAAATGTGATTCAACTTGGTCTTTTTGTTTAGCACTAGCGCATGCTGGATGACGTTTTATTCTTCTATAGAAACATGCATCGTAGCCTATAAGTCAACAGGTGTCATCATCGTACAATCTACATGCATGTCGTACCATAGTTTAATAGATCCACGTGGCACAGTGTGAGAAAGTAATGATCTTATAGGATTGCTAAAATCGTGCAGTGTATCCAGGGCCTTAGACTCACACTCGCGGACTTCCCTAAGCACTTCCCCTCAGGTGAATCCCTGCCGCCATTTTGAAGTGCGTTCCTTCGTGAAGTGGACAAGGGAAGTTCATATGGACAGACCCCAGAGAGTCTACTTCATATGTACACTTCAGGCAGCTTTATATACCACAATACAACACGATTGTGATTTCACCGCATATCGCGTTTAATTTACCCCACTCTATGATAAATTAATTATTTTTTTGAATATCTAAAACAACCCAAACACACCTATATACGTATAGAATGCTGCATTAAACAATTTTGCAATGGAAAAAAAAAATAAATAATAAATCAACTCCAAGTGATCAAGGGATTAGGACATTTCAATTCAGTCCATTGCAATGGTACCGCCAGTAGTGGGCACTCATGCAACGTAAGCAATGACGCACATCCGAGTCCACGAGACAGAGTGAAAAAAATTTTGGAGTGGAACACAGCCTGGGTTGTTGCAGCTTGGGGACTACAAACTAAGATGGTCGCCCGCTCCTGGACTACAGTTACCAGGTTCCCCAGCGGTGGAAGCACAGCTGTTGTGTGTGACCTTTTCAAAAGCCTAGCGACAATTCTAGCAACTTCTTGGATAAACCTTATCTAGATTACGTGACTCGCCCACTGATCTATATTTATATTATGGACTCACCAGTATGATGTCATCTAGCGACATTTAAATGACCAGTTTTAGCTACTTTCAAATGGAAGCAATTGGCAACACTGCCTGCGTCTGGATATAGAGAGAAGCTAAGAGTTTTTTTCTGTTGTTAAGTTTTGAAGTTTTAAAGTTTTGAGTTGATGATTAAAAATAAACCAGTGGCTTGATCTCTGCCTGGACTCCATTTGTGAAGCAATCCACCCTTTGGTGATAACCTACCTCTCACGATGCCACAGCATAGTATTTGGTTGTATTGTGAGTATTTGCAGCACTTGTTGTCAAACTGATGAAGATGCATTGGGCTCAGAGCATCTAAAAAATGAAACAAAGAAAATCATATTACAACTTTTGCACCTTTAATGAAAAAATGACAACTCATGCAATGCCACTGAAAACCAAAGTGACATACGTTCACTGACGCTTGGCAAATTAGTCTGTTTGTGAGCGCCATCAAGTTGTAGCAGTGGCTCTGGGCATGTGACCAAAGGAGAGAATCCTATTGGTTGCCCAGTTTTATTTGCAGTGTGAATTTTAAAATTAATTCGAAACAAACCAAAAAAATTGTTGGACTGACAGCATGCAAATGTTTGTGTCAGTCTCAACAGATGCGCTAACAGCCGTTCATCCATGTAAACAGTCCTGAAGTCTGGCAGACGTAAACAAAATTGCTAAAACCACTTACAGCACTTCAACTACAGTACTTAATTATTACTGAATTACAGCTCCAATGATTTTCCACAAATTACATTCTGACTTACCATTGTTTTTATTTAAAAAAAAGAACCATTAGCATATTTTTAAAATTATTCCTTAATTAAATGTTAAAAAACACTGCAGGACTTTAATCTGACAATATAATTAGGCAGGAATGAAAAATAACAGCATGTGCATGAACTCTTCTGGAATATTCTTCCAGCATTTAAGCTGATAATTAGATGATATTTATGCAGCATAACTCAGGTTAATTGTATGCTGAATAATGCACCATCCATTAAAATAGGCTAGTCCTTTAGCTTCAAACACTGTGTATAGGCACAACAACTGAGTCAAGAAAAAGAGAGCTTGAAGCTCCTAAAAATACAAAATCCTACTTTAAAAACAATGGAGAATGTAGACATTTGTTCAAACAGACACAAAGGCTTATATCTTGCAGACCAGAATTGTTATTCAAGACTGTTTGTAAGTTCTTTGGCACATACACTTGTGACAGAAGAGTTAACAGTCCATTCAGATGACTAGGATCTGCTCTCTTCTGCAATGCTGTAATTACAACAGCCAACTACTGAACTTGGTGACACATAATTACATGAATTATTGGAACAGTGTGTTAGAGAGACTTATTAATGGGAGGTTCAGTGATGTGTGAAGTCTTCCGGTTGACGATTAACTTCGAGGTGGAGCTCGATATTATTTCATAAAATGTGATGAATGTCTTTGAAAGGTTTTGGATAAATTTTCCACATTGCTGCCAACAGGTCTGATGATTACTTTCTGCTGAAGGGAACTTGAACTTTATGTAATGAACAGACAGGACAGGAATTTAAATTTGATTATGAAGCTTGTAACATGACTGCAGCAGAAGCATCCATCATGATTTTATGACTGGGTGACTTCAGAAAGATTCTGCATTAAGCTGAAATGCAACTAGAGATAGATAAGAGCTTTTCACACTGCACTTAATCCTGGGTTAAGCGACATTTCAGACTTTGAGAGGTTGTTATGAAACCCAGCCCCAGAGCACCACTTTTGATGGGTTAACCTCGAACTGCAGAGCCAAAGGTGTTCAATGTAAAGTGATGCTGTGCGAGAATGATTCAGTTTAGCAACAGACAATCAATCCTAAACTGCCTCAGTGCTTACCAAGCTACAGACTGACTAGAGTAGTCACATATAAAACAGTCATTTTGCAATTATTATTATTTTCTTTTTCAGTTTAATGTGCTAAAAAATATTTAACGCAAGTAACGCAGCATCAGTTTTTTTTTTTTTTTTTTTTGCGCTACAGTATATGATCATGCTATCATTCATTCAAGTGCTATTAAAGAATTAGTTCACTTCTGAATTAAACTGTCCTGATAATTTACTTACCCCCACAATATGTTCATGTCTTTCTTTCTTCAGCTGAAAAGAAATGAAGGTTTTTGAGGAAGACATTCCAGGATTTTTCTCCATATAGTGGACTTCACTGGGGTTCAACGGGTTGAAGGTCCAAATGTCAGTTTCAGCTTCAAAGAGCTCTACATGATCCCAGACGAGGAATAAGGGTCTTATCTAGCGAAACGAACTGTCATTAAAAAAAAAAGAAATAATAATTATATACTTTTTAACCACAAATACTTTTAAACCATTCAAGTGGGATAAGACGCAAAAAAAAAGAACTCACATCTGTACTGGGGTGCTGTCAACTTATAATTTATGCAGTGAAGACTGTGCAGTGTTTGTTCAATTTCTGTGCACTGACCTGCTAGACCTACCTGAAAATCTTAAAGCACTGTTTGCAAGGTCATAAACAACAAAAACAGTAACTTTTTTGTGCATTTTAGTAGGGTAGACGGGGGCAAGTAGAAAAAAAACTTGAGCCCTGATATAGGAAATGAACAGCTAAATATGACACTTATTATAATGGGTTTATGTGAAGATTGATTAAAGTTCACTTAATTTAAAAAGTAGTTGTTGTTGTTTTAAAGCACATTAAATTTTAACTTTGATAGCTTTCAATACTGTAATGTTTGATGGCTATTAATGGCTTAAACTGAGAGAGAAAAAAAACATCCATTTATAGAGATAGTTTCAGTATCAGTGCTGTTATCAGTGATACTGGTCTTTATTCACGCCATTAAACAAATATTTTAAATATACCATCTTTATGTTATTTCTACATTATTTTGGAAATGCAATGTGAAAGTCTTACAATATAAAAGTATATTTAAAAATGTTAATGAGAGGTGCGAATAATTATGATTAATTACAGAAAAATTTGTGATTTTTTTTTTTTTTTTAATTGACTGACAGCACTTATATATATATATATATATATATATATATATATATATATATATATATATATATACAGTGGGTACGGAAAGTATTCAGGCCCCCTTAAATTTTTCACTCTTTGTTATATTGCAGCCATTTGCTAAAATCATTTACGTTTTTTTTTTTTTTTTTTCCTCATTAATGTACACACAGCACCCCATATTGACATTTTTGCAGATTTATTAAAAAAGAAAAACTGAAATATCACATGGTCCTAAGTATTCAGACCCTTTGCTGTGACACTCATATATTTAACTCAGGTGCTGTCCATTTCTTCTGATCATCCTTGAGATGGTTCTATACCTTCATTTGAGTCCAGCTGTGTTTGATTATACTGATTGGTCTTGATTAGGAAAGCCACACACCTGTCTATATAAGACCTTACAGCTCACAGTGCATGTCAGAGCAAATGAGAATCATGAGGTCAAAGGAACTGCCTGAAGAGCTCAGAGACTGAATTGTGGCAAGGCACAGATCTGGCCAAGGTTACAAAAACATTTCTGCTGCACTTAAGGTTCCTAAGAGCACAGTGGCCTCCATAATCCTTAAATGGAAGACGTTTGGGACGACCAGAACCCTTCCTAGAGCTGGCCGTCCGGCCAAACTGAGCTATCGGGGGAGAAGAGCCTTGGTGAGAGAGGTAAAGAAGAACCCAAAGATCACTGTGGCTGAGCTCCAGAGATGCAGTCGGGAGATGGGAGAAAGTTGTAGAAAGTCAACCATCACTGCAGCCCTCCACCAGTCGGGGCTTTATGGCAGAGTGGCCCGACGGAAGCCTCTCCTCAGTGCAAGACACATGAAAGCCCGCATGGAGTTTGCTATATATATATATAAATATACACAGAATGCAAAAAATGTCTGAGCAATTACAGTTCTTTTAAAATTCTCCTTTTGTGCATCGCAGAAGCAAGAAATTCATACAGGTTTAAGATGAGGGCGAGAAAATTATGATAGAAGTTCCCTTTTTGGGTGAGAATGACCCTTGATTAACAATTTCAAGCATTAGAAGCCAAACTGAAACAAGTATTAGAGTAAAAAAACAGGAAAAATGACCTGAAACTCCTCCAGACTTTCAGAGTGATTAATCAAAAACCTACATCCTTTAATTACACGCACAGTGAAGTGACAGAAACAGAAGAGGGTGTATGCAGTCCCCATGGAAACATATCACCATGCCACCCAGAGCACAATGGTGCAAACAGTGATATGAGGAGGTGAGAAAGGGGCAATGGATATTAATAATTGAAAAGTGAAGGGGGAAAAAAAAGGTTATGCGAGGAACATGAGAGTAGTAAGAGCAGATCAAAGCAAAACACATCATACAGACATATAAAGAATATGTGCTCAAACGGAATAAATTGCATCTACTTCTGCCTCTAAATACCAGCATTCAGTTAGATCAACACCACTTAGCTTTAGCACTTCATGTGTGCGGGTATGACATTAAACATTAAAATGACATTAAAGTGATGCCTCAGAAATTTAGAGGGGCTGGTTATGTATGTAGAGGTATGTAGAGAAAAAAAAAAAAAAAAATCCAATATTTTTTCATAAACCCATCATACACACTTCCCTACTCTTCATAACCATTTTTGTACATTTGCATATTTGACTGCCTTTTATTCAAAGCAATAAAAACGGGGAATCAAAACCCATGACCTTGGATTTGCTAGTGCCATGATTTACCAGATGAGCAGCAGGAACACTTTGCCATACAATGTGTCATTTAGTATTACCATAATTTATTAAGTTAATGATAGCCAGCTAATAAGCAAAGTAGTTTGATATTTTCCATAATGTGACACATTTGCTTTATGCTTGAAAAAGCAAGTGCAATAGGTTTGTTCATATTTTTTTTGGCTAAGAGGGACAGTACTGCTGTCATTTGATACCAGTGGTGATCAGTAAGAGTGGGTGATGTGATAAATTTGGGTTTGTAGTTTTCACTTCAGTCGTTATTTGTCATTTAGTCACTCATAACATGTTTTATTAACAAAGTCCGGGCGGAGCGCGTTTAGACAATCTACCCAATCAGCACGAGAAAAGGCATATATACTGTATATATATATACAGTGGGTACGGAAAGTATTCAGACCCCCTTAAATTTTTCACTCTTTGTTATATTGCAGCCATTTGCTAAAATCATTTAAGTTCTTTTTTTTTCCTCATTAATGTACACACAGCACCCCATATTGACAGAAAAACACAGAATTGTTGACATTTTTGCAGATTTATTAAAAAAGAAAAACTGAAATATCACATGGTCCTAAGTATTCAGACCCTTTGCTCAGTATTTAGTAGAAGCACCCTTTTGATCTAATACAGCCATGAGTCTTTTTGGGAAAGATGCAACAAGTTTTTCACACCTGGATTTGGGGATCCTCTGCCATTCCTCCTTGCAGATCCTCTCCAGTTCTGTCAGGTTGGATGGTAAACGTTGGTGGACAGCCATTTTTAGGTCTCTCCAGAGATGCTCAATTGGGTTTAAGGTCAGGGCTCTGGCTGGGCCATTCAAGAACAGTCACGGAGTTGTTGTGAAGCCACTCCTTCGTTATTTTAGCTGTGTGCTTAGGGTCATTGTCTTGTTGGAAGGTAAACCTTCGGCCCAGTCTGAGGTCCTGAGCACTCTGGAGAAGGTTTTCGTCCAGGATATCCCTGTACTTGGCCGCATTCATCTTTCCCTCGATTGCAACCAGTCGTCCTGTCCCTGCAGCTGAAAAACTCCCCACAGCATGATGCTGCCACCACCATGCTTCACAGTTGGGACTGTATTGGACAGGTGATGAGCAGTGCCTGGTTTTCTCCACACATACCGCTTAGAATTAAGGCCAAAAAGTTCTATCTTGGTCTCATCAGACCAGAGAATCTTATTGCTCACCATCTTGGAGTCCTTCAAGTGTTTTTTAGCAAACTCCATGCAGGCTTTCATGTGTCTTGCACTGAGGAGAGGCTTCCGTCGGGCCACTCTGCCATAAAGCCCCGACTGGTGGAGGGCTGCAGTGATGGTTGACTCTCTACAACTTTCTCCCATCTCCCGACTGCATCTCTGGAGCTCAGCCACAGTGATCTTTGGGTTCTTCTTTACCTCTCTCACCAAGGCTCTTCTCCCCCGATAGCTCAGTTTGGCCGGACGGCCAGCTCTAGGAAGGGTTCTGGTAGTCCCAAACGTCTTCCATTTAAGGATTATGGAGGCCACTGTGCTCTTAGGAACCTTAAGTGCAGCAGAAATTGTTTTGTAACCTTGGCCAGATCTGTGCCTTGCCACAATTCTGTCTCTGAGCTCTTCAGGCAGTTCCTTTGACCTCATGATTCTCATTTGCTCTGACATGCACTGTGAGCTGTAAGGTCTTATATAGACAGGTGTGTGGCTTTCCTAATCAAGACCAATCAGTATAATCAAACACAGCTGGACTCAAATGAAGGTACAGAACCATCTCAAGGATGATCAGAAGAAATGGACAGCACCTGAGTTAAATATATGAGTGTCACAGCAAAGGGTCTGAATACTTAGGACCATGTGATATTTCAGTTTTTCTTTTTTAATAAATCTGCAAAAATGTCAACAATTCTGTGTTTTTTCTGTCAATATGGGGTGCTGTGTGTACATTAATGAGGGAAAAAATGAACTTAAATGATTTTAGCAAATGGCTGCAATATAACAAAGAGTGAAAAATTTAAGGGGGTCTGAATACTTTCCGTACCCACTGTATATATATATATATATATATACATACACACAAAGTGCTCAGCGTAAATGAGTACACCCCATTTGAAAAGTAACATTTTAAACAATATCTCAATGAACACAAAAACAATTTACAAAATGCTGACAAGAATCAAGCATTCTGCATTAGTTCAGGCAGGCCTCGTAGTCAAGCTCCGCTATCAGCTGATTCGCAAATTCCAACCCCACCCATATCAGCTGATTTCTATGGACTCAATAGAAGCTGACCCGGAAGTTAGCGGCACACGGGTTCCCTCGATCGAAAGCCTAGGCATTTTTCCCATAGACTTTTGGAAAATCACCAAAAATAAGCTCTGTGTTCAACAAAGGGTTATGACACTTACACGTTTTGTCTATTAAGATAATCTTTACAAGTTAACACAACATTTATACATTTTGAAGCCTAAATAAAGTCGTCAGATATACAGTAGGCTATAAACGGACTACAGCACACCATGGTCGCGGATCAACGTCAAGCTTCCTCAAACTTTATTTTAAAAAAACATACTCGCTGATTATGATCTGCGCTGTGTATGAACACTTATCCACTTTTTCAAGAGAAATGCTGTCCAAATATCCTGTTTTGTCATGATGACGTCTAAAGTCCCCGCCAAAGGAAGTAGTCCCTTTTAGCAATTTGTTAGCAACCGCCGTTTTTAAGACACAATAAAGGTTTATAACTGGGTTATAACTGGTGTGTTTTATGTCATAGATAAAGACCTTATTTCAGGCGATTTAGCAAAAACCCATTAAAAAAACCTATAGACTTTAGGGCGATGGAACAGGAAGTCCTAAAATGCTAACTCACTTCCGGGTTTTACCTACAAAAACACGTCGTCCCTGAGGTACTCTACTGGCAACTCTCACATTAGGCACATTACTTAAACAAGTCTGCTTGCTTGGCTGTAGGCTGCACGCTACTTGCAATCAATCAAGATAAGTGAAATGGTATTTTTATGCTATGTCTATCGTTTTCGTGTGGTCTGCTTTATCCGTTCATTATGAAGTAACAATACACAAGGTTTAATTCACGTGTCAATGAACAGTCTGTTTTAATACTCAGACTGATTTACTAAGCTAGCCAAAATGAGATTTGCTTTTATTCAGAGACGAGTTTTGCTGAACTCCATAAAAGGAAATAGGCTTTTCGCTTTGTATTTGCATATCAAACCAAGCTACAGCGATCATAGAATGTATAACAAATTCAGACTGCATGTTCGCGAATATCCCCAGCAATAGATCGCTAGCAGATTTTGCGGTTAAGTAGACGCTGTGTTTGCTTACTATTTGCACCTTATGATTAAATGCAAACAATTCATCTATTTACACAGGAAGTACGCAAGCAGCTGCATTTCAGAGATTATATCTGGGCATATACAATTTCATAACTATGGGACGAACAGCGATTTATGATAATGACGTATTCATCAGCGTATTGGTAGACTTCACTGCTGTCACGTAAGAATGATAATTATTTTAACTTACCGACTGTGCCGAGGCAGTTCCAGGTATTCTCAACGAAGCAAGAGCACAGTAGTCATATCATTTTGGCAAAGGTTTTTACTGGTTCTTTGGCTCGAGAGCGTTTTGTTCGTGGTCATCAGGTGTTCATTATATCAGTCACAGTCACTTACTGCTCAAACGCTGTGTTTTTGCTTTAAAACAGAAATAGGAGATTCATTGCATATGGACCGTAGTGATGGTATGGTTATTACTGGGACAGTTTTCAAAGCACATTGTATCACACCAAAGACTATAGATATAGGGACTTTGATCACACACTGTGCCGCTGCTTGTATACAGAAATATCAATAACACTTGATTGATTGATGTTTTGAAGCTTCGAACGTCATGCAGTTTCGGAAGATCAGGACAGCTGGTTTAAAATTTTGAAAATTGGCGCTTCGCGAGCCGCCGCATTAAAGGGAAATGCATTTATTTTTGTTTTTTAACAGAATATAAGGGTTAATACTTATTCAGACTTCCGATGTTTTGTTTGGTCACACGCTTTTTCAAACCGTATAACTGCTGCAGTGATTTTGTCAGATAAGGTGGAGAAAACAAGTCTGACCACAGATATTGCTAATGCGCATTAAGTCAAGTCACCTTTTATTTATATAGAGCTTTTTAACATGCAGATTGTTTTAAAACAGTGTTAACAGGAAAACATTGGCTGCACAGCAGCTCTAGATTAAATTCATGTCATTTAAGTAAGTTCAGGTCCAACTAAGTAAGTTCATTGTGATAAAAGCTTCGAGTTAAGAAGCGTTTTTCGGCAAAATCTGATGAAAGCCTTAAACGCTTCAGAAAGCCTTGGTTTCCCATCACTAATTTTAACAGCTTATTGATGCAGCTGCACTTTCTTTGAGATTGAGTGGAGGGGTCTTTCATGCTCTTGTGGCCATATGTAATTCATGAAATAAAGTGTTCATACTGCTGTGAGGACCGGCAGTCGGTTGCACGCTGCTGGGTTTTACAAACCCGATTCCAAAAAAGTTGGGACACTGTACAAATTGTGAATAAAAAAGGAATGCAATGATGTTGTCGATTTCAATATTTTATTCAGAATACAACATAGATGACATATCAAATGTTTAAACTGAGAAAATTTATCATTTTAAGGGAAAAATAAGTTGATTTTAAATTTCATGGCATCAACACATCTCAAAAAAGTTGGGACAAGGCCATGTTTAACACTGTGTGGCATCCCCTCTTCTTTTTATAACAGTCTGCAAACGTCTGGGGACTAAGGAGACAAGTTGCTCAAGTTTAGGAATAGGAATGTTGTCCCATTCTTATCTAATACAGGCTTCTAGTTGCTCAACTGTCTTTGTTGCATCCTCCTCTTTATGATGCACCAAATGTTTTCTATGGGTGAAAGATCTGGACATTTCAGTACCCGGATCCTTCTTCTACGCAGCCGTGATGTTGTAATTGATGCAGTATGTGGTCTGGCATTGTCATGTTGGAAAATGCAAGGTCTTCCCTGAAAGAGAAGACGTCTGGATGGGAGCATATGTTGTTCTAGAACTTGGATATACCTTTCAGCATTGATGGTGCCTTTCCAGATGTGTAAGCTGCCCATGCCACACACACTCATGCAACCCCATACCATCAGAGATGCAGGCTTCTGAACTGAGCGCTGATAACAACTTGGGTTGTCCTTGTCCTCTTTAGTCCAGATGACATGGCGTCCCGGTTTTCCAAAAAGAGCTTCAAATTTTGATTCGTCTGACCACAGAACAGTTTTCCACCATTTTAAATGAGCCTTGGCCCAGAGAAAACGCCTGCGCTTCTGGATCATGTTTAGATATGGCTTCTTTTTTGACCTATAGAGTTTTAGCAGGCGACAGCGAATGGCACGGTGGATTGTGTTCACCGACAATGTTTTCTGGAAATATTCCTGAGCCCATGTTGTGATAATTAATTACAGTAGCATTCCTGTATGTGATGCAGTATCATCTAAGGGCCTGAGGAAACGGGCACCCAGTATGGTTTTCCGGCCTTGACCCTTGCGCACAGAGATTGTTCCAGATTCTCTGAATCTTTGGATGATATCATGCACTGTAGATGATGGTAACTTCAAACTCTTTGCAATTTTTCTCTGAGAAACTCCTTTCTGATATTGCTCCACTATTTTTCCATTATATGCCGCAGCATTGGGGGAATTGGTGATCCTCTGCCCATCTTGACTTCTGAGAGACACTGCCACTCTGAGAGGCTCTTTTTATACCCAATCATGTTGCCAATTGACCTAATAAGTTGCAAATTGGTCCTCCAGCTGTTCCTTATATGTACATTTAACTTTTCCGACCTCTTATTGCTACCTGTCCCAACTTTTTTGGAATGTGTAGCTCTCATGAAATCCAAAATGAGCCGATATTTGGCATGACATTTCAAAATGTCTCACTTTCAACATTTGATATGTTATCTATATTCTAAGTTTATGAGATTTGTAAATTATTGCATTCCTTTTTTATTCACAATTTGTACAGTGTCCCAACTTTTTTGGAATCGGGTTTGTAGAAGTGACATCTACATATACATTCACTATCAAAATGCATGGATTGACATAACATTGCAAGGGACAGAGATATGCCAAGTAGTAATGCATTAATGTTAACTTGGACTACTAGTAGGCCTATAATAGAATATTAGTTTCAGAAGCTGTTGCTTGCTCAATAGTATCTGCATTAGAGCACCCTCACTAAATTTTGGAAAAATTCTGGATTCCAGAACGGGGCTTGGCATTCATGTCTAAACCTTTTCTTTTAATCTACGAAACATCAAAGAAAGCCTTGTTTGTTTTAAGAAGGGTGTTTACAGTTTTGCATAGAGGAGTAAAATCTCAGATAATAAGCTGAATCGTGAACAGCTGACATCACTCCCTTTTCAAACAGATTACATAAACAGAGAATATTAGTTTTTGATTTGACTTACATGATTTAAAACCTGAATGTCTCATTTTTGTGTGATAAGTATTCACTAAGTTACAGTTCATTTTCTGAGGGAGTATCAGATTGGACTTCATTCAGAGAGAGAATGCGGCTCACACATTTTCTTTATTTTGCAAAAAGCACAACATTTTGTTTTTACTGTGAGTGTGTACAAATAAAATAAGACATTCCACAGTTTTTAATGATATATAACTCTTATTTGTACGTCCAAAATTGCCAAAGTATTTTTAGTCTCTTTCACACTGGCAAGTAAAAAAACGAGGTGGTATCGCTGGCGCGACCATCCACAGATTCTTTTAATCTGTCACATGACCTCACAATTTCTGATGTATCAAATTATTCGCACCACTTCATCATATTTCTAAAGCACTCTAAAACTGATAGGAACAAGAAAGGAATAGTCGTTTTTATCTCTGAAACTACTGAAGCTTTTATCCTCTGTCATCTATGTTGGGCTACCCGAGGAGCCGTCCACAAGCTGGTCAGCAGGACACATTATTTGCCACGGAGGAGGGAAAGCCCATGTCCAGGGCCTGGTTTGCCTCCCATCTACACCCTTTCTGCAATGCTACGAGCTTCCCCGGAGCTTCCTTCCATTCACTGTGCTATGTGCTGCTACAACTGTAGCTTCCTCCACTCCTGTCTCTACATTGAAGGCCATGGGGCGATGGTCTTCAGCTTCTTATGAACGTTACCTCTGGCCGATGCTCGAGCCATCCTTGAGAAAAGCAATGAGTGCTGCTCCCTGATCCATGGCTTGAAAAAAAATAGTATAAAAATAAGGAGAGAACAGCCTTGTATGGTCTGTTTGGGGGGATTTTGTGCTGCTCTCCCTGATTATAAAATGGGAGGTAGTCCCCCGAAGCTGCTGCTGTTCCCTGTCTTAACTTATCATGGAGCTCATAGAAAGGACAGGGAATTTAGAATAGAGCCATACTGCCTATTTAATATTTATTTCTATCATTGGCTCTAGCTACATTTCTCATACTAGCTTCACGTAGCTTGATTTGTTCTTTTACAATTATTGTTGCATTGGCTTCCTGAAATGCACATCTGGATCCTTGGCTGGCTCTTCGATTTAGCAGGAAGAGCCAGGGAGGATTGCCTGGTATGCAATAACTTACATTATTAACCTTACTTTCATGTTTTACTCAAATTAGGGTGATGCAAAAATGAGTACATCCCACTGAAAGTCTCTGGAAAGTCTACAAATGTCTAATTTAACAAGAATTCAACCACAGGTAAGTCTAATTCTTCATTACACAGGTGTCCAGCAGACAGTTGACTATAAAAGGGTGTTAAAACCCCTTCCTTTCATGCTGTCAGCAATGCCACCACATGGAAGAGAAATGTCACAAGACCTGAGAAAGAAAATTATTTCTTTACACCAGAAAGGTGAAGGCTACAAGAAGATCAGCAAAGCTTTACTTATCAGTCAGAATACTGTAGCAAAAGTGGTACAAAAATTTTAAAAAGATGGAACTGCAACCATCTCACAGAGACGTCCAGGTCATCCACGGAAGTTAACAGCTCGACAGGAGCGTCTTCTGATGAGAAGGGTTGAAGAAAATCGGCATGCAAGTTCACTGCAGTTATCTAAAGAAGTAGAAAGCCAAACTGGGGTGACTATTTCCCATGACACAATACGGCGTACACTGCAGAGGAATGGCATGCATGGATGCCGTCTACGGAAGAAGCCTCTAAAGCCTGCCTAGAGTTTGCCAGGGCCCACGCTGACAAAGATGAAGACTACTGGGACTCTATCCTCTGGAGTGATGAGACCAAGATAAATGTTTTTGGAACTGATGGCGTCGCAAAGGTGAGGAATACAAAGAAAAATGCACGGTGCCTACAGTGAAACATGGAGGTGGCAGTGTCCTTATGTGGCGCTGCATGAGTGCTGCTGGTGTCGGGGAGCTGCATTTCATTGATGTCATCATGAATTCACAGATGTACAGCTCTATACTGAAGCATATTCTGTACTATATCTGATTATACGTAAGTGCGTACTTGTGAAATAAAATATAATTAGAAATGTGTGTACACTCTCATGTTCTTTTGTTCGGTTCGGTGTCATGCTGTGTGTTGATACGAGCCAACGGCCACCACTCCAGTCTCTCAATTACAGACCACCTGTGCCTCAAGCACCTGTGATAAATCAATAATCTACTCACTTGTTTACTTCAGCTGAAAGCACTTACAGCACAGAACTGACATGTTACCATAGGAATGAGCAGTGAGCTCATTCTCACTCTGCTGCTGTTATTGATGAGCGTCTTACCATGATTTAGCATTCATGAGAATGCACTGTTGAAAGTCATTATGAGGATGGTGATCTCTGACCAGTGCATAAATTAGAGACAGAGCAAATTATATTACTGGTACCTTATGAGCTGATGTCATTAGACTTAGAATGTATTATTTCTTGTTTACAATAGCTATTAACATGTATATACACCGATCAGGCATAACATTATGACCACCGTCCTAATATTGTGTTGGTCCCCTTTTGCTGCCAAAACAGCCCTGACCTGTCGAGGCATGGACTCCTCTAGACCCCTGAAGGTGTGCTGTGGTATCTGCACCTAGATGTTAGCAGCAGATCCTTTAAGTCCTGTAAGTTGCGAGGTGGAGCCTCCATGGATCTGACTTGTTTGTTCAGCACATCCCACAGATGCTCCATTGGATTGAGATCTGGGGAATTTGGAGAAGTCAACACCTCAAACTCGTGGTTGTGCTCCTCAAGGTCACATTATCCTGCTGAACGAGGCCACAGCCACCAGGGAATACTGTTTCCATTAAAGGGTGTACATGGTTTGCAACAATGTTTAGGTAGGTGGTACAAGTCAAAGTAAAATCCACATGGATGGCAGGACCCAAGGTTTCCCAGCAGAACATTGCCCAAGGCATCACACTGCCCATAGTGCATCCTGGTGCCATGTGTTCTCCATGTAAGAGACATCCACGTGATGTAAAAGAAAACATGATTCATCAGACCAGGCCACCTTCTTCCATTGCTCCGTGGTCCAGTTCTGATGCTCACGTGTCCACTGTTGGCTCTTTCGGCGGTGGACAGGGGTCAGCATGGGCACCCTGACTGGTCTGCGGCTATGCAGCTCCATACGCAACAAACTGATGCACTGTGTATTCTGACACCTTTCTATCAGAACCAGCATTAACTTCTTGAGCAATATGAGCTACAGTAGCTCGTCTGTTGGATCGGACCACACGGGCCAACCTTCGCTCCCCACGTGCATCAACAATTGTCATTTCAAGTTTTAAAGTGCCCCATTATGGATTTTTGAAAATTACCTTTCATGTAGTGTGTAACATAGTTCTAAGTGAATGAAAACATGCAAAACTGCAAAGTTTTAAATCTGAAAATGCACCGTATATAAAGTTATTGTCTCTCAAAAGTAAGAGTCGACTCTGAGTCAATTAATTGAGTCGTTTGTAAAACGAATCCCAGGTCGTTTCATTATGACGTCACAACAAAACATTAGCATATTGTCCGCCCACTTATTGCAAGCGCAGACGTGTTTTTTTTGTTGTTTTTTTTTTCAACAATACCACAGCAATAGAATCTTTTGTTGTATTCCCGTCATTTTACTGATGACTCCTTCTCAAACCTCGGGGAGTTTAAAGCTGGATTCACTAAATGCTTGGTCTTAAAATATGAATCAATGACCAGTTTATTTGAACCAGCTTGCTCCTCTGAATCTCAACCTGTAAGTATGATTAATAATTGATGTTTATATTTTCTAGTGATCATTCAAAATTCATAGTGTTGTGTAACGTACACCCTTGTCTGTATGTCTCCTGCTAACTCACGTTTCTGTAGTTCTGCTATTCAGATGTGGGTCCAATATTGTCTAAAAATGTGTTGATTAATGCAGCTTGTCTGTCTTATCACTTGGAGTAATGATCAAGGATGGAGCACGACTTTTGTTTACAGAGTGTAATGCATTATCAGCTATTCACGTTCATGTGCTCGGCTAATGTGGGAGTTTACAAAACTGTGGACTCAGTTTGCTTACATAACTGTAAAACAACTGTTTTTCCTCTGCGTTTTTATTATTACAGTAGAATGGAGCTCTATCTGTATTGTAATAGGATGTTAATATGCTAGTCTGCACTAACTAGATGAAGTATTCTCTCTGTAAACAGCAAACACTCATTGTAATGTCAAACAATGATTATAGCCATTTTTCTTCGTTAATAGTTATGTCGAAAAAGTCTGTACACATCTGGCCTAAATGTTTATCTTATGTTTAGAGGGTTTCAGCTTCGCTTGGCATTCTGATACAGTTCCCAGAGGTGCACCTATATAAAGTATAACAGTGATGCTGCTATCAGGTCTTATAAATAACTAAGGTGACACTTACCATATAGAAACGTCCTACTCCAGTCGTGATTGCAAATCAGTTTCTGGTTGATCGACTACTTCAGACATTTCATCGTCGGCCTCGAATTGATACGCTAAAATCGATGCTATCTTTTCTGTCCATACTATAATGTATTTTGTATGATTGGACTATCCGTACCTGTGTGACGTCATCGACAGTCGTTTTTCAGTAAAAAGACCCCCGCTGCTGCAGTCATCTCGTGTCGGTGTCGTCTCATTCTAAAGTATATAAAATACATAACATGGTGTCAGAAGATGGATAGAAGAAAAGACAAGCACAACTGAAAAAGATGTCGTTACTGCAGCCACCATCAGCTTTGTCTCTTCAAGGCAACTTAGCAGAAAATTTAAAGGTATAGCTTCAGAAATTCGAGTTGTACCTCATTGCTAGTGGCGTGGCAGAGAAATCAGAGACAGTACAGTGTGCTACATTGCTTCATATTGCGGGTAAAGAAGCCATTAAAGTGTACAACACATTCCAGTTCATGGAGCGAGAAGTGAATAAAATTGAGGAACTGAAAAAGAAATTCAAAGAATATTGTGAGCCCAGAAAAAATCTGCTGTACATTCGCCATATGTTTTTTTTACGAGAGCGCAAGGATCAGAAGAAACAATTGATGCATATGTCACAGATCTCAAACACAAGGCGAAAGACTGTGAATTTGGCGATTTGACAGATTCGCTTGTCAGGGACAGAATTGCAGGCGGGATAAGAGACGATAATGTTTGTGCGGGCAGACCTCACGTTGAAGAAAGCAATCGACACCTGTCGGGCCAACGAGTTGACGTCAGATGAAAATGCTAGCTGAAGAAATAGATGTGAACAAAATAAGCAGTGTCAAAAACACAAAGACAAGAGGAGGCAAAATAATGCAAAGTGAACAAAAAAGTAAACGGCATGCAATGGAAAGTCACCACAAAGCAAACGTGAAATGTTCAAGATGTGGTTACTAACATGAATACAGAAAGTGCCCAGCTTATGGACAAACTTGCAAGGCATGCAACAAAAGAAACCACTTTGTGAAAATGTGCAGAACTCAAGCCTCCACCAAGAAAATACAGGCAATAGAACAAGATGAACAAAGTGATGAACAAGATGATTTCTTTGTTAGAACCATGGATGTGCAGATAACACAAACAATGGAAAATGTGCACACAGTCACCACTGAAACACAAAATGAAAAAGACAAATTAACTGAAAGCCTGAAAATGAACAACAAGAATGTTACATGTAATGTAATACTCAACAATTTGTTCAATTCACTGGAAACTCAAAGAAAACTAAAAAAAATCCACCTGTCACTTAATTACATATTCTGGCCACAAGATGTCGCCTGTGGGACAAGTTCAGCTTACCTTCACCTACAAAAACCAAAAGCATAATATTCAATTTCAAGTGGTTGACGGCAACGTACCTGCAATTCTTGGACGCACAACTTGTGAAAAATTAGGGATGGTGAGAGATATATGAAATAAAGACTAAAGATGACATCTTGAAAGACTTTGACGACCTGTTTTCTTGGTTGCTTGGCAATTGAGCATCACATCAAAACAGATCCCAATGTATAACCAGTGATCCATCCACCAAGAAAGGTTCATGTAGCACTCAAGGACAAAATATTTGAAGAGCTACACAAGATGGAAAGCATGGGTGTAATCGTAAAGCAAACAGAACCGAGTGGGTGAACAGCACGGTAACAGTGGTGAAACCAAACAAGATACATATATGCATGGATCCACAAAACCTAAATAAAGCAATAAAGCGTGAACATTACCCTCTGCTGACAGTGGAAGTGGTATCCAGCATGCCAAATGCAAAGATATTCTCAGTCCTGGACGCTAATCAAGGATTCTGGCAAATAAAACTTGATGATGAGAGCTCGAAACTATGCACGTTCAACACGCCAATAGGGAGGTATAGATTTCTTCGCTTACCATTTGGTGTGTCTTCAGCCAGTGAAGTCTTCCAGCGTGCGGTCATGCAGATGCTAGAAGGTCTTGGGGGTGTGGTCAATATCATCGATGACATCCTAGTATGGGGAGAGACAACAGAAGAGCACGATCACAGACTCATCAAGCTGCTGGAAAGAGCAAGAGAATGGAATCTAAAACTAAACAAGAGCAAGTGCTAGATAAGAACATCAAAAATAATATATCCTGGACACAATCTCAGAGGAAGGTCTTAAGCCAGATGTTGAAAATGTGAGAGCAATAGTGCAAATGCCACCACCTGAACGTAAACAAGCACTTATGAGATTCATGGGTAATGTGCAATACTTATCCAAATTCATTCCAAACTTATCTGACATCAGTGCTCCTCTTCAAAAGCTGCAAGAAGATGATGTTCAGTGACACTGGGAGGAAGAGCAACAAGAAAGCTTCACAAAAATGAAGAATTTGCTGACAAATGCTCCAACATTGAAGTTCTCTGATGTACAAAAAACCAGTGACACTTTCAGTAGATGCCATCAGGGCAGTCATTCTGCAAGATAAAAAAAACAGTTGCTTATGGATCACGTGCCTTAACAGATGCTCAAAAAAGATATGCACAAATTGAAAAAGAATTACTTGCAATAGTCTATGGATGTGAAAAATGTAATCAATACACCTATGGCAAAGAAGTGGAAGCTGAAAGTGATCACAAACCACTGGAAAGTATTTTCAAGAAATCACTGCACCAAGCTCCACCCAGATTACAGCGCATGCTTCTCAGACTTCAAAGATACAGCCTAAAGGTAACCTACAAACCAGGTAAAGAGATGCATATCGCTGATGCATTAAGTTGTGCATACCTGAATGAGCATACAGAAGACTTACTTGGTCAAGAGTTAGAGCTGTGCTGGATAACGACATATCTGCAAAATGACCATGGATGGATGGCCTAAGGAAAGAGGTGAGGTTCCAAAACTGATTCAAGCATACTGGACATTGAAGGAAGAAATAAGCTTCACATCAGGACTCCTTTTCAAATCTGCAATACTCATTGTTCCAAGCAAGTTGAGACAAGAGATGCTGATGAAAATTCATGAATCATACCTTGGAGTTGTAAAATGCAAAGAAAGAGCCAGGGATGTTCTGTATTGGCCGAACACGTCAACACAAATTAAAGAGTTTGTCTCCCAGTGTTCAGTTTGCACAAGAGCAGTAATCCAAGAAAACCATTGATATCACATCCAATACCAGGAAGACCAATAATTGGCACAGATCTATTCCATTACAATGGTTCTGATTACTTACTGTCTGTTGATTACTACTCTAAACTCCCAGAAATCAGCAAATTTTAATCGTAAGAGTGTAATCGTGGTGATGAAATCTATGTTCGCGAGGCATGGTATACCAGATACTGTAGTCTCGGACAATGGTCCACAGTATGCCAGCACAAAGTTCAGTAACTTTGCAAAAGTGTGGGAATTTGAACATGTGATGTCCAGCCCAGGACATGCACAGTCGAATTGACAAGCTGAATGAGCAGTTCAAACCATAAAAAACTTGTTAAAGAAAGCTCAGAGTGGCAAGAGTGACCCCTACATTGCTTTGTTGGAATACCAAAATACGCCATTGGATGGTATTGGTACTCACCAGTAAAGTTACTAATGGGATGTTGGTTGAAATCCAAGGTACCTACCTCAGTCACCTTATTGTCGCCCGAGAGCAAAATACAAATCCAAGACAGCCTGAAACAAAGACAAGCAAAAGGCCTAGTTTGACATACAAACAAGACTGCTTCCAGATATTCACATAGGAGAAAGAGTGAGAGTGCGACGAGGAGATGTCTGGCAACCTGCGGTAATCATAAAAAGACATGAGCAACCAAGATCCTTCATCGTACAAACTCCAGATGGAAAAACATACAAGAGGAACAGAAAACATCTTCTCAAGTCTGGAGAAAAAAGTCTCACAACAACAACAGACAACACAGTCAATGACACCAATAGTGAGATGGACTCGCATGTCACTGACACTCAATCATCTACAATTGACAAGGACACACAAAACAGTAACTTATCTGAGTCTCTGCCACAGGGATACATTACCAGGTCAGGCAGAGAAGTGAAAATCCCCTCAAGGTACAAGGACTGAACAGTGGTGTACACAGCAGTGACATGAGTTTTGTTTTGAATAATTTGTGCAGTTTAAAAAAAAAGAGCTCAATGTTCATAAGATTGCTCATAAACAAAGAGTTTCTATTTAGCTTTTATAACTGTTTAATTAAAATATTATGTTGTAAAGAGTTTACACTTACAATTGTTTACTAAAGCGCATTTTGAGTCATCTTATGTCTGTGTCATCTCATTCTAAAGTATATAAAATACATAACACATACATTGTATACAATGTCTTGCGAATTGATAGCTGTCATTCAGTTATGGCAATGGGTGCACGGTGCGTGCAGTAGACCAATCACAAAGGATTGGGCCATCTGACCAATCAGAGCAGTGTAGGCTCACAGAAAGGAGGGGTTTAGAGAGACTGATTCATTGAACTGCTTCCAACGAATCGTTTACAAAACGATTGTGACATCAGGCCACCTGATGTCACCTGTCTGGGTTCATTGCCGCTGTTGCCTTTGGCTTGCTTAGTTGGGGACACTTGATATTTGATATTCACCAGTGCTTTGCATCTGCCTGCATTGACACCATTTTCTTTAAGAGCTGCTGTGCAGCCAAAATTGTATACCAGTTATCACTGTAAAGCTGCTTTGACACAATCTGCATTGTAAAAAGTGCTATATAAATAAAGGTGACTTGACTTGACAAAACAATGAAAACTCAGGTGAAATTAAATGTATATTATGAGAAGTGTTTTTTGACCTTGCATGCATATAAACCTGTTGTAGGAGACTCCCAAAACAATATTAGGAAGCTTAAAAAAGGCTTAATAGGGGCACTTTAAACAGGAAAGCATGTTTTATAGAATTCAATTAGAAAGTGAGGTCAAAGCAGGGTTTAAATCAAAGATACTTGTATATAGGTAACAAAATCCCCAGGCAGCACAATCCACTGGAATGGCAGGGCAAAAACAAAGGCATCAATTTGAGAACAAAAAATAGAAGCGTTCATTTGTGTTGCCATCGCAACACTGAGTTCAGCAGCCAACAGCAAACCTGTATGGACTCTCTATTCTTGAGTCTCAGTGCAAGGGTTAAGACACCTTTGGAAAACACACAAATAGTAACTGAGTAGGTTTTTGTCTTCGGTAAGCAAGATTGTATGGTATGATTTAAGACCTGTGGTGTCCCACTAACAAGCCTTTCTTAAAATACTCAGACAAAAAATTATGAGTCATCGCAGCCTTTCATAAAGACCTGCAGACAATTGAACACAGCAAACAAGGAGGCTGGAAACTAACTAGTGGTAAGAATGAAAAAAAAGATCATGTTTTCATTTCAATGTAAAATCCATTTATTTTAAAATGTATGAGCTGTGTTGTTCATGTAATATATTCATCAACCTTTGCGATGTATGTAAAGGAAACATTTCCAAATGAAAACAGAATGTATGAACGGGAATGAAATATCTGCTACAATCTAGCAAGCACATCCATCTTAAAGGACACAGTCGACGTATAAATAAAACCATCTCTTCTAAATGCCAGTTCTAAAGTTTCCAATAATGGCCGAGGCAGAGCGCTCTGCTTTTCTCGATAAATTACTGAGAATTTGCTGTTCATGTTGTGTAAAGACTGGTTGGCACTGTACAAATTTTTGAATCCTCTAAGATAATTTCTTTACAGTATGATTTGATTTCTCATGGCATGAGAAGTAAAATTTGCCTTAATCTTTTGACATATAAGAGGTTGTTTTATAATTAAAGCATCCAGCAAGTTTCAGAGCTTAAAACATCCACCTCATTATAAACAAAGCATTTATTTAATCATTGGGGGATTTGTGACGTCACAGCAAATACTGCACATCTGCATATAACTGATTCCAAAGCAAGACATCAATGAATCATCGCACCATAGATGCGTATCCATACGCATTTCTGACATACACCACATGCTTGTGTCGACAACAGGACAAATGGAAGAGTGAAAGAACGTTTGCTTTGACGTGTCCAGTTTAAACAACTCGATTTTGTGTACAGACTTCAGAAAGATCCTTGGTTCGGAAACAAGCGGAGAGTTCATTTAATGGAGTCAGCAAATACAAATACATTACCAATTTCTTTCTTTTTTTTTTTTTTGTGGTTATAAAAATAAACCTAAGTGAACAATAGACTCTTAAAAATGACTTAAAATACATAGGCTATATAATAACAATGCAAGTAACAAAAGCAAGTTATTTTATGTTTTTTTTTTTTGTTTTGTTTTTTTACAACACTGTCAAAATACATAATGTAAACAATCAACTAACTTATAGTATGTATTATATCAAATGCCTGCAGAGGGCGTCAGCGGCTAGGTGATTGTTGTTGTTACACTTCTTGCTATTGTTGTTACAGCACAATCAAATCCTTTTTTAATATTGGCCAAACAACATTTAATTCAAATATCCACTTAATCTTTAATATTTGGCCACACCTTTATGATACAAATACTGCAGTCACTAATTTCTTCAACAAGAACACCCAGCTAACTAAAATACGTGACTGTTACGTAACATAATTTGGTGACTAAACTTTCGTCGTGGCGAAAATTGAAATTCCCTGATAACTTTGTGACGTTGCCAGTTAGTAACTGTAATTTGGAGTTCGGGAAGACCATTTTTGGATGCTGAAGTTGTGGCGCCAATGCGGAAAGAATGGCTGGAGTACTGGTTTGCTGGCATGCCAGATCTGACTAGGACTGATTTGAGGTGTTTTTGTCTGGAGATGGGGTTATTATTGTCATCAACGAAGAGGGGATCTGTAGGTGAACGGATTTGGGAACTTCTGTGAGCTAAAAATAGAGAAATGGACTGATAAGGCTGAAGAGGGGTGGGTAGATTAAAAATGATTATTGGGTGACCGCGCATTAGTTGATCTGTTTTGCTGTGCTTAATGTTGAAGCGGATTGTGTCGCTGTCCAAAACTTGCAGATCAGAGAATGACGGATGTATCTGGGGATCGAATTTGGAGTTGCAGGTAAACTTGAACATCTGAGGAATCCGAAGAAAGCTAGGATTAAAAGAGCGTTGAGTGTTCTGGCGTTCTGGTGTTTTCGGAATGATATCCTGAGCGGAGTGTGAATAAGCAACTGTTTAGTATTTCACGGGTGAGTGGCAAACAAGGATCTAAACGGCTTGGTTGTGATTTTGTGATGCCTTTAACAAGGAGGGACATTTGAGGATGTGTTATGGCGGGACACTGCTGACCGAAAATTAATTTGTAGAAAAAAATGTAATCCGCTTAGATATGCTTTTATGGTTCCTGGTTGGGTCTGTTTAGCGTGATGAAGGAAGGTTGCAAAATAAGAAATAGTGAGGAGAGATAAATCAGGAAATTTTAGCTGGTGGTGAAAATGGAATAACTTAAAATTTTTCCAGGCTGACAAATATGATTGAAGTGTTCTGGGAGATAGTGCTTGCAATATATGATTGATTGATAGATGATGGAGATGCTGCAAAGGGTGGTTTACTGGAATGTCAGTTCTGAAAAGGGAGGTACTGGGGTGGGTGATGGGTCTTGCATGTGGAGCCAATGTCCTGAATTTCTGCAAAGCAAATTTGGTTTTTGCATCCTGGAATATGTTCTGCTTTGAGTATGAACAGGTTACAAGCTGAAGACCAGATCAGACGTCTGATAAAAGGCATTATTTCTGCAGAATTTAATCTGCCTTTGTTAATGCAGAATAATGTGGTGGAGTTGTCGCAATGAAAGAGAATGTTTTTTGAGGACCATTCTTTTCCCCACAGGGTCGCAGCGATGACGATTGGATAGAGTTCAAAATAGCACGGAGGAGGATGCAGAGTGGTTCAGGTTTGCGAGTTCGGGAGGCCAGGTTGAAGCGAACCAGCGACCTTGGAAACATCCCTGAAACCTACTGAGGGGTCGTCATAAAAGAATGTGAGACCGTTCCACTGTTTGAGAAATAAAAGCCAGAGGTTTAGGTCTGTTCCACATGGCCTGTTTAGAGTGACTGGATCATTAAAGCCAGGAACAGAGAATGCTAGAGAAAGGAGGTGGGATATGAATGGGCGGCCTTGAGGCAAGATTCTCATCGCAAAGTTTAAATGTCCAAGCAAAGAGAGGAGGTCGCGTTTGGTGATTTGCAGGGCGGGGTAAGATTTTGGATTACGCTGATGATTCTGTCAATTTTTTCTTTTGGCAGTGAAGCCTGGAACTTGACTATATCAAGATTAATTCCGAGGAACTCGAGGGTGGCATGCAATTAGGATACCTTGATCCGAAAAAAAACTTTTTGAACGGTGGTAAGGTGGGCAGCTAGGGGATTTTCGCTTGGTGAGACCATAAGGAAATCATTGAGTAAATGAATGAGGTAAGGGATGCCGTGATTGTTTGCAAGGATCCAGCATACGGCTTCGGACAGCGTGTCAAATATTTTTGGGCTGCTTTTACATCCAAAAGTCAGACGGACGGCGAAATAATATTTATCTCGCCAGCACACTCCAAAGAGATGCCAGAAATCAGGATTTATTGGCATAACCTTGAAGGCTGACGTGATGTCAAGTTAGGCTAACCAGGCTCCGTGACCAGCAGATTTGATTAGCTGAATTGCCTGGTCAGAAAGAGAACTCTGAATGAAGGATTAGGCTATTGATGCTTGGAACGAAGCAGGTGTGGGGAGCAGAGAGATCGAAAATGATACGCTTTTCCTGAGAACTTTCTGGTCGCGATTCCGATTGGGTTAATACGGAAGACTTTGAATCGGGGCGACTCGAATCGGATTACAAACGTGCAAAAAAAGGCATTTCTGTCTGGAACAACAAAATTCATTGAAGTTGTTGCAGACTTGTCGATTTAAACTGGAATGAAAACTTCCTTTTGGTTTCCCAGAAAGAGAGCGATCTTGCCCGGACTGTGGCACGTATGAGGTTGATTTAACATCGGCGGAAGTTGGCTGAGGGTTTGGGGAGTTTTGGATTTGAGGGCAAGAGTGGGACTGATGGTCTAGGGACCTACAGATGTGGCACATGAAATATTGCGGCAGCCCAGAAAAACTCTGTTGTAGAGTTCAAAGTCCAGGGCTCCCCAATAGGGGCATTGATTGCAGAGAATAACTTATGGTATGTGTAGAAGTGGCTGCCACCGAATGACAATGATAAGTCAGCAATTATGGATAGATAATCGTTCAGTTCTTTACGTCTGCTTGGAAAGGCTGAACAAATTACATTAGAATATTTTCCAAAAGCTATAATGAATTCGGCTAGGGAGAGGATGCGATTTGAATTGGAGTGTGAATCTTTGAGGATGACCGAAAATGCGCCACAGTCCAGGGTGTGAAGGCAATCTTTTTGCGGAATGGGGGACAGAAGAGAAGCCAAATCTACGTCCGTACCTGAGAGGAATTGTTTGCGAAGCAGGTTAGAGACAGGTGGGGGCTCCATTGCAACAGCGTGGGCGGGTGTTCCTGTTGGTACGCCGTGAACAGAGTATAGGAAGCTGGATGAGCTGAAGTAGGAGGGGGGAAAATAGAAGGGATAGAAGACGGGTCAGGCACCGGTTGTGGAGGCAGCCTCACGCTGGGTTCTGCCCTCATAAAAGGAAGGTTTAAAGAAGAGGGAAAGGTAAGATGCAGAGAAGGGGCCGGAGCGGTTCCTGTGTGCGGAGGCAGCCTCAGGCTTGAGACCACTCCGGGAATGGATGGAAAAGGAGCAGGAGGACTTTTGGACGGATCAAAGGTTGCTGAATTATGGGCGAGATTAAGCAAATCTGAGGTGGGTGGCAGGTGGGGCTGCATGGGGGAAGCAATGTTGTAAACTGAGGAAGCTGAGGGTGCTAGGAAGGTGTGGGTTTGTTGAGCTAAGTTTGTTGGAGGAAGCATAGGGCTTAGCGCTGCAGCCGTGCCCCCTGTGCTAGGAACAGGGACGGCGGGGTTGGAAACCGCTGAGGCAGGTGGCGCATGCGCGGCAGGCGTGGGAGAGACGTCGATGGAGCTTGAGGCAGACGCGACTTCCTGGTTGGAAGGAGCGCGCCAAACTCTCTAGGAAGGACGACCGGCGGCCCTTTTGGGCGGAGCGTAGGGTGGAATCTGGCCGGTTTCAGAATTCAGGTAAAGCTCATACAACTGCGCTTTTGTTTGTCTTTGGTAAAAATGGATGCTTGCGCGAGTCCGTTAACGGTCCATTTGTGAAATTTCAGGGAAGGGAGATGATCCAGATGCCATCGGATGAGCTGGCATGTAATCGATGCAGCTGGTGTGCATGGACGCCTAGCCGGAGGTGGGGAAGAGCGAGTTCCATGGCGGCTCCTTGGTGAATTAGCTGGAGGACGCCGAGAAGGACGACCTCGATTCCCATTGTTTTGTCCAGAATTGGAGCTGGAGTTTGATGATCCTGAGGTCGGTTCCACGACACCGGAAGATGCTGCATCGCAGGAACATTCGTCGCCCGAGGTAAAGAGCTGAACTTCGTCTGCTTTCAACAGGTTTCAACAGGGATAGTGTGGGGGCTATTGCCGGGAAAATTTGTCAATGGAATGACCCTGTGTTTGCGACTTATATAGTACAAGCATAACGATGATTGACAGGACTGAATGTTTAGGCTCCTCCCGAACCTACGTTTGTCTCATTTTATATATCAAATTGCATCACTGAAAAAAATGGATGTTAACTGACTACAAATCCAAAAGTCGAATTAATGGTAAGTAGTGTTCAATTCATTTAGTGTATATGTATATTGATACACCATTTACTATTTGATGAAACCATCATAGTTAATGAAGCCAAAGTACCACCTACAGGCCTATTATGTGAAATATAGGCTGGCGAAATGGTGACGTGAAAGGACTTTTTTTATTTTTGATAATTAGCTTATGCTGCATTATGAAATAAGTCTCTTATGCTCATCAAGCCTGCATTTATTTAATCAAAAACGGCAATATTTTAAAAAAATATTATTACAATTTAAAATGTTTTTCTATTTGAATATACTTTAATATATATATATATATATATATATATATATATATATATATATATAATATTAATATATAAATAATAATATTAAAGCATTATTTTAAACCATATTTTTGATCAAATAAATGCAGGCTTGATGATAATGTTTTTTGTTTTTGTTTTACATTTGAACCCCTGGCCCTGAGGAACTCTGCACGTCCCTGGTGTGATTACTCATATAACGAGGTTTGGGCCATGCATATAAATTACAGGAGTTTCCCGGCAAAAAATAATAAAATGGGAGGGGGGCAAGAGATGGGTGTGAAATACGGGAGACTTCCAGGAAAAACAGGAGTGCTGACAGGTTGGTTGTCACTGAAATCTTATCGTATCGCATATCGTATACTATGTAAGGCTGAAATGCATATGAAAAAAAAAAATTAAATAAATAAAGACATTCATCCTTTGATGATGCAAACTTACCACAATTAAAAAAAAAAAAAAAAAGTAATAAAATCAAATGTGAAAATAGCCCAAAAGAGTGGCCTTTTGCAAGTAATTGCTTCAGTCAGAGGTTGATGTTTCATGCATGTTTGTTCCATTTACTAATCAAAGGAATGTCCCATTTCAACATCAAGAGCATACACGCACCCATATCTGTTGCCTTAAAAGCCTTCTCTCTGTCATTCTCTCTGAGTGGGTGTTCGGATCTCTCTCAAAATCCCACAGATATACTCACATTACCAGAGAGAGGAAGAACAGCGCTAATGCACAGCGACCGAGATGAAACTCAACACTTTTGTGT
Organism: Elopichthys bambusa; assembly: GCA_037101425.1. NCBI lineage: Eukaryota > Metazoa > Chordata > Actinopteri > Cypriniformes > Xenocyprididae > Elopichthys > Elopichthys bambusa. The sequence goes on along the minus strand of CM074451.1, from coordinate 28,844,554 downwards.
TTATTTATGCATTTTATCTCTTTACTGCTGTTACTGATATTTGTGAAACTATAACATCATTACGTTTTCATGAAATAAAAGCTGTGGCACAGTATATTGCAAAAATGTACAGACCGCTTCTCTTTTATAAAACTAAAAAAGCATTTAAGCTCACACAAAAGAGTCCAATTCTGCAGACTCTACAGATATAATCACAGGATTTCTAATATCAACAGACATGACCACGATCAGCACAATGAAGAACCTCAGTCACACGGAGCTGAATACAAACCTCTGTTCAATCCCCTGTGCTTCAGGCAGACAGATTGTGGCAGTACACAAAACCATTAGCAGACAAAAGATGAATCCAGTGAAGAAAATTAAAAGGCAGATTAAATGTCTGAGTCAGACCCCAGCGACCGTGTTAGACCCTAGTGAGTAAATAAACAAAAAGGAAAGAAGACTTTGCTTCTGTTTCCTTGGACATTTCTGAAGACCCATTTAGTTTAAATGTGTAAGGTAAACAATTGAGCAAAGCTATTTAAATGGACTACCCTTCAAAGATATCTGGACAGTGCTGCTATTAGAATATGAATATGAATTGAAGCGTTGACTCTGGGGTCAAATACTGACTGCCAGCTACAGCGGCTCGCAATCTTGAGTGTCATTACCGTTAGTTATACAGCCTACATTTTGCTAGCTAGCTATGCCTTCATCACGCAAATGAATATTACCCAGTTGCAATAATATACAAAACAGCTCGGTTTCCTTATTTAAATTTCCTTAAAAATGATGATATGAAGAAGAGGTGGATTCATTTAATCTCTGCAGTGATCATTTTACACCGGAAAGTTTTACAAACTTTCATCAGAGACAACTGGGATTCACTGATAATCCGCTGTTATTGGTGAATGAGGCTGAACAGACCATGTCCCGCCTCGGCCTTCATCCTCCCTTCCCACCGACAACCGATGATATAGGGCCGAACAGAGTCTCTCCCGTCCCGCCCTTCATTCTCCTGTCTCGCGGCGTCTACATCTGTCGACAACAGTCAGCAGTACGTGCCCACCAACACTGGAAAAGAAATTATTTTTGCTGCTTGTTCAAATTACTTACTAAAGCAACACAATTCCTACACATTTTGTCCTAACTTAATTTTATCGTGTTTAATCCACGTAAATATATCTAGTATTGAAGTTTACTTAATCCATTTGCGTTGGGATTACATGAATGAATTTTGTTCCTTTACCTGAAAATGGGTGCTGCTTGTTAGTTCCCAGCATGCATTGCACATGGCTGGATAAAGTGTTTAAAAATGTTGTTATTTTATGTCTTTTGCAGTAAGATGAAAACTGGGATGCTTGATAGTGTTTAATAGTGTTCAGTGTTCACTTATAATGCAATTATTGGAGAAAAGTGGAGCATTTGCTTAGGCTGTGGACTGGTGCTTCACGTTCAATTTCAGCTTTGCGCTGAAAGCTAACATTTAATGTGCTAGTGTGTGCACTATTGTTAGCTAATAGGTTGTTGACTGTCTAGTCCAGTCTAATAAATCAATCATGTAACACATATGAAGTTGAATTGAATGAAAGAACATATTAGAAGAATGCATGTTCTGAAAGATCATGAATCAATGAACCTTACAAAATTCACTTTGAGACTACTTATTTGGGTCACTTAAAAATTACTTAATTTTCTCATGTTGAAGTTTCATGTGGGACCGATGCACACTATTAAATCATGTAAATTCAACACACTTTTTTTTTTTTTTTTCTTCAGTGAATGAGTGCAAGTTGCCTTGTGTGCTTATGTTATAATTAGTAGGTAGTCCACAGTAACTCTACTAAATTTTGCCACCCTCTAACGTTATTATTTTGCATCAGTATGTTTGACTCATTACGCTGCATTCACACAGGGCGTCAGCGATAACGCTTCTCATTTCATTTGAATGGGTGACGTCATGCGTTGCCGAACTGAATTGTGGGTTCCGTTGCGTCACTTCACTCGCATTGCTCGCGGTAGAAGTTGAAAATTTCTCAACTTTTCAAGCACCAACACAGGCATCAGCCAATCCGATCACGGACGCTAGCCAATTGCGAACACCAGAAAGTAATGTGATTGGCTGTTGTACTATGACAGTTGCGTCAGCTCAAGCTTCAGACATGCCCTCCATCAAGCGTTGATGCCGACGCCCTGTGTGAATGCAGCGTTAAGGCTGATTTATACTTTTGCGTCGAGTGTACACCGTAGCTACGGTGTAAGCTGTGTGTACCACGCGTAGCCAACAATGTAGCCTGACATGCACCTCTTCAAAAAAGTATCAATTCTACGTGGACCGCAAGCGTTTTGATTGGTCTGCTAGAACCACTCCCTTGGGTCTGGCGCGGAGCAATAGGAGAAGAGTGAGTGTTTTCAACTTCCATAGGAATGAAAAACGCTCTGTTTCAGGGGACACATGCAGTCAAACTGCAACAAAAGTCGTTACCTATTTGCTGCTTCTCTGCCGCTTCTATTTGCAAGCTTCTCTGACAACGTACATGACAAGCTGCTTCTTCTTCGGCTTTTGCCTTGAGACTCAACATGACCGCGGACACTGCCTGCATGCACGTCGATGCGGACAATGACACAGAGGTATAAATGAAAACAGACGCCGGCGTAGGTCCAACGCAGAAGTATAAATCAGCCTTTAGAAGAGTAAGTTGAGATAGAAGCTCTCGCGAGTGGGTGTGGTTTCAGTGCCGACAGCGGACACGCCCCCAGCATTTGAGAGCAGAGGATACTGCTTTTTTTTAACAGTGTACGAGCTGACATTCAGTATGTCACTCACTTGTCCACGCATTCACCGTGTGAGGTACAGCTCTCGTTATTTGGGTCAATGATGCAGCTAGAATGCCCTGAAAATTTAAGATATGGAGGTAAAAATGCCCGTCTTGTATTTGGGTGTGATGGGTCTTTTTTTTTTTGTCCAAAGGCCTTAATAATAATAATAATAATAAACAAAGATATGACATCCAAAGTATGTAAGGTACAAATCTCTTTTATTGTATCCAACAGGTTTTGATTATATTTTGCTACATATAAAGGTATTTTATAGATTTTGAAGTGTCAAAAGGTCATTCGGTTTATCCATCCAAAGGACAATACAGCCATTTCATTTGTGATTAAAATATCTTAAAAATGTAATAAATGTATATATATTTTATTTTGGCATGATTTTATAACATCATATATCAACATAGTGCAAAATGCTATTAAAATGACGCGTAGAAGTCGTTGCTTTGTTATGAGAAAGAATGAATTTCATTGATGTCATTCAGAGTAACCAATATAAAGGGACCATTTTGGATCAAGTCATGTGACTGGATGTGACATCATTCAGACCACATGGTCGTGAAGCAAAGTAACTAATTCTCTTTTAACTATTTAAAAAATTAATGTTTTCACTTTGCTCATACGCATGTCCCAAAACATCAGGTCATTCGGTACAACCGCTAAAAACATGGAAAATATTGTGTTATTTTAAAAACTTTAAAAGGTTTGATTGGCCTTTTGCTAGCTAGCTAGCTAGCTAGCTAACTTTTATAAGATAAAAAAAAATCTCATTGTTAACACTGAATAAAAATTATATCGCCATTATGTTTTCACACTTTTCCAGAATACCAGCGCAATTGCATATTGCGTATAAGAAGTTAAAATTTTGAGTAACATTTTAGACACAATAATGTTGGTTTTTGATCTATTTCAACACCAAAAAGCCGCTATCATTTTGTCAATATCACACCTCTATTAAAAACAACTAAAACAAAAGGAGAAACCGACATTGTATCTCGCCAGCACACAACAACCATAATGCTGTTGCAATGGCCAAAGTGAACAAATGAGTTTGAGGTAGAGGATGTAATGGCCAATTAAAAGGAGACAGAAAGGAGCAGTTGGTTCTGATCTGAGAGGCCTGTGGCTGATGGAAGCCAATGACTTCAGAAATATAACCAAGTGCCCTTCAAAACACATAACACTTTATATTGAATTCTGAATTGAACCGGTACCCAGAGAAAAGAGGTCAGGATAGGTGATATATGGACCCTGTTGGTATTTGTCACGAGTCTCGCAGCACAATTCTGTATTAACAGGGACTTGAATCAGAAACTATAGTTTTCTAGAAGCTGACCTGCATTTGGCTAACAGAAACATAAATACATGGAATAACAAGCAGATTCTGGTGCCCCAAAGCACAGTATTTCTTCTGTAAATCATAGCGTTGAGTTGGTTTGGGCATGTAGCCTAGGCCCTGGAATTATATTACTGCTGACCTTCATAGAAGAATGAATATCTAGGTGCACAAAAACATAATATCTGCTCAGATACAAACACCTTCACACTCAATGTGCAATGCACCACTATGTCCAAACCTTTATAACACATTAACAGTAAGTAGTCAGAATGAGCTGCAGTATGGATAAAGCAACCATGCTGAAAGTCCCGATTGCTGAGTAATTTCTCAACTGATCGATACTTTCAGCAGCCATCTGTCCTCAATTATCTGTCCCTCAGCTGTATGTTAAAAAGCTGCCACTCATGAACCTATATACCAAAGATTTGTTGGCTCAGACACCGTAATTGATCCGATGAGTGTAAATAGATGCCCACTGATCAATTAAGCTAACTGAAGGGTCTAAGGATTGTGTTTTATTGTCTTTGTTTTTTCTTTATTTATAGCATTACTTTTACTCATTTTCCTTGCTCTTGTCTTATTGTTCTTTATTTTTAATATTGACAAGTTAGAGATAAGAGAATGTCTCCATTTTTAAGGTTTTTAACGTCACAGGACGATGTTGCAAAGCAGTCATTTTGCATCGCTTTTACTTATTGCTTTGGTACAATAATACTTTTTGAATTTGTGCTTGTCAGACGAAGTATAGTTCAAATGAAGTTGGGATAAAGCTCAGTCAGAGCCAGAGCACTGAAACACGCAAGATTATTCATTAAAGTTATCACTTCATCTCTTGCTTTCTGCTATTTCATTCCTTTCTCTGTCAGCCACACAGGCTGATAGAAGACTCTTTTAGTTAATAAAATGCCAGACAAAATGTAGTTTTGTTAACTGGTTTTGGGTATCAGACAAAACTCTGCTGACAGTTTTAGACCAAATTGATGTCTACTGATGGAATCTGTTAAAGAGACCGGATCCAATCATTTTTGTGGGTAGGATGTTAGCACAATTTGACATAACACAAAAACAAAATGTAAAAATGTACTGTATTATGAAGAATATATGCGCAAAGTAGGGATGCACAATATATTGGTACCATACGTCTGACATTACAGACTTTTTAAAAAATTGATCGGATTGGATATTCAATTGTGCATGCTCATTTCCTCTATTTGTACACTTTGCTGTCATCAAACGCTCATTTAAAGTTCATCATTAGCAAATCTGAAATGAATTTTTCATTTTGTCCACTATAATATTAAGATTGATCACTTGAAGCATTTAAATTGATTCCAGTTTTTAGTGGTTTTCTTTAGCAGCCATTAAATGAAAATAATTATCAGTTTATGTTATCAGCATTTTAATATCAATGCATCCCTAGGGCAAAGCAAATATTTGCAGAACACAACTGTAATTGTAAACTCAGCTCACCCACTTTAACGTAAAAGGAGACATGAACTAAGCAACCACACCGCCCAAAGCATGCCCATCATCTCTTGCATTTTCTTATTTCTTATCCTTCTAAAAACTCATTTTCACTCTGTGCAGTACAGTTATGCCTCTGTAGACCCCTCTATGTTAGGTTGAAAATAGGGGCAGCTAGCAAATTTAAATGTAAATATCTAAGCCAGTGCTCCCAAAACCACCGAAAACAACAGCAAAGAAAGATAAGTATAGTTTAGTAGTTAAAAATGCTACTTTTCGGTTTGATATTACCAGCTGGGATGTCGATACATGATTTCACCTTGTGTGGCTCTTTCCTAACTATTTAAATATCATGTTGGAGATTAACTAGATAAAAATCGATGAAAACTGCAGTCTTGCTGTCTGCCAGGTTCTGCGGGCATCAGGGTGCTATATCAATGTCAGCAGCTCCAGCTTGAGAGTCTGGAAAATAAACTGCTTTATAAAATATACAATTTCAATTGATTCAACTTTTAACCACAAGAATTGCATTAGTGTACTGTACTAGTAGGGTCCAAATCTAATTTTATCCTGTCAATAAATTCGGCACTAAAAGGTAACTAATCAAACAAGTCAATTTGTGACACTGATCATGTGATTCTGTGTACAGACAGTCAGATCAAGATTAATCGTAATGCTTCTCTCGATTAAGAATAATTATCTGTGATTTTGGCCAATTGGTTATTTATTCTCAAACTTTATTATTATTTGACATTTTCATTATCTTGCAACAAGTCTCCACAAGATTAAGCTTGCCAGATGTCAAGAGTTTAAATTCCCCAGTCAAAGCTTTTCTCTTAAATAGATACATTTTATGCCCAGTGTTTACCTCAATCTTTCCAATCTGGCAACCATGCTCATTCGCTATCTCTGCACTGAAGAAAACACCAACAATCATATACAGTTAGTTGGAGTTTAGCAATTGAGATACACAGACTCAAAAGAACTGTGTGTTCCTGCAGGAGGTTGCTTGTGCTACTGTATTTGCTGCTACTAAATCTGAAAGCAAATCTTCTCAGTGAGGAACTGTAATAAATCCAAACATGAATCTCGACTATATTGTTTGCCATTGTGGTTACTGAAGAAATACATTACGCACTATATAAGCTAGTATATAAGTCTTTTTTGTTGTTTTAATTGAAAAACACTAACAAAATTTGGAATTATTGAAATTAATTTTAACTACTGAAATTATTATTAATTTCACTGTTTTAATTTCATCAGTTTTCATGATGTATAGAGTGTATTAATGTATAGTTCTCAATATTTTATAACATTTCTCAAATGAAAACAATTGTGATTAATAATCACGACTATGTACCGAATAACTGATTATCACTTCAACATCAACTCAACAATTATTGCTCTATGGATCATCTCAAATCATGCTGGAGAACCTTACTTGTTACACAATTTCTGAAACCTGACACTCAAACACCAGAACCACACACCAAATCTGCAAAACCATACATTAATTTGGTCTTCGACTCCCTCAATTTCATAAAACACTTTTTGCAAAACACAACACACAATTCTCTATGTAACACAACAATCTCTTGACTTCCTCTTTCAAACGTAACCATTGTTTCCGTCCAACTGCACATGGTTTATGTATTTTATTTCGTACTGTGTAATACTGTATTCACAACCACAAATGCTAACTGTAAAAAATAAATAGTTTCGTTTCAATCTTGCTTTCATGTTTACCGTGAATCTCTCTTCCAATTACTTTCAGTCTTGTACAGAAATGTACATCGGAGCTCATGAAAGAAGAGCTTTAGGTTCTGAATAACTGTGTATATGATATATCCAAAAATAAAACATTATGGCAAAGATGTTTGCAACGTATGACAAATGTTTGTTTTTGAGATGTGTTTGTGATATTTTGAATGCAGTGCTTCATTTAGGCAAGAGATGTGAGGCATTTTGCATTTTGTGTGTGCAATTCTTGGATCTTATTTTGAAAATGTGTGTAAGCAGTTGAAAAATACTGTAATAGATTTTGCACTATTAAGCCCTCATTCTGACCTTCTGAAATGGACATTATGGAATTGTTTACATATGGTTTGTGCTGTCAGATCCAATACAGTTGGCTACAGTTGCCTCATTTACAAAACAATATGCAGTCAAAGGCTCCAAACAAACATATAATTCTCTGACGTGATTGTGATGGCGAAAAATGTGAGCTGTAGTATATAGTTGACAAGTATAGGTCAGCAAGTAAGTTTGGCATCGGGCCAAAAAAAAAAATTTCGCCTCTAGTTGACGGGCCAGAGCATTGTCAAAGGATCATTTAAATTAATTAATGAAAAATGCAACTAGAATTGCCTGTGACAGACTGTCTTTTCTAACTGGTATTGAGCTGTTACTCTATGTTAAATCCTGTAGTAAGACAGTCATTAACAAAAAGCCACATTTGTGTGGCGGTGTCCGGGTTTTACACTGGATAAATTAATAAAGTGGAGTAGTGACCTGGCAAGTATCTTCATTCACCGCCTTGCTAAAACACACATATGTGGGAGATGCGGAATGGATAAAAATAAGTCAAAAAATAAAAGAGGCATGTTTAATGGCATGTTTAAGTCATGCTCTTAACGAACTATGTTTTATTTCCTCTTTCCATATTGTGAATTAAAAAAATGTGTATCATTTTAATTTGCTTGTTACACAATGAAGTCTAAATTATTGTTATGTATCCAGCGCCTGCTGGTTCCTGCTACTCCCCACCAGAGGTCGCCGATTCACTATTTCATTGCACACACAGTTATACAGCACTCTGGACTACATTTCCCACAATCCCTCACCTAGGAATCAATCACACACTCACACCTGTTTCCCATCAGTGACCCTTTATAAGCACTCAAACAAGCACTCATTGCTGAGTATTGTTTAGCCTTTTGTTCTTCCTTGTTCCTCATCCTTGCCTAGCCTTACCTGTGTTTTGACCCTGGACTGTTTCCTTGTTTGATGATTGTTTGCTGCCTGCCTTGACCAATGCCTGTTTTTGGATTACTCTTTTGCCTTGCCTTCCTGTTTCTGTTTGCTGGTGTTTGACCTACTGCCTGTACGACTACGCTTTCCTGTATATAAAGTCTGCACATGGATCTTCAACTCCGTTGTCCCGTCCCATACGTTACAATTATTGTAATAATTATTTGACTTTTACACTCAGAATTATTCCTTTGCATCCTCACGTACTAAACTGCCTTTTTATTGTTTGCGTGCTGGAGGTACGCTATCATGTCGTGTGCTGAGTGATGTTAACATTTAAGCTAGCTGGTGAGAGAAAATGGCACTATCAAAGAGTCTAAAGAGGAAAGTTGACAGCGAAAATAGGGCATACAAAGAAGAATAGAAAGACAACTATGTGTTCATCCTACCTAGTTTTGTGAATGCAAAGCCAGTGTGTCTTATCTGCAACGAAGTTGTCACTGTTTTCAAAGAATATAACACCGGACGCGAGTGGCGCGTTGCAATGCGTCAAAAGATAGTAAAACCCATTTTAATCAGTGATATTATCTACGCTGGATGCGGCGCGGTGTGACGCAAGGCACGCGACAACACATTCCCAACAGTGAACGGATTCCCCGTTCAGTTTCTGCTGTAGTCAAAGTGTTCAAAACGTTTAGTGTGTAGACAGCTTTTAGCTGTTACAGCGCAACGCGAACAAAGTTGCATCTGGTGTAGACACGTTGATAATATTAGACAGCACCACAAGAAGAAGATCTACTTCAGAACCAGCTGCTATCAAAATAATCTGTCTGCGGGGGCGGGATATTATTGCAGCCTATTGCAGACCACTGCCCTATGGGGACTTTTTTCTTTTGTCCCCATGAAGAAAACAGCTTAAAAATTACGTTTTTTGAAAATGTAAAAATGTAGATGGGTAGGTTTAGTGTTAGGGGATAGAATAGAAAATAAGTGTGTGTGTGTGTGTCTGTTTGAGAGAGAGAGAGTGTATAACACAAACATTTTTACAACATTCACAGCTGTACAGAATGTGTTGTTTTTTAAACAGAGATGAATCCAATGTTCCACTGATGACATTACAGCAGCATTCTGAGCAGAAGCTATATATAGAGCACATGCACCTCAGAGGCTCATAACAGCTGTAGTTGAGAATCAGCATCAGTATTCCCTGACTACTATTCATCAAATACCAGTTTGTAGTGTCCAGTTCAGATGGTTTACAACGTCCCCGTAGTTATTGTTCAGCTCAGTGATGACAATAGCTGGGTTTCCATTACAGATTTGCGCAAAACCTTTGCGATATTTTCCAGATGTCGATAAAAAAAACTTTTGCGAAATGACGGCGTTTCCATTAACTGATGTTATGCAACTAAAACGTCATTTTTTCCCCTCTCGAAAAGTCATTCCAAAAATCATGGCAACAGATGTTAGTACGTTTAAATTTATCACAGCCATTTCACTAGCCATTATTTTTGACTGAAGATGTGTTATTCAAGCATTAATGGCAAGAAAAGCCCCTTATACTTGGGAGTGGCCACGTATGAGGTGTTTCTCCCTCCTATCTGTTTCAAGGTCTTGATAAATTGTGGCACTTCTTTGTTGAATCCAGTATTCCTGTAATACTTTTGTCTTTTATGAGTTTAATAAAGAACAGGTCTCGTCTTTGGTCCAAACATACCGCCTTCTTTAAAGAATGTTCGACTTTTACATATAATAGGTGACCTGTAAATGCGAAAAAACGGTTTCCATTGCATACCATGTCACAACACAGGTTTGTATATAAGGTTGATTCAAAGAACTCTCATTTTACTTATTCAGTATGAACCATCTTGCCTGGTCAACAACAGTGATGTTAGATCTGGAGGATCCAGAACACCTGCTGGCCAAAGCTCAGGCAGTCAGGTTGAGATAAGACAGGGCGTTAAAAGAAAAAGGAAGATTTATGGCAGGTCAGAGAACAGAAAAGGAGAAGATCAAACCACTGCTCTGATTCTGACTGAAGCAGTTTTTAGATACTGCTCAATTTTGTAACTGTCATTCAAAGCAAGCATGGATCAAGACCTGCTCCCTTAATTAAAATGTATTTCTATTTAAGAAATAGAATTCTCTTATCTAAACCTTTCTAAAATGAACTGGATAATAAGACTATCACAATGTACCACTCAAAGCTTGGCCCGAGAAAGAGAGTTTTACTTGTCCTAATTAAAACATCAATAACAAAAATAGCTAGGGAATCACCAAAACGCAAGCATGATTCTGTTACATTTAGTGTAAGTGGCGATTGATAATGGATAATAATAATATATAATGTATAATGTGCTGACAGTAACAAAGTTGCACTGTTGAGGTTCGCGCAGCCTCTCGAGGAGAAATCGAAACAAATGAGTGCAGCGCAAAGAAAACATGCTGCTGTAAAAATTCAAAATGTGGAGGTTTTTTATATTTATAACATATGATACAGTTATGTAACATCACACGACCAAGAGTGTGGTTTTCCGCGTTATTGGAATCACGATTGAAAATGTGACACTACTTTTAAACATTCAATACAAGTTAATAAAGTCACTTACATTTTAGACACATTACTGACTGTTTTGTTCTATTTCAGCAGCGAAAATAGTTCCAAACAAAGATCACAGCAGAACCATAGCGCATCTCTCACAGCAACGCTGCGTTTTATTACTGAATGATTCAGCGTTTTGAATGAATCGGTTGAGTCAAAGATTCAATCGCCCATTCCAAAACACCTGCCTCATTCTTGAATGAATCAGCCGTTTGAACGAATCGTTTGAATGAATGACTAGGACAGTCACTTGACCCCACCTACTGGCGGTTCAGTTTCATGTTTAAATTTTCCCGTTATTCCTTATTTGTATATTCAAAAATATTTAAAGAATATCATAACATTATTTAATGCAGTTGTAATTTTTCAGTGTCAATTATTTAATTGGATTCGTAACAGTCCTGCTTTATTTTTCTTATTAAATTTATTGATCAAATGTAGAAAATATGAAATAAAAGATGAAGCATGTAATAAGATTAAGGGAAAAAATGTCCTTGGGGTAAATATCACAAATATGAAAATATAAATATGCAAAAGCTGATAATATGAGATTATAGCTTCAGAATAAATTATATTTACACCAAAAAAAAAATAATCAAATGTTTCCCAGACAAGCAACTTTTTTGACCAATTTACTTTAGGCCTACAGAAAGATTTTATTGTTATCAGATGTAGCTTTGCACACTGCGAGCATCTAGAATAATTTTGATTTGCATTTTAGTGTTCATAGCAGAGGGCTCTTTTGACTTTTTTTTATTTATTTTTTTACAGTTTGTCAATTGATAAGATTTTGTAGGCTTTGCATACACATGTGCACTCCTCGAAAGCCTGAAACCACAGAGTAAGTGTGTGTTGCATTCTGTTCACCTATCTTTTGGATTATTGTTATTAAAGCTTTGTGTTGAAACCTTCTTCTCTACCGAGAACTGGTTCTCACCCGGAACCGGTAGTGTTTTTTTTAAAAAGAACCGGAACCGTCAAGATTTCTAAGTTTCGGTTCTGAAAATGGTTCTGGTGTGATGGGTGGGCGAAGTGCGGGGAGCGTATCCTTTAATAGAGACATCTCACATCATGAATATTATAGCAATGAATGCACTGAAAAGCCCTAGCGCTCCTCACATACGTCAGATTTCAATGCAGAAAGAGAGAGAGGTGCCCAAAGCTGCACGAATAATCTTTAAAAGATCGCATTCTCGATTTCATCACCCACATGATCCATTTCCTAAATGACAACAATTGGCCCATGTATATAAAACAAAAATAAAATTAAAATAAAATCTCGATATTCAAATCTGCGTTCACGCTGCAGTTGATCTAAAGAGAGTTGTCATGTGTAGATATAAACAGCTTTACAAACATAATAGACGCGACCCGGAAGTATAAAGGAGCTCCTAGAGAAGCAGTCAGTATCTCATTGTCTTCAGGGACTGTTTTTGTCTGTTTGCGATTACTTCGAATCTGGTAAGAATTTACTATGTCTGACAAACGTTTTAGGAAGTGTGTGGATCCATGTCCCAGGTTTCTGGCACCCGGTGACACACACGATCTGTGCGGTTCCTGTCTGGGAGAAGAGCATGCTTGAGGGCGGTGTCTGTGCAAATTGTGAGCGTCTGCCTATCTGTGCCTAGTGGTTCTGGTCCCGCTCGCTGGTGGAGCTCGCTGAGGAGTTTGAGAGAGGTGTAAATCTCTCTCAACCTCTGGTGGCTGACAAGGGTGAGCCGCTGGATGATGATGATGATGTTCTTTCATTGACATCATCAGGTCCAGCAGCGAGTGCTCTTCTGGCATTAAGCCCAAGAGAGCAGGAGATGGTTATTGGAGAGGAAGCAGGTGAGCCTGCTGAGACTTCAAAGCCTTCCTGCCCTGTGTATGCGGAGCTGCTTGAAGTTATGGAACGCGCTTCTGGCAGGCTGCAGCTGCCTTAGGGCGCACGTGGACAGCTTGACGAGCGGTTCCTTTCTGACCATAACACAACAGCCCCCGTGAGCCTTCCATTCCTTCCTGATCTTCACGTTGAGATCGAGAAGGCATGGAAGAACCCATACTCGGCTCGTATTCATCGGCATCAGCGTGCCAATTTCGCTGATGTTGAGGGATTAAGCCAGCATGGGTATGTGTCGATGCCCCCTATTGATGAGACGTTTGCGAATTCTCATCACAGTGCAGGCCCCGACACTGAAAGCTCAGGTCCTGCCTTCCAAGCCCCTTAAAGTAATCTCTCGCTTGAATGGCAGGGCATACGCGGCAGCGGGTCAGGCTGGTGCGGCCTTACACACCATAGCGGTGTTACAGGCCTACCAGGCGGATTTACTGAAGGATCTAGATCAGGGTCTGTCCCCTGAGGCGGTAGAAGAGCTGCGCCGCACTACGGATCTGGCAATAGGTCCCAGAGAAGACGGGACTCTAGGAAGAAGAAGCAGGATCTAAGGGAGGTAATCAATTACAAACGCCAGCAGCATCGCTAGTTGATTTCCTCTCTGTAAGGGTAGTTTTATCTACCCTCTCCTCTCTTCTTCCACCTCCTGTGTATTTATACTGAGAATTTTTTGAAACACGCTCAGGCGCTTCTTACAGTCAGGCTGGGGTGGGCCCATGATGAATATTTCTCTGATGGCTCGCCTTCTGGCTTGATAGTGAAGAGGCTCTTTTAGGCTTAAAAGTGCCATGAATTCCATTCCTTTCGTGATGGGAGTCTCTGGTCTTCCAGTCGCAGGAAGGTAAGCTTGGTCTTTATTTATGTTATGAAATATTTTGACCGTAGTTTTCCTGTATAGCTTTTCCTGGGTGTGTAAAAGTATTAGATAGGGTTTTTTGGCCCTGAAGTTCCCATTAGGTTGGTTTCTTGTGTTGGCTCTATGGCCACCTTTGCAGCCACCATTTGGTAGAGTAGCTTTCTCCTCTGGTTGGCTAGAGTTTATTTAGAGATTGGCACTCTTTACTTCAGGATAGATCTAATGTTAAGCGTCGGAATTCGGGCCGCCTGACATTTTTTTACTGGGTTGTGTTTCGCTTCTCTGAGCTCTTGTTTTTGAGTTTAATTCAGAGTTGCCTCCTCTTTATTGAGAGTTTAGAGTTTGAGTATTAGCCCCAGGCAGATCTATGCTTTGGTGGCCTTATAGGCCCACAGCTATAGCTGGCCTAGGCTAGAACTAGGGTTTAGGTGTTATACTGAAGTTTTTCACCTCTTTTATTACTACCCCTGTCAGGAATGTGTAGATTCCTAGTTCTGGCCTCCTCTTTTCAGAGTTGTCAGGCAGAAGCCCATTACCCCTTTGGTGTAGGTACAAGGATAGATAGCGGCTAAGGTAGCAGACTATTGCTAAGTTTCCCTGGTGCGATTGTCTCGGGTGGTAGGTCCCCTTTTCACTATGTGAATAAGAAATGCTAGTGTTGCTGTGGCCCCACTTTTCATTCTATACATTGTTTGTCTTTTCTCCTGAACCCCTTGAATTAATATTCAAGCTTGAGTAAACAGTGTTAGCTTTCTTTAGCTCCTGTTCCCTAGGGTTTAGTGCAGATGTTTCTGTCTTTAGGTGAAGTGCTCATCCTTGAAATTCATATTTCAGGGTGGTATGAATAAAAAGTGAAGCATTCCCCTGTTTCTCAGGGTTGTTAATGCTCTAGTTCTATTTTGCCCTGCACAATTTGAGCCCTTAACTCTATTGCTGCCACAGGTTTGCACCTGTTTTCTGTAGTAGTAGGCTTTGTGCTAGCCTCCTTCAGAGCATGGTGACTAGGTTGTACTCCCCTTGCTATTTAGGGTAAGAACTGTGTTTTTACTGAGTATATGGCCTGTTGGTATGCATAACTCAAGTTGAGTTTTATTTATGAAGCTCACTATTTAGTTCGGTTCTTATATGACTGCCTTTAGAGTTTGGACACTGCTACAATTGATGATTGTGTTGTTTGAAGTAGTTGGCTTTGTTTGCGCCTCCTTCAATGCACAATAGCTTGTTGTATTACAAGTTTTGTTGGTAGATGTTTAGTTAGAGTTTTTGCTCACTTAGTATACTGGCACTGCCACAGGTTTATGCCCATGATTATTTGAGGTAGTAGGCCATTTTTTGGCCTCCTACAGAGCATGGTAGCATTATTCTTTGTACTCCCCTTACCGTAAAGGTTGAAATTATCTTTATTTCAGATTACGCTCCCTTAGAACTTAGACACTGCCACTGGCTGATGTCCATGTCTTTCTGGAGTAGCAGGCCCTGTTTGGGCCTGTCAGAGCACGTTGGTGTAGTTGCACTACTCTTGCTTTGAGTTTTTTGGGTATATTGCCTGTTGGAATGTGTTGGATAGAATCAGGTTCTGGTTGAGCTAAATAGTTAACCTCACTGATGGTTTGGCTCCCTTAGAGTTTGGAAACTGCCGCTAGCTGACGCCACATGTCTTTCTGAGTCACAGGCCCCGTTTGGGCCTTCTTCTAGAGCATGATGGTATAGGTTTGTACTCCTCTTGTTTAAAGAGTAAAAGTTATTTTACTGAGTACATTGCTTGGTGGTATGTTTGGTTTGTTTGACACTGCCACTGGCTGGCGCCCGTGTTTTCTGGAATGGTAGGTCCAGTTTGGGCCTCTTTCAGAGCATGTTGGCGTAATTGTACTCCTCTTGCTAAGAGAGTTTTCAGTACATTGTACATTGCCTGTTGGAATGTGTTAAATAGAATCAAGCTCAGGTTGAGCTAAATAGTTAACCTCACTGGATAGTTTGGTTCTAATTATTGCTCCCTTAGAGCTTGTAGACTGCCACTAGCTGACACCACGTGTCTTTTTAAGTCACAGGCTCCGTTTGGGCCTCCTTTTGGAACATCATGGTGTAGGTTTGTACTCCTCTTGCTTAAAGAGTATTTTAAAAAGTGTTTTTACTGAGTACACTGCTTGTTGGATTGTGTTAAGGTTGACTGTTATGTGGGCACTCTACAGTCCTATCTGCTGGTTTGACTCATTTCATTCTGAATGAGTTCCATGTTTGTGGGATCTTGCTTATCAGCAAGTGAGCTGTTCTAGGTGTGTGGCCTTTATAGGCCTTGAAGCTTTCCCTTACCACTTCTGGGTGTTCTTTAGCAGATTTAGCATGTAGTTCACATGTTGGCTTTTTGCAAGATTGCTGTGATGCATTTCTACCTTTTTGTAGAATTTGTGTCATGTTGCAGGCCCTTTTTCTGGGCCTCCATGATTTGTGCCTACAGT
The DNA here is from genome assembly GCA_037101425.1 of Elopichthys bambusa. Taxonomy (NCBI): domain Eukaryota; kingdom Metazoa; phylum Chordata; class Actinopteri; order Cypriniformes; family Xenocyprididae; genus Elopichthys; species Elopichthys bambusa. The sequence goes on along the minus strand of CM074451.1, from coordinate 28,828,180 downwards.
ACTGTTAACTGTTAGGTTGAGCCTGTACTCCCCTCGTTGAGGGTTGTCCTGCATAGTACTTAGCTCCTTAAGCTGGTCAGTGGTTGAAGGTATCTGTGAGGCCTCCCTATTGAGGATCAGCCCCTAGGCTAGTAAATGTACTCCCCTTTGTTGGGTTCCTTTAGAGTGCACAGCCTCCTCAGTGTAAATAATCAAGATTGAGCAGAGTGTTACTCCCTTCATTTGTAAGGGTAAAAGGCGCTAAGCTGAGTCCTGTTTTCCAGGATGCCCGTCTCTACGCTCTGGTTAGAGTTAGTTACTGCTTCTTTGCAGTCACTCTTACTGGATATCTTCTCTGAAGAATGTGATTTGAGACTCTGTGATCAGACAGGTTGTTGGCCAAGACTAGGTGCTTTAATTAATCAGGCCGACCTCCCTGGTGGCATTCAGGGTTAACTTTGTTCCCCTGACAAGTGACTGGCTAGGGTTCCTTCGGGCCCCCTGGATCGGGGTGAATTATTATCACCCTGTGGAGCTTCCAGACACCACTGGACTGAGCTGGAAAGAAGCCATCATCCGGTGTCCTGAGTTGCGTCCCGGTCCAGAACACAGCCAGAACCAGAGCCCGAATCACCTCCTTCGACCGCCAAGTACTCATGTGAGCCCCCCACAGATGGAGAGCCATCACCTGCCATGACGTGTCAGCCAGAGCCCGAGAGAAAGAGGACAGAGCCGACCCTCGCCCCAGAAGTGGAGCTCCATTATGAGTCTGACCAAGCGTGTGAGCCCACGACATCAGCGGACGAGGGAGAAGTGACTACAGAAGATGAGGACTGGCTGATAAACTTCAAGGAGGAAGTATCAACTCCTACCCTATACCACCCATTACTTTCATCATCACTGTTTTCAGACAACACTAATGACAGACAATATGGACCATGATCTCCTCTTTTCATTAACCTGCATAAACGGTGTTATTCTTACCATTGCTCTGTCAATGTTGGTAGCACCGCGAAGCTCAGCCATACCTCCAGCCCTGCCGCTGCCAGATTTCTACAGCCCTCGAGGCGTCAAGCATCCGCCTGCAGCGCCCGTGCTAGAGGATCCTGTGGCTCCACCTGCCGCTTTCGACCTCTTCACTCCATTTCGGCCTGTCAAGTTGTTTCGGCTCCACCGAGTCCCCTCGCCGCCAGTAATGTCACTGGAGTCCATCTGCTCTCCATCTGCACCTATGGATCTATCTGCCGTCATGGATCAAATCTCGTCCATGACATTAGTCAGTTCCGATGTTCGGCCCAGATTACTGGTAATGTGAGGCGTTTAAAGATCAAATTTTTAACCTCCCGAACTGTTCGCGGACACATCGTGGCCGTCCCGATTTTTATCAAACATGTTTGATATTTAGGATTTTAAATCGGGAAGATTATGTCAGCTTTTTAACAACAACCAATGAGAGAAGTGAATGAGAGCACTTTTGAAATTGCGCCCGCAAAACCAGCTGCTGTATGGGTCTGTCAGAGATGGCAGAACAGTGTGTGGAAGTGTTGCAACAACACGACTGTTTGAATAACGCAGTGACACAACTGTACGGACAAAGAGAAAAGCTGGGGAGAAATCGCTATGGTTTTGAACATACCGGGTGAGTGCAGAAAGCTGCTAGCAAATGTAAACATTACCTGTTTAGATATGTATATGTTTACATCCCCATGAAATCACGTGAGGTGCTCCTCTGGGCATGATAATCTTAATAACCTGTAGTGTGTGCTGCTCTACAATTTTCAAATCTTGCAGTGTAGAAAATCTGTGAAGATTCTCCTTATGTGCGTGCTGTACTCTGAAGGTAATCTAAATATAAAAACAGGGCGAATAAGCATGTGCAATCAAAGATCTGATATTAGAATATATCATTAAGCAATAAATTAATATAGTATAAACTGATATCTATTGTGCATCCTATACAAAACTAGATATATTAATTTAGTCTTAGTGTTAAATTATTTTTGTTTCTGCCCATTTAATGGTTAAGTATTAGATGTGAAAAACCACATTAAAGACATTATGTCACAAAAAGACATTACTCACTGCTCCCCCTCCAAAAAGACATCAGCAGGAGCGAATGACTCACTGACACATAGGCTTGGTGGTGTTCATTATATAACTGCATTAGCGCAAACCACAAAAAAAAAAAAAAAAAAGAATGCCCCACATCATTTAGGTGTGTAGATCTTATTAATTTGTTTCTAAGAAGACTAAAAGTTTTGAACATACTAGTTTTTAAAACATCTGGAGTCCTTACAACATGCAAACTACTCTTCAAACTCCTCATGGGACTAACTCCTCCACCTCTGAAACAAGATAAAGCTCTTCTCTCTCTACTGGATTACAATAGACATCATAGTGCAAAACAGCTCCCTCTGTGTCAGGTTAAACTCTACAGATGGTCAAAAACATCCCCAGGGAAACATTCTTAACAGTGATTACAAACAATTGGTTTGTTTCTCAGAGCGACTCTGGAGACCCATGGACAGGTTTTCCCAGCCAACTAAATCTAATTGGGCCAAAGAAGAGCTTAATAAGTGCTTAAATCAGGTGTGCAAGCAGTAAACTCGAACTAAATAACATGTCTTGTGCCTGTAGGCCACAAACTGGCTACAAACTAACAAGAGAATGAGCTGCATTTGGGTAGTTACATGAACCAGCCTACATGTTTCCCCATATTTTTCACTATTTTTCCTTTTAAAGTCTTGCAACGTGACAAATGCATTTTTAAAAAGAAATGTATTCCATATGGGGCGGTTGTCTAGACACACTGCGGATACTTAATTATGTTCAAAAACAATATAAATGAATTTGGCAATATAGGTCCCCATGAAATGGGCAATATTAAAAGTTGGTTTTATTCTAAATAATAAATAAAATAAAATCAGTGTTTTTTAAATGAATTAAGGCATGACAATATCGTAATATACAATATATATATATATATATATATATATATATATATATATATATATATAAAGATATTTACTTAGAGATATGCTAAAAATTACACTTAACAGTGTTATCATCACTATTGGGTTGCACAAATAAAGAGAAGAAGGATCTAATCACAGCAGTCTAGCTTTCTTACCAGAACTCAGAATACTAGAAATAGAACAACCACATAAACCAAAACAGAGAATGGACAACCGAACAAAGGAAACTGAGGACTTAAATACACAGAGGTAAACGAGAGAACTAAATGAACAACAGGTGAACTTATTATAGTGACTAACTGGCACACATGAGGAACTAGGTCAACATGTAAATGCGGGGAACACAGGCAAATGGGAACAGGGAAAACAGAACAATTATTAGTATTTTAAAATAATTATGCCAGCATGGAATGATGGCAAAGGCAATCTAAATGTAAAATAAAGGAAATGAGCATGCACAACTGAATATCCAATATCCACTGGATGTGGAGAAAAAAAAAAAATCCATAATAGCTATATACACATGTATATTTGAGAGATATTTTATTTACCCGTCTCAATATCAGAGCACACGAATGTGAACACCAGAGTTGTGCGGAAGCTGAGGACAGTTCAGCAAGTTGCCACCTGTTGTCTGAATACAAACAGAAAAGTGCACTCCTGTGAGAGCGAGATCTGTGCATGACACTAGCTACCTCTTCCCATTCCCTCTGTCACTATGGTAATATCATAACTGAGCTGTATCTGTCTGACAGGTGCGGTATGGCCTGAGACAGAGATATTCTGGAGATGACTGATGGGGAGAGGGAAAGAGAGGGACAGATGCCAAGGTGTCAGACCACACCATGAGATCCAATCAAACTCAATCGCTCGGCTCAGCACCACAACCATCTGACTGGTAAACATGAATACTCAGACAAACAACTTATGCATCCATTCCCACCTGAATTTTACTCTGGTCAATGCACCAGAGGAAAACAGAAGCTTAGTTGGAGAAGTAATATGGCTGATGTGATGTTTCTCCAGGGAAGACAGATGTTAAAGAGAAAAAAAATCATGTCTTTTATTTTATTATTATTTATATTTAAGCATTAATGTCACAAATGCCATGTTGTTGTTGTTATAGAAACTATTAGATGTAGTAGATCAAGTATAATATTACATAAAATCAACTTGAATTCAACTTCAACGAGCATGAATTATGGCTGGTCATAGTCATATCAAATGTCTTGTCAGAATGATATTCAATTCACTGTTGTGACAAACTAATTATGAAATAATCAGTGTAATGTTTACAAATGTAATAATTAGTGCTTTTTCGAAGAAAAAATAAATAAATAAAATAATGTGTTTTGAACATGTCCTTAAAATTGTCAGAACCAAGAAATAACACCACAGACATTTTCTAAGATAAATAATCATATTAACTTTCCTCTCTTTTTTCCCCTCCTTTCTTTTTTTTTTTTTTTTTTTTCAGCACAAATATTCCACCTTGGTAGCCAAGTTATTGTAAGAAACAACAACAACAAAAACGTTACACATAGATTAAGTATAATTTAATATAATTAAACAAATCAATAAAAAATAAAAATGTATAACATATGATACATTTATGGAAAACTACAAACCAACATAACATGTCCCAAACAAGATAGCACATACTAAATGACAGCTTACACTAAATTTGCAAACCTGTTCTTTTTATTATTTTTTGTCAATTTTTTCTACTTAATTTTGATGTTAATTTATTGTTTAATGGTAGAAAATTACACAATCCTTCACAAATCAGGTATTAAAATGTATTTAGACATGTCTCACAACCTGGTAACAGACTTGCAAACATTTAAACTTCATATAAAAAAAAAATAAAAAAAATTGAACTAAACATAATTTAACAATTTCAGACTTTTAGGCTCTGTTTTGTAACCTATTTGTGGAAGTGAATTCAAATGAGTTACTCTCGTGAACAATGATCTACCGCATAAACGTGCTGTTTCCATGTGGCATAAATGACAAACATCAGCTGACATTTCGGTATTGGCTTCCTTTTGTAATGTTAATGTTATCAATCCGTTAAGAAAATTAGATTTATTTATTAAAGCCAATAAATAATGGATTATTTCCTCCGTTTGAACCACTCCATATACACACTGCTGGCCATGAGGGGTTTTGATTAGTACCTTGCATGACATGACACATCAGCACGCAAAAATGATTTTGGTAAAAGAAAAATGTATTGGTTATCGTATTGGCCAAAATTTCCATATCATAAAATGTTCCTATTTCCTTGCTAAACGAACACTAGGGCATCGCTATGCGCCAAAAGCCTTACCATAAGCCTATTCTGGTCTCTAGATATTCTTTGGGATATTTTCACCCATTTATTGTCCACTAGCCAAAACATTTTTTTCTAGCAAACTAAGAGCACATCTCCTCCCAACAATCCACATCATTTGAGGCATCATTCCTGTCCATATGGGACACATTTACAACAAACCCTTAACACAGCAACACCAGGTCCCAAATAACATCTGATAACAGTGACCTTATTAAATATACACATCACTTAATGAGAACATTTCATTCATAATTCAGAATCAATATTAGTTGTGCACCTGCACTACAAAAACACCATAAAATAGGTATTAAAAACAGAATATATAGTGTCTTTTACCATGTCCTTGTTGGCCATGGCATGTAAAGTGCTTTTTGCAGAGCTGGTCGACAGAGGAAAAATAAAACGTTATGAGTATTTGTGAGGCAGGCCATAAATCACCAGCCTGGTAAGATACTGCTGCACATGCACAGAGAGTGTGTACACCGACACACAAGAATGCACAAAAATGAAAAACGCAACAAATAAGCACAACCAGCATTGTCTTTTTGCACTGTAGTGGTTTTAATGCACTGAAGCCACTTGATTTATTTATAAGACACTATATAAAAGTAAGCACAGAAACAGACAGATGCAAGGTGAGTCACAAGGTCTGTTTATGAGCGTTTTTACGTGTGTCGCAGGGGGTGCCAGAGGTTTGTCCTTTGCCTGAGCTTTTAGTAAAGGTAAGGGACATTCGAAAATATTAAAGACATCCATCATCCGGACAAACACACAATGTCTGAGACTATCCAAAATGAAGAGTATGTAACAATCTACAAAGCAAACTACAGAAGAAGACTTCAAGTGAAATCTGAAAAAGCCACCATTTACTTCAGAAACACAAACACACACTGTACGACTGAACTCTTTTTGTGAAAGAGCATTTGATGTTTTATGGCCAGCTCTCTTGGCAGTGTGTGATGTTATTGCATGTCACTTATCAAAACTAAACTGAGATAGACCAAAGGGCTCCAATAAATAGACTGTCTCCTAGCAACACCTTGACTGGTGACTTTCCTTCTCTCGCGGGTTCACCCTCAGTCAGACACAACTGGATGACATGGGGGGATGGATATATGTGGGCACCCTCCTCCTCCTGTGTCCTAAACGCAGAAACATTTCCGTTCACAATGAAATTGAAATGACAATTACAGCTAATCTGAACATTTCTGAGGATTTTAGATCAATTACACAACTATTTAGACCAATAGAAATTAGTAATGCACTGATATTAAAATTCTGCCCGGTACAATAAGCCAATAATTATTTTCATGTAATGGCTGATAACTGATAAATGGCTGACGGTGAAATATTTAACTGTGCCAGTCGTGAAAAACTATGGATGATTCTATTGCAAATGTTAAGAAATCTTTACGAATTGTATGAAATACAGAAACGCAAGCTGGTTTTCAGTTTGAAAAGGTGTACGACAGGGCCGTATCTTGTCACCATACCTGTTCAACCAGTACGCTGAAGCCATATTCTAAAAAGCTACTCTAGAGGAGGATAATATTAGGCAAGCTATTTCGGGCATCCAAGACCAAGTCCTATTTATTTGAATGGTTGAGAAATCTCAAAAACTGCTTGGCGAACTCACAATTAAATAACATATTTCAAATCAGCAATGAAATCTGACATGGACTGTCCCATAAATGTTGTTTCTTATCCTCAAAAAGCGTATTTGAGAGCCAATACATATGTGCAATCCTAAGCGTATGTGTCTGGTTTCTACCCGGAGCTTCTAACGGCAGCTTCAGTGACGCAATGACTTTATCAATCAGCGATTGGCTGTTTTATTTAGAAGGCGGGACGTATTCCGCCATATTGCGCGTTGCAGTTTCTCCCATTTATAACTAAGGAGTGAACCGTCTATTTCTATAGTCTTTGATATTAGTCATTTGGCTCTGGGTAAGACGGCTATGAAGTCTCTAAAGAAAATATTCAAAGAAAAGACATCAGATTGTTCAGACTCTCATATTCTTGGTTGTCAACTACGGTTGTGACGATCCAGAAACAAGACTAAAGGAAGACTGACGGTGCTGGAGAAGAATCCTGCGAGATGGACCAACAAGTCAGTCGTTTTGAAAATCAAACCAGAAATGCTACTCGAAGCACAAATGATGAAACTGCGTTGGTCACACGGTTCGTAGGGAAAGATGACTGGAAAAGATCGAGGGCACAAGGTGCAGAGGAAGACTGAAATTGAAATGGATCAATGCGATTGGACAGATGCTGGAGGATTTCATCAGACTAGAATCCTTTTTCATTTCCATCAAGTCACCAAGACTCGACTCCAAGCTAATGGGACATAACAACAACTTTATAATGTTGTTCAAGCCAGTTTAACCACAATTAACTACCACACTTACCTATTATCACCTATTTTGGCCTCATTTTCCATTTACAGCTGATAACCAAATGGGCAATATTAAAAGTTGATTCTATTTTGTCTAAATAAATACAAAAATCAATGGTTTTTAAATGCTTCAAGTGAATTCAGGCATCACAAAAATCATTTTGAGATTTGCTAAAGATTACGCTTAAGTGTTTTTAAATAAAATTAACTTGATGTGAGTGTTAGATGAAGGCAAGCAATCCAAATGAAAAGAATAGGGGAAATGAGCATGAACAATTAAATACTGATTTTCTGTTTGAAACTGTATAATACCAATATATCAGAGAAACGAAGCAAAAGCATGATGATTAATGTCAAGAGAAACAATAAATCACTGTGATCCTCTTAATTCTAAACATCTCCATGATGCACATGAGGCTGTTCAATAATTACCACGTACATTACAGCCATTGTTCCATATGAAATATAAAATTATTTTCATGCAGATTTGTGAGGCATAAATTGTTTAAGAAAACGAGGAAAAAAAATCTTGCCATGAAATCAAACATAGTGCAGGTGGAAAGGCTTGTCACTGACAATTAGCTTGTATTTACACTGCAAATCTGATGGATGGAAAGAATGAATTAAGACAAGATGGAGGGAAGGAACGCTGTGAGGACGCTAAATAGTAACGGTAATGTAGGCAGATGGCTGATTGTCAGAATGAATAGATGATTGGTGCCAATTGAAGCCAGCAATGCTAAGCAATTTTGTTTTGACAAAGAAAATGCTTGGTGTTTATGGAGCGCCGTCTCATCTTCAGTTGAAAAATTGCACCATATGCCTATTCGTTTTATGTGTGCGCGCTATTCATAGCTAGAACTTTCACATTTTCATTGCTACTGTATACCACATTACATCAAAAATAGCCACATTTAATTGCTTGTGTGAAAATTGTAAACTGTCAAATGGCAGATTTGGCATCCATTTATTCTGTTTAGGTTTTTCCCAGCCTTTGGCATCTCTCTCTGGCTGTAGTCTTTGCCTCCTGTGAACTCCACACAGAACTCTTCTCTTTAAACACCCACTTGGCAGTGTTTCGCTTCAGCTATTTTCATTTTTTTCTCTAGTACACAGAATAACCCACACATCACACACAATTATCACTCACAATGCTAGATCTCTGGCACAATGATTCCATCAGCAGTCTGATTGCTTGGCGTATCTCGTTTTAGGCATTGTTTTCACGTTCCCTGAGCCTGGCCTCTTCTCATTGTGTTGATCCATGCACAACTACACATTTTAAAGCGTGTAATTTGCAAAAGTAATGGGGCTTATTCATGAAACAAGCAGATGAAATTTTCCATTGAATTGAATGCAACAGTTTATAGTTTTACAGGTTTTAGGTGTAATTTTACATAGAATATTTTTTTTTTCTTTTTCACTTTTTCATGAATCATCCCATTTTCATGAATCATCCCAATGACCGTTTTCAAACAGGTTTCACAAACAGCCTTTGGTCAATAAACAAATCCACTGTTTGGTCCATTGTTTTCTTTCTGATGATATTTCACATACATCTCTGCGATTTTGGAACAGAGAATTAAAAAAAACAAAAACAAAAAAAAAACTTTACACTCCAGAAAAAAGTTTGAAACTGCAAAACTCTGGATGGATGGCTCAGTCAAACAAAATAATGTTTTGATTGCAACACACAAACAGTTTTCCAGGGCAGTCAAAACACTGAAGGGTTAGTTCACCCCAAAAATGAAAATCATTCATTAAAAAACTGTCCGAAATCTGTGATTTTTGGCACAGAAATACTCCTTCAAACTGCCAAAGTCACGTGAACTAAACATAACGTAACGTAACGAAGCCTCATTTACTGAAATCCCGTGACTTTGGCAGTTTGATTCAAGCTCCGAACCACTGATTCAAAACAAAAGATTTGTAAAGCTTCATGAAGCAGTGTGTTGAAATCGTCCATCACTAGATATTGCTGAATAAAGTCATTTTTTTTGTTTTCTGGCGCACAAAAAGTATTCTCGTCACTTCATAACATTAAGGTTGAACCACTGTAATCACATGAACTTGTTTAAATACGTCTTTATATTTCTAAGCATCTGAAAGTGTTAATTATCTTGCTGTCAATGGAAGCCTTTTTTTAAGGTCTTACGGGTGTGAAACGACATGAGGGTGACAGAATTTTCATTTTTTGGTGAACTAACCCTTTAAAATGTTTTAATATGCAGTCACATTTACTGTTGTTCACAAATTTTTATGGGACAAAAAAGTTCCCCACACAGATTTCCATCATATTCAATTTGAACAACAGAATGCAGCTTGCTTTGAAAGTACCTTCTGTTTGAGCGGTGCCTCATGCATTTCGTTAAAGTGTACATAACACACACAGTTTCTGGCAATCTCATGTTAAGTACCTATAGAGTAGTAGTGCATCCTTCATATCTCCGAAGAGTCTTTAGTTTTATCATATTTATAAAAAATACATACGCTGTACCGAGTCTTTCCGAAAACAGCCGATCTCCTGGAGGCGTGCCGTGTGGGCAGAGCTAAAGAGTGACGAGCGCACGCAGCTTTTGCGTAGCTATCAATGGTCAACTAAACAAATGTATTTAAACACACACAATACACCATTGCATTATCCGTGGATAACTTTTGATTCACTATAATGAATATAGCGTATAGTGAATGATGAATTTATGAATTCTCTACGTTCGTGTTGTTTACATTATATGCACTTACACGCCGACTGCCAACAAAACAGACATTTGAAGCAGTTTTACTCACCACCTGCGGTTCCGACACATCTTTCAGTTTCAAATGATCTGTACCTTGGGCCTTGTTTATAAAACCATAAGCACCGACCCTGAGGGCTCGAGCAGCCACATTCATTTTAACCAATAAAAAATTGATTGCAACTATCAGACACGACTATATCCTTATTTTGATAGATAATGTAAGGCGGTTTCTGTGGTTATTTTAAATGATGTTTCATTAACAAAATTGGGAGCACTTTCAAATGATCCTTTCAATCATCACGTCATTCCAACCAGCTGTCAGCAATCAGTAATCAACATGGGTCATCTTCCTAACCAAATCTCACCCTCGCCTGGTCATCTTCCTAACCAAATCTCACCCTCGCCTGGTCATCTTCCTAACCAGATCACACCCTCGCCTGGTCATCTTCCTAACCAGATCACACCCTCGCCTGGTCATCTTCCTATACCCCAGATCTCACCCTCGCCTGGTCATCTTCCTAACCAGATCACACCCTCGCCTGGTCATCTTCCTATACCCCAGATCACACCCTCGCCTGGTCATCTTCCTAACCAGATCACACCCTCGCCTGGTCATCTTCCTATACCCCAGATCTCACCCTCGCCTGGTCATCTTCCTATACCCCAGATCTCACCCTCGCCTGGTCATCTTCCTATACCCCAGATCACACCCTCGCCTGGTCATCTTCCTATACCCCAGATCTCACCCTCGCCTGGTCATCTTCCTAACCAGATCACACCCTCGCCTGGTCATCTTCCTATACCCCAGATCACACCCTCGCCTGGTCATCTTCCTAACCAGATCACACCCTCGCCTGGTCATCTTCCTATACCCCAGATCTCACCCTCGCCTGGTCATCTTCCTATACCCCAGATCTCACCCTCGCCTGGTCATCTTCCTATACCCCAGATCACACCCTCGCCTGGTCATCTTCCTATACCCCAGATCTCACCCTCGCCTGGTCATCTTCCTAACCAGATCACACCCTCGCCTGGTCATCTTCCTATACCCCAGATCACACCCTCGCCTGGTCATCTTCCTAACCAGATCACACCCTCGCCTGGTCATCTTCCTATACCCCAGATCTCACCCTCGCCTGGTCATCTTCCTAACCTAGGGGAGTACTCTGGGTTTGGGCCAAATACCGAGCTCGAAGCCCTCTCCTCGGACAGCACGCCAAATATGCATACTATTTATTTATCTGACTTATTTGCAAGTGTGAACTCGTGAATGACAAATATCGAGAGCGCATCAATGTAATGCGTAAGCACAAATCTCTCAGCTCCACTTAGCACTGCGGGTTCTTTGGGAAGCAAGGTTCTCTTTCCCTCACAACCAAAAACACACTTCTTTGGTGACATTGTTGATTTCGTGGTCTGAAAACAAAGTGACAAATCTTTCTCGAGCAAGTCCTGTGCAGTGCTGCCGACGACTTCCATAAAGCCGAACGAAGCGCATTGACGGGTGTGTTTGGCTCTGGTGTTACATAATAAAGGACCATGCTCGAAGAAAAAAACTCTCCGAAATCAGAAAGTATTTTTGCCACAGAAATACATTCAGCTTGTTTTTTTTAAACTTTGGCCATGTTTAGCATGAGAATCCTACTCTTTAACAGTGTAAATAAGTCAGAATGCATGAAATAGCATGCATTCACCTTTACTTATCATTATCCCAGCATATTTAGCTGATTGAAAGAAGAAAAAAAATCCACTTAACACAATATGTTCTTGGAGATCTAACTGCCTGCTTACTAGAGTTTAGACCCATATCTAATCAAACACACATGAACCAGCTAATCAGGGTCTTTGGGTTTTCTTTAATAGAGACGGGTTAAACCTCAGCTCTGCGGGAGAGAAGATCTTCAGGATTTGAGCACCCTTGATCTAGATCATAAATTGGGTTGGATTACGGTGCTCAGCCCCTGGGAACTCTAAGGTTGTACAACCCAGACAAGCAAATCACCCCCAAATCAATACCTCAGCCTGAAGCCTGGCGAAGGGCTTGGAGGTAATATAAATCATTTAAAGCAAATAACTAGCCACAAATGGTAAACACGTGGGAGGACCAGAGGCCAGATCAGCAGTGATTCAGTGCTCAATGCTGGACCCATTGACCATTGATCCTTAGAGTAAAATCATAAAACATAGAAAATCAAAAAAAGCCTCAAAAGACAACATGCTTCCTTCTCGGGTTGTTTACCTGTGGAAGAGTTTTATAATAAGCCATCTCCATCTATCCATAGTGATAGGCTGCACTGAAGGATTATAACCTTGAAATGTTCCCTAGTATTGAATCAGTAAGGGATGGTGTGGCGCATGACATTTAAATCAGTCTATAGCCCACAGCAAGATATACACATCTGTCAACTAGAGAAGTCTTTAGTTCATCAAAAATGACAGTTCTGTTATTATTTAGCCTACTCACCATGTGGTCTTCTTTTTTTTTCTGTTGGAAAGTTTTTAGGAATGTACTGGTTACTTTTCGAAACAATGAAAGTGAATGAGGAATGAGGCTGTCAAGATCCAAAATGACAAAAGCGCACCATAATCCATATGACTTATGCACTATATCCCAAGCCATACAATATGCTTTGTGTTATGAAAAGGCCAAGATCTTTATTCTAGGAAAATGCTGACTTTCAGTCTAGCTCTCTTTGTCACGTTGCTCAGAGTTCATGAGAGAAGCAATGTGCCATTCATTAACAACAACATTAATTAATCAAATGATCCATCAACTATCAGTTATACCATGTACACACAAACAATATTAATTTAAAATATCTGTATAATTGCTTTACTATATAGTAGGCCTATATGATAACTTTTTTACGTAATGTAATTCTTTTGACTTTAAATTTTACTTTTTAAAAATAATAATAACGAATAATAACTTCTATAGATGAAATATATGGACATGCAATACTTAATTTAACACATAATTACTAGGGATGCATGCATATGAAAATTTTGGCCGATACCGATAATTCTTTATATTTGAAAGCTGATAACCGATATATTGGCCGATAAATCTAAATCTAAATCAATTTTTATATACTTTTTATGGACTTCATGACAGACTTTGTACTTTTTGAAGTGATTTCAATCATATTTCAAGCAATTTAAATACATAATGGTGGACAGTGCGCATCGGAAGCGTCTCATCTGAAGGAAACTGATATGTTGGCCGATATATCGTGCATGCCTAATAATTACATTAAAGGGAAATCATCTGAATTTAATTAGAAAACCTTAGCGAATCAGCATTTGATATCTAAAGTCTCCCTGTACATTCTTACACAGGGACCATGTAATCATTTATTTAATGTCGGGAATTTTTATTAAAATGTTATTAAAAGTTACATTCATCATCTGTAGCTACGTTTACATGCACCCACATAATCAGTTTGATGACTCAATCGGACTGAAAAACATTAGCATACGCATTAGCATACGCTTTACGTATTAGCATATACATTTTACTTCATATGAAGTTCATTTCCATCTCATGTCTTACAAACTGGTCAGTGGATGAGACTGAATATTTACTAAATATGTGCTAGAAGACAAAAACCTAGATATGTCATCATGGCAACAACGATAATTATGATCGCGGTGCCCTTACGAAAAAGAAGTATACTTCAAGTTCGTTTTTCATGAAGTATACTAATATCAATGTACTAGTAGTAAACTTGTTAGTGTACTATTTCAATACTGCTTGGGACTAAATTGGCCCACTTTTTAAAAAGTGTACATTTAAGTGTGCTATAAGCTTTAACAATAAACACATCAATAAGTGTACATTATTGTATGCATTTTTGTATGTATTGTATTAATTTTGTTTATCTTTAACTCTCCCGTCCAAGCACTTTTAAGGCAATGATCATGTGTGTTTAGCGCCATTATAATGAGATTAATTCATTAAAGAATCCCTTCTTTCTCGTTTTTTTAATTCTGACATAATATTCGACCACAGATGTGTTTTGTGACTTTTCTCTCTGTAAATGTAGGTATTTGCAATTAGCTAGGTAGCAACATTGATACTCATCGCTAATTTGGACAGTCTCGCTAAACGTGTGTTGTTTTAATGAGGGGATTTTAAGGCTTCGCGTTGGGGAAAGATAAACTAATTAAGTGTGTAAGGACTGCCATCTCGACTCCAAAAAACCTGGAATTCAACACCCCTACCGCCACCTGCTGGTTAAAGTGGTAATTATTGTCTTTTTTTATTTTTAAATAAGTGTTTTCTATCAAATGTTGAATTTCCTACATTTTGAAACGTTTGGTTTTACAATGGGGACAATCTCAGAAGGATGAACAAATAATGTTTGTGGTCATCACATTAAAAATAACATTTGAAGTGCTGGGGGGAAAAAAATGTGTGTGTCTAATTTCAGACATGGCGTTTCTTAAATGGTCCCAATAGCTTCGTCTTTATTGCAATCAAAAAAACTGGTTTATTGGCAAATTAGGTAAATGCGATAACTGCATTAAAATATGAATACAACATTAAAAAGTCAACCACTGATAGTTTTGTGTCGATGTACAGCGACTACAGAACGAACAGCTAACAGTTCACCGGAAATGCCCGAGCTGGCTTAACGACAACCAGGAAGTAGCCGTGCATATAGTCCATTCCCCGCACTGAACATTAGCGGGAGTTAATAACATTGCCCGCAATCTCACACCAAATTTCAGGCTTTGTAGATATATACAAATCATTTAATAAGCAGAAATCCAAAATTTACCTTAACAGGACACTGATATCTCGATTTAATTGATGCTTGAAGAACGTGCTTCCACAGCAGCTTGATTAACAGCAGTTGGCGGTTAAAGTTTTCTGATTTGACAAGAGTCACCAGACCCATTACTCTCTCCCTATCCAGTCACGTTGATGAATAAAAATAAGGTTTAAAAAAGCATGTAATGAGGGGAAATAGTGCAGTTAAAGTACAGATATGTCACTTAAAATGTACTCAAGTAAAAATAAAAGTATACAATTTTTAAACTTATTAAAAAAAGTACAATTTCTGATAAAACTTGTATTTGTAATTCGTTACTTCACATCCCTGCTTGAAATACCTTCAACTGCACTTTAACTCTTTCCATTTTACATTTTATTCTAGCTTCATGCATCCTTTTTTAATCAACACTTGAATGTGGGTAAGTTTCATAAAAAAAGCAACATTATAAACAAAAAGTTGAATCTTTTGTCAAAGACTACATCCGAATCAGATTTAGAATGATTATCAAAACACAGATGGAGTAGATCGAGTCCATCAACGCCCACAAAGCGTCACAGTTGTTTCCTCTTCATGGGTTTGACATTTTCTGTAACGTTAGGCAGTTTAGATTTATATGCTGTTTAACGTTTGATGATCGCATTAGAGTTCACGCTGCACGAATTTCAAAGTCGTCAGTTCACTGTTCTTTTCAAACTACATTTCACAACCAAACACATGCGAGAATTGATAACGCAAAGTCACATGTGAGTTCTCGAGCGAGACTGGAATTGTTATTAAAAATGTTAGCCCGCAAGAAGCTTGCGATCCATATAGTCGGTGTGCTAATTTGCAGCGAAAAGGGGGAAAAGAAAAAAGATTATGGTTGGGGAGATGCAGGTCTGACTCTTCGCCGAACCCCTGCTGCCCTGTATCTTGCTCTCTCATTGGCTATAGGTCATCGCAGATGTCATTTTCAGTCAGAACACATTTCACACAGACAGGCGTCGGCAACTCATCCGCGATTCTCTCAGATCGCATCTTTGATCAGTTACACTACGTGATTGTCCCTCGTGTGAACGAGCACCGATTTGCCTCCGATTTTGGGCAATTGTCGGCGATTTCGCAAAATCTGTTGGCAAATGAAAATCAGCCCTTAAATTGTGCAGTGTGAACTCGGCATAAGCAATCTTCTATCAGTTGTTTCTGCTTCTTCTTCACCTGTGTTTTGATCTAGATATTCTGTACTATTCCACAAGATGCGTCATAGCGCCCCCTACTGTATAAAAGTGGAAACATGGATAGTCCACTAGCCTACACAAAAATTAAGGAACATAAGACAGTATGTAAAAGTATGTGGGGAAAAAAAAGTATTTAATAGGCTACTCAAACAAAAGAGAAAACACAACTGCAAGCCAAAATTATACTTTTAAGTCTATCTAGATCAAAATATTGAGTCCAAAATTAGACCTTTCTGTCAAGTTTATAAGTGCAATTTTAAGTATATTCTGAGAAGTACATAAAAAGTAGACTGAGAGTATGCTTTCTTAGCACACTTGAATAAACTTATTTTTCATACGAATGGCTTTCTCCAGTTCTGAAGGATTGTTTGGAATAGCTACATAAACCATGGTTATATAAACAGAACTTTTTTAGAAACTGAAATCGGATTGGTGTTTTTCCGACTGACGAAAATGAAAGCACATAACATATTACATACCAACCTAACATGTTATTAAAAAGCCAGAGCATTTGCGCTGAAGTGGATGTTGGTCAGTGGGGAGACATAAAACCACGCTTCACAACTTATTCCGAGAAATAGTAGTGTACACTAGACACCGATACGACATATGCCACAGTTATCATCCGCAGTAACAATTCATATACAGACATAGGCCTACATATCATGAAAACTTCCGACTGATACGCTGCGCACCGGGTTATTTTAGGCACCAGCTGTCCATCAGTCACAGACTTGGTAAGTTATAAGCTCAAAAGTTAAAGCCTTAAAATACAGTTACACTTTGTTCAGTATATGTCCAAGTGTAACTGTATTTTAAGGCTTATATAACTTCCGAGAAATAAAATTGGGAGACCAACAACATGGCTAGATGCTATGTACAATGATACTCTAACAATAGAGCACAGTGAATCACCTCAGCAAAATTTGCACTTTGCTCATCCATGCGGGGTACAGCCAATTAATCACAGCGCATCCTGTCATTAGCCTGTTTTAGACTAATAACTACTATAATTACATGGCCTCTGTTTTATATTTGTCTGAGAGGTTGTAAACTTATCATCTGGTCTGGGATCACATTGATAACGGCACCAGAAACTAATTCTCAATGCTTCTAATCTTTGTCTAATAATCTCACTCTATTATTCACATCACTCTGACACACACACACACATACAAGCAAACAAACAGACAAGCAAGATACACAAGGAGCAGCTGGCAGATGGAAAGAGTTCTAAAGTCCAGACAGTCCAGGGTGAAAGAGGACATAGCGTATCATCTCTTCCAATTGAATTTCAATCTTTAAATACCTTTGTGTGCCACCGAGACATCATGCTATCGCTGCCTTGTTTATTCTTTCAAATGCTCTCACTTGTCTGATCCATCCATCCACATAAATAGCTGCTCAAAAGGGCATTCGCAATTACAGTGAAGCCAAGTGTGATGCAGTGAGTGTAAGACACAATGCAAAGAGATGCCCGGGGCTCAGATGAGTGCCAGTTGACCTTCTTTACTCGTTTAATAGTAAGCCAGCTATCAAGATGCTTTATGAATATAGAGAAAGGGAAAAAGAGATAGAAGCAAATAACTCATCCTGCTGCACCATGTGTGCTACAGGCATGAATAATGCTTCAAATCAACTCCCAAATCTGACAATCATGCGGAAAACCCCTTTTAATTTAGCTGGGTACACGTTTCAGAAATATATTTTAATGTTTTTGAAAGAAAACACAGAGTTCGCATTCGGACGTAAACAAGGAAGCCTTCACTATGTATGACAATGGTTCAAATTGTTGAATAAAGTTGTTTTGTTTTTTGCGCACAAAAAGCATTCTCGTCGCTTTATAACATTAAGGTTGAACCATTGTAGTCACGTTTAACCATGTTTTCTCCGTACGTCAAAAGGTGCAGTGACCCAGATACTCGGATACCCTCGGATTTCATCAAAAATATCTTAATTTGTGTTCTGAAGATGAACTAACTAGATGAACTAACCCTTGAAGATGACAGTAGTGAGGAAAAACTACAAAGATTATTGAAAGTTTGTAATATTTTGTTCACAAATCTGCTTAAAGCCTGCCAATAGAGTAACATAATCATGATTAATCTCACTGGCATTGTGCTAAAAACCACTCAGATGACCATTGTCAACCATTCAAAACGCACTAGAATCAGTGCAATGAACGTCTTCTTCAGAAAAAGAACGTGAAACACGTCCCATCTACTGAACGCTTCAAGCAATACACAAGCTTGAGGAACTCACATTACTTTGAGGGATTGATTAAGTCATTGTCTCTGTTAATTAAAGAAAGTTGAGAGGGTGAGCGAGCGAGAGAGAGACCCAAGGCTAACAGTTATTGTGTGCGGTGTGTCCGCACTCGCTCGAGTAACTGCAGACCTTGTCTGTCCTTATATTTATCATCACTTGCTTTCAGCAGCAAACGAAACATGAAAACTGGACACCTTCTAGCTTTTGACTGCCAAGGCCAAAAAGCAGTTGGCTATGGCTTTAATTGTGTCCTGTCCACTTCATTTTTCCACACTCCTCTTTTTCCATCTTTGGCAGGCTTGTCATTTGGAGTCCACAGCCTGCAGGAATAAGCCAGAGAACAGTTACTGTGGCTTCTCGTCTCTAAACGCTCAGGGGTAGGACCTCTTTTTCAGGGTCACGTTTCACCAATTTGCACATTTTACATTTACATTTGACATCAGTTTACTGACATGCTGTTGCTTGAAAGGCAAATGAAGTAAGTAAGGAAATAGAAGTCCTCATTATGAGTGAAATCTGCTCTAAAATATGATATGCAATTAAACGGACTTCAAGCTGAGCTTAAAATGGTTGTCTTCCTCCTCCACCATTTCATATTTTCTTCATCTTATCATCTGTATATCATTATTCATCTAGAGGTCAATGGTCTTTTCCGAAGGAAGCCCATTAAAGGCCTTGATCTCCTGCCATCATCTGATTGTCCTACATACACATGAAATTATATCTTCACTCCAAGAGGTCATAAGGACGCAAAGTGGCAATGTGTAATCGTCAATGCACATTACCGGGACCTGATTCCCCTTTCAGCTCTGTATTTCACATGCACATGTACACAAAACTATACTGATTAACTGTCAGATCACAGGTGGTGTATAGGCTGAGTAAACTGCCTGAGTAATCTTCTGTTTTAAAGACCCCATTAAAACAAAATTGCCGTTTTGTGACATTTTTTATCCATGTTTAGAGTCCATGTGCACCTATTTTTATTGAGGAGGCTGTCCAGGCTTATTTGATAAGACTGTAGCAGGTCAGTATATCCCCTTAATGGTCAAGGATCGTTGACGGCCCCATTCACTGCACTTTAAAACATCACACACTTTCTTGATCTGGAAAAACTGAGTATCATTATAAAGATTAAGGACTCCAGCTTCGATATTTGACCACTGTTTATGATCAAACTGGGTTGCAGTGACCCGTTAAAGTTCTTAATTTATGTCAGGAGTGCAAAATAATCAATCTGTAATGTATGATATTTTGAATAGAATATCAACAATAATATAAAGCCAGTCAGTCACATCATTACCCCATGGCACAAGCTGATGTTCAAGGGAAAATTTACACATCTTTCTAATTTGACGTGCAGTATCTCAGGAAGGAAATAAGCTTGGGGGATCATTTTTTGGTGATGTTCCTCTATATGTGAGCCGTATCTGGATCAAATTTTGTTGTGATCGCATGAAGAAATCAAAAGTTACAGCATTTGGAACAAAGGTAGGCATTTTTATTTATAGTGACATGCACAAAAATAATGACTCATAACTTCAAATCTCTAGCAAGGAGAGTCAAAAGGTTGGACATTCTCATGCTGAGAAACTGCTGATAAAATACAAAAAATAAAAGTTTGTTCAAGGGAAATTTTACATATCTTTCTTATGTGACATGCAATAACTCAGAGAGGAAATAAGGTACGATCTGTATCTGGTTCAAATTTTGTGGTGATTGCATAAAGAAATCAAAAGTTACAGCATTTGGAGCCAAGGTAGCCTTTTTTGTTTAGCCCTTGTCGCCCCCTAATGGGCATTTTTAAAATTGTTCTTACACATGAAGTAACTCGTGATCGACGCATGGGATTATGTTGATCTTGGACTCATTTCAATCGGGAGGATCCACTGATGATGAGCCTTTTTCTACAATCTATGCATGTTTCATGAAGTTATAATGCCACGTGATAGCTACATTTTAGTTTTAGTTAGCATCTGTGCGCCTGTGGGGTTTTATGTCGCAATTGCGTGAGCTTATTGGATTATGCTGAAGTTGGACTCATTTTAATCATGAGAATCTGCTCTAAATAATGATGTACAATTTCCACAATCGGAGCATGTTTTTATGAAGTTACGAGCCAAAACGTGCCATATTTACATATGGGTCTTGTGGAACTTCATGTACAAAAACTCGCTCATGTTTAGTCAAAGCCCAAAATAATTATACTCGTTGTATTCTACTCCAGCAGGACACTTCTGGCTTAAGGGGTTAAATAGTCTGGTTCAGTGTTTACTGTTAGCTAGTCCTGCAGCATGATATCAAAGTATCAAAGTACCTCTGAAACCCTCCACCTCCCCAGCTCCACCTGCATGTCTATTTATGCAGCATATCTTATAGGCTCACACCAGCATGTCTGTGTAGCAGATATAGTCCACCAAGACCAAATACAGTAACATTGCCATGTTACGCTAAAACTATTCACAGAGTTGTCATGATTGAATGGTGGTGGTGAGAACTATTCCACACCTGACTGTTAAATATCCCCAGTGCTTTTATTGGGACAAACTTGCCTGACTGTGATGTTAAATGAAGGCTAATGCCGTTTTGTAATCACTAAGACATGCTCAGCAGGGCATAAATAACTGTCCTGCTGCTAAAGAGAAATATCTAGTATGTACTCTCTCTCTCTCTCTCTCTCTCTCTCTATACACACACAGGTTCAGTAGGTATACTAAAGTGCTAAGCAGCCTGCATTACAATCAAAGAGTGAGTGCGTCAGATATTAGTGCTGGAAACCCACACACACTCAAGCAACTACGCATTTCAACATTTTATATTGAAAGTTCAACTTTTTTCTTTTCTAGCGTGGTATGGAGTTTCTAAAGATTAATAAAAACACCCTCTGAGAGACTGTGAATCATTTCTTCCAAGAGCTTTTAGAGCCTTTATGGGCTCAGAGCCAAACAGAGAGAGCCCTTAGAAACACATTTTTTCAAATATGAACTTCTGGAGTAGATGGACAATTTCTTCTCACTCTACAAACAAAGGATGTGATGGTTTCAGTGGGTTGTTAAACAAATATTCTAGTTCAATTCAATTGACAGTACTTATGACCATTGTTGGGGGTAGTGCATTACAAGTAACTTGAGTTATGTAATCAGATTACTTTATCAAGTAACTAGTAAAGTAACGCATTACTTTTTCAATTTACAATAAAATATCTAAGTTACTTTTTCACCTTTATTGACTTGCAGCTCTCCTGTCAGAGGTGTTGTGTGCGCTGTGTGAACGAATAGAATGAATAGAATTGTACGCAAACCTGTAATAATTAACTGTATTAAATTACACAGATATTACTTTATGTATTTAATCTTACTTTATTAACCAATGTCTTTGCTGCTGACATTCAATGATTACATGATTACTTTAGATTAGATTTAGAAGTAAGATTGTTAAACTTCCTTCTTATTCTTCTTTAATCCAGAATGGCAGCACAGCTGCAAGGTTTGTTTGAGCAGCGCCCTCTACTGTACAGGAGTAAATATGCATTTCCTTTAGTCTGAGGCTTATTCATTTCACTTTCGGTGTGAAAGAGCCTTTACATTTACCAAAAATAAAACTTTTTTTGTTGTTATTAAAAAACAAACAAGCAAGCCGAGCCCAGGAGAGAAAACAAGTAATGCAAAAGTAATTAATTTTCCATAAAAGTAACTAAGTAAAGCAAAAATCGACGAGGCACACAATGGAAGAAAATGGAGACATTTATTATTATTATTTTTTTTTTTAAGGGAAATACAAGATCAGAAATGTGAAGCTTTTAATATCATAGGCTACAAACATGATTTTATTTTTCTGTATAAAACCTACACTCAAAAAAATAATAAACTTAATATGATGCATATGTGTTAGTCATACATAAATGAAACAAGAATGACATTTATGTAATAGTACTAATAAACAGAATGTGTTTTAAATACAATGAACAGGTTTATATATTTGTCATTAATAAATCCATTTTATTATATGTAAACCAATCTCATACATTTAACTAAATGAAGCTTGCTTGTTGAACCATGTTTATATTTGTAATTGATTAAATGTAATTGTTTGTGCTTATTCCAAGGAATTTTAATAAATATATTTTGAAAATGATTATTTAAATAACAGATATTTAATAAACTATGCCATGATTATTATTTTATTTTCAGTATTTTAAATCTACATTATTGTATTATTTTAGCTGTAAAGTTTGAATCGTCATTTCACGGTCGTTTTAAGTTTTTGCCTATTGTACTGTCATGGAAGCAAGTTGTAAAATAAGATTTTTTTCCACATTATATAGTTCACAGATCACAGCGGGAGTTCTGTGTCTAACTGTAGGATCCATAGTGATGGAGAACACTGAACTTTGCACAGCACTCTGAGATCAATGTTAACTGCATGGTGACATGAGCAGCCAGTCCAATTTCCCCCCAGCAGCGCCTGCAGTGCACCAGTTATAACCCAACAGAGGGAGGTGAGAAGAAAGACGTGCAGGTTTGTGTGCAGAAGTTCATTTTCAGGAAGTGCGTGTATGTTTGAATTCCTGTCCTCGTTTGTTTACCCGTTGCAGAACAGGATGCGAACAGGCAGCATGTATCTCATCTCTCATCTTCTCAGCACCTGTCGTGAGGAGGAGCCAGGACTCGTGCCAATCGCCCGCTCCTCCCTTCACAGAAACATATTAAGCAGCCAAGTATCTTACACACATGCAAAACTCTCTTTTGTAATGCTTTATTGCAGTTATTGTTCACTTCACCTGTTTCATAACTCTGTTTACCTCAAAATATACCATAACTTCACCTAAAAATGTATTGCTTTGGTACTGTGGTATCAAATGACAATACCATGGGACTTAGATATATAACACGATAGCCATACAGATTACCATACATTCAGAATTTCCTTCATGTTACGAGCTGTGGTTTTTATTCACTGAAGCGTGTTTCAGACTTACTGTAATACGAAACTGGGATATGAAACTACTGCAGTGTCATTCACCCATTAACACTTTCATGGCACAGAACTGGTTCATTGCTTTTGTCTACAAGACAAAGATCAAGTCACCATAACGACTTTAGTAAACAGTGCTTGTTCACTTCTTCAACGGCAGAAGGGAGTAACTCGTTTGAGTTTTGTGAGGTAAAACGTTTCAAATTATAGCCTCAGATATGTTTAGCATATAGTTTAATGTTTGATAGACAGATCCAGGAGGGTTATAAATCTAGAAAAAATTAGCATTATGTTTTACTTTGATGTTATGGAGTTTTTGATTTATCACAGTAACTCATTTCCATTAATTCCTTCACTGATCATTTCAGCATGTTACATTGTTACGCCAACAGGTGGTGACAAGAGTATCATTTGTGCGTTATGAATGACTCAAATCTCTCTCTCTCGTTTAACTAAAATATTATTTGTTTTTAATAATTAAACGTTAAAGCTGCAGTTTGTAACTTTTTTTTTTTGGTTAAAATTATCAATTTTTGAGCAAGTACATAACCAGCCAGTGTTCAAAACTATCTCCTTAGCTTAGCCCGATTCACAACGGTAAGCTTGTAATAATGTTTTCTAATCCGGATGGTTCTGGTAGGTTTTCGCGGGAAATTCGAGCATGCAGCCGTTCGTCTTTGCGTCATTTGCGTCTGTTTACACGAAGAACGAGTCCCAGCTAGTAGCTATATCGCATGTGAGGCGGATCATTTATAGCCCTTTCTCACAGCAGCTGAGATAATTAAAATGATCATTTTGATGGCGGATTGTAATCCAGAAGGGTTCAAATGACAATCATCAGTGACAGCTGGAGATTCACCCGTAGTCAAAAGCAAGAGACTTCGGAAATTGAAATCTACAGGTAACACTAATACACACTAAATACACATAGTCACGCAATGCTGATGAACAATTTGAGAACAAAGTATAACAACAATAATAATTTGCACAGTTTGACGTGATCCGAGCTAAGCGATCGTTAGATTTAATCACCATTGGCAGCGCGATTTATTGTAATGCTTTTTTTCTCAGTTGGTCAGAACAAAAGTGGCTACAAAAATGTTACTTACTTGTTCAGACGACATTTTCCGGTGAAAAACCGTACTTTCGTGTTCTTCAACTACGCCTTCCCTATTCTACTTGCGGAAAAAATGTAACTGGCGCTGCGTTCGTTCCGTAAGTTGAATAGGAGAGGCGTAGGACGTACAAAAGTACGGTTTTCCAAGCACTTGGAAGGCGATCATTTGTTCATATAAAGCATATACATTTACATTTTTTCCGAAAATGACCGATGGTTTCTCTAGATAAGACTCTTATTCCTCGTCTGGTATCGTTTAAAGCCCTTTGAAGCTGCACTGAAACTATAATTTTGACCTTCAACCGTTTGGAGGCCATTGAAGTGCATTATAAGGAGAATAATCCTGGAATGTTTTCATCAAAAACCTTCATTTCTTTTCGACTGAAAAAAAGAAAGACATAAACATCTTAGATGACATGGAGGTGAGTAAAATATCAGGAAACTTTTATTTGAGAGTGAACTAATCCTTTAAAGATGATAATTCCACTGCAATTCCAGGTTTCAAACAGAGATGGCGACAAAGAGGTTAAACTTACAGACTGCAGCTTTAAAAACAATTCAATCTTATTAAAAATTATATATATATATATATTACAAATCTTTAAGAAATGGTGTTCAAAGTTAGCAGTGAATGAGAACAAATAATGGAAAATAAAAGTTATCTGAAAAGTAGTTTTAGGATAACCTGATAGCCTATTCAAAGTTTGCTTTTCTTCCCTACAATGTACAAACTGTTATTGTTTTGTATGAAACAAAAAGTAGGCTATTGTGTTCTTGTCAACTTGAAAAGCTTATTTAACTTATATAAAATGTTGTTGTAGGTCTATAGCTTATAATTTCGCCCTGTTGTGGAAGTGAAAGATGGCAGGGCGAAAATCATGGAACAGTATTTCTGTGAAGATGTGCCCTCAGCAGAGAGCTCGACACGAAGCCTACAACGAGCCGTCTAAAGAAACACAGAGATGGATGGCAGAGGCAAGACAGCGCGTGTGCACGCATCTAAATCATCAAAAATCCCGTCAGGTCTGCGACCCCACCGCTGCTGCAGAGCGTCAAAAACAACTCACAGCACATTTAAAAGCCGCCGAGGCGAGGAATCGTGTTAGACAACTGAGACTACATTATCAAGACCTAAAGGCAAGGTTTTTGTTTGTTTGTTTGGTTGGTAGGTTCCCTCAGTGTATTCGTTTTCACGTTGCCCTGGCCCATAGCAGTTTGTACTAGTGGTGTGATTGTTATACAGCCGTAGCCACAAGTAGCCTATTGGCAGTGACATACAAGTTTGCTGCTTACATACATTCAAAGTTTGCAACAAATGTCCCAGTTGTTGATTCACATTGTTTCTAGATTATTGTGCAGAGTGATCAGATGCATTTTAAATCATCGGAAAAAGCTTAAAGGAAAAATGAAAATGATCCCATCATTTACTCACCCTCAATGCATCCTAGGTGTAGGTGACTTCAGTGATTCTAGTTTATGAAGTTATAAATATGGATATTTTTCTTACAAAAAAACTCTAGTTGAATAGTTTTAGCATGTTATTGAATTGGCAATGTTAATGTATTTGGTCTTGGCAGACTAGATTTGCTCAGCTGCCGCTGCTGTTGTGAGCATGTAAGATATGCTGCCGCTGCATAAATAGACATGCATAAACCCTGTAGCAGATCTAGGCAGGTGGAGCTGGGGAGGTGGAGGGGTTCAGAGGAATAGCAGGACTAGCTTACAGCAAACACTGAACCAGACTATTTGAATGTTGAGCAAGCAATCTCATTGGCTGCAGGATAAGCAAAGGGGCCAATCAGCTCGTGTCATGCGGTAATAATGTGATTGATTGCAGACTGCATGTAAAGGACCTATCAGCGCCCTCCAGAGTTTCATGACTGAACTAGATATTACGTTTTTCATCTAATATTTATGTTTTATTTTATTGCAATTAACAAAAATGTTTTTAATAGTTTTAGTTTTAGTTAACGACAGTAACGCTAAATGAAAGTCATTCTTTTGGACCTCACTGACTTTCATTGTACATACAAAACAGTTTTCAAACACTCTTCAATATCTTTTGCTCTACAGAAGAAAAGTTTGGAATGACACAAGGGCGATTAAATGAAGAGAGAATTTTTATTTTTGGATGAACTGGATTACTTTTATAATGGATGGATGGGCTTTTTTGGGATTCAAAAAATTTACTCCCATTATAAAGCTTGGAAGAGCCAGAATTTTTTTTTTAATGAGTGTGTTTGACTGAAAACTGCTTGTCATATACGGTCAAACCAAACATTATTCAGACATTGTTGATATTTTTGATATATTTATACTAGTGTGCGCAGGACACTATAGTTAATTTAAGTGAGGATAGCAAAATAAAGTAAACTGTGACATCTATATTCTTCATACAGTGGACTACCAGTAATTTGGAACCAAAAATTATTCAGACACTTTGACCTGACCATGTTTTGCTTAAATGTTATCTGACATAATTAAGATTCATTTTTTCTGACACAGTTTAACTCTGAGATCTCTGTATTAATGAACGAAATGTCCAAGGTGTCTGGATTAATTTTGGTTTGACTGTACACCTAGGATGGCTTGAGGGCGAGTAAATGATGTGATAGTTTTTATTTTTGGGTGAACAAACCCTTTAATTGGCCAAAAGTTTGTTCTTGGGTTCTTGTGTTAACAATGATTACCTCTGAAGAAAGTGCATCGCTTTGCATCAAAATGGCCTCACATGCAAGGAAATTGCTGCAAAAAATATTATGTCTGAAAGAACCATTTATCGGATCATCAACAACTTCAAAGGAGAGAGGTTCGACTGCAATGAGGAAGGCTTCAGGATGTCCCAGAGTGTCCAGCAAGTGCCAGGACTGTCTCCTTCTGTGTCACCACCAGTGCAGAACTGCTCAGTATTGTCAGCAGGTGGGTGTGAGTGCATCTGCACGCAGTCAAGCCAAGACTTTTGGACAATGGCCTTTTTCTTGGAGAGAAGCCACTTCAGAAAAAGATCAAGGAAATTCTGCAGGAAGTACAAGGATTGGACAGCAGAAGACAAAGTTATTTTCTTTTTTGAGGCCCCCGTCAGACTGTTCGAGACATCTGGAAAATTGTTTGAGACCATGCATGTGTGGGGTTGCTTTTCATCCAAGGGAGTGACCTCTCTCAGAATTCTGCCCCAAAACACTGCCAGGAATAAAGAATGGTATCAAACCGTCCTGCAAGAGCAACTTCTTCCAAAGAACCAAGAGCAATTTGATGATGCATTTTCCAGCATGATGGAGCACCTTGACAAGGCAAGAATGATAATGATGTGGCTCAGAGATTTTGTATCCGTGGACAGGCAACTCCCCAGATCTTAATCCCATAGAGAACCGTTGCTCAATCCTCAAATGGCAAGTGGTAAAGCACAAATTGTGATCAACTCTGAGCATAATAAGGCAAGAATGAATCGCCATCAGTCAGGATTTGGCCCTGAAGCTGATATCCAGCATGCCAGAGTGAATTGCAGAGGTAATGAAGAAGAAGGGACAACACTGTAAATATTGACTCTTTGCATATATTGAATGTTTTTGCAAATAAAGCCTTTAAAACGTATGGAATGCTTATTGTTTTACAGTATACCATAACAAAATAATCTACAAATACTGAAGCAGCAAACTTTGCAAAACACTAAATTTATGTCACTGCCAATTCTTATGGCCACGGCTGTACGTAGTTAACCGTGATTAATTTATTAATTTTTACATGTAAGAGCCATATTTAGCTGGTCATTTTTTTAACATTTATACCGCCGTGAGGTCACATACATAAAACTGCTTTATTGGGTTACTTATATGACTTCATCTCATTTAAAGTTGGCATGAAATGAAATTTCACCCTTTCTATTTTCTAAATGCATGCTATTGATCTTAACGTACATATGCATATGCTTTTGTACTCCATACTTTTGCAAATGTACTCCAATAACATGTGTTTTATTTACAACATTAAGAAAATCATTTTACAGTAATTTCATGTAATTTATTTGGGGGTTAAAAAAAAAAAAAAAAAAAAAGTAAGTGCACCTTTAATCAAAAAACTTTACATGACCCTCTGGATTCACACAAGTGTGAAAATGTTATTGTTATAAATATCACCCAGTTCTTTGGAAGGATACTCAATAGAGCATTTGCCTCCTTGACGCATGCCTAAAAGTCTAATCTCTCTGCTTTGCAAATTTTCAGGAGCAGGAAATTAACTTAATGATTTCATGCCAGTCTAACGCGCAGAGGGCTGTACGCCTGGAGCATTTACTGACTGTGAGAGAGCGGAAGATAAACCACACAGACTGCATGGACCAATTACAGGTGGATGTTTTTACTTAAAAGGTATCAAATCTCATAGATACCCTTTTTTTATTATCAGTATTAATGTACTGTAGCTCCAGGAAATGTGCGAGTCGAGCCCCAAAATGTTCTTCGATGCATGCTCTACAGCAGAAGAAGGAGCAGAGGGACTCTGATCTTTGCTTCATTTCCCCTTTCCCACTGCTGTAATGTCGTAATAACGTTAAGCAGCCCCCATTTGACAATTTCTCATTGACCGTCACAGTCCTGATGATATCTGCTAAATAAGCATGACCAGAGAGAGAAAGAAAGCTCCAGATCTCACATATTCTAACAGGTGGAGGGACATGTTCCAATTATCTCTCCTCAGCAGGCAGATATTTAAGTGACTGCTTCTGTTTTGCCTCAGCCTTTATTTTACCCCAAAGGATATATATAAAAAAACCCTCATAAGAATCTTTACAACAGGGGTCCTGATCTGACTGTCCTTTCAAAGTCATGTTATCTTTAGAAGTAAAATGTCAATGCAGTGTCACCTGTGTAACATCGGCAGACTTGGTCAAACTGCTGCCTTGTGAGACCCTACACTGATAGAACTGACATTAAAAGGACTCAGATTGAGCTGTTAAAAAAAGAGCATGCATGATCTGTAGATCAATACTTGAGGTCTTCAGTAAAAAAAAAAAAAAAAAAAATTCACTTAAAGGAATAGTTTACCCAAAAAGTTTGTCGTTTGAAAATATTGTCATCAATGTTGTCGTTCCAAACCCGACTTTCTTTCTTTTTCTGTAGAACACAAAAGTAGATATTTTGCAGAATGTTTTTAGTGGTTTTTGTTGCCCAAATAATGAAAGCAATGTTGTTTTAGTATTATTTATTCATCTATTAGTTTATTTAATATTTTAAATCAGTTTTTCGTTTTAATTTTTAGTGATTTTGTTGTGTGCTTTTTATAATACTATTTGTTTTTTTGTGCATTAGTTCAGTGTTAGCTTTTATTTATTTCTAGTTAGTAATTTTATTTAAATCATGACAACTCTCTGAATAGTTTTAGCATGTTATTGAATTGGCAATGTTAATGTATTTGGTCTTGGCGGACTAGATTTGCTCAGCTGCCGCTGCTGTTGTGAGCATGTAAGATATGCTGCCGCTGCATAAATAGACATGCATAAACCCTGTAGCAGATCTAGGCAGGTGGAGCTGGGGAGGTGGAGGGGTTCAGAGGAATAGCTTACAGCAAACACTGAACCAGTTTAAATGTTGAGAAAGCAATCTCATCGGCTGCAGGATAAGCGAATGGGCCAATCAGTGTCATGCGGTAATAATGTGATTGATTGCAGACTGCATGTAAAGGACCTATCAGCGCCCTCTAGAGTTTCATGACTGAACTAGATATTACATTTTTCATCTAATGTTTATGTTTTATTTTATTGCAATTAACAAAAATGTTTTTAATAGTTTTAGTTTTAGTTAACGACAGTAACGCTAAATGAAAGTCATTCTTTTGGACCTCACTGACTTTCATTGTACATACAAAACAGTTTTCAAACACTCTTCAATATCTTTTGCTCTACAGAAGAAATGAATGATTAAATGAAGACAGAATTTTCATTTTTGGATGAACTATCCCCTTAATTCGACTGCGTATAATATGTTTATGACGTAGCATTCCTCATTTGCAAGTCGCTCTGGATAAAAGTGTCTGCTACGTGAATAGATGTACATATAAATAAACTTAGAAGTGCATTTTTAAGAACATTAACTTTTCAATTACATTTTTGACATTTTCTGTTGCTTATCTTTTTTTGTGCTCTATTTAGAGACGAAGAGTTGAAGAGATCCTAGAGGATGAGAAAGGCCTGACCATCAACCGCAGATGACTGAAGACAAAAAGAAACATTTTCTGAATGATCCGAGACTGAAAATGCAGATTATATTGTGGCCCTGCATGCCATTTTTTATGTTTGATTGTACTTTCTAGTCAATGAACCTTGGTTTCTGAGCATAGAAGATATGAGCAAAAAATGTGTTTCCATCATAGTTTATGTGCATATTTTCTTATCGGATGAAGAAATTTATCTACTTCGATTGAGCGCAAAATTTTTATGTGCATTTTTAGAATTTATGCTCATCTTGGCGTTTCTATCCAGCTGTATGTAATATTATGTGATATCCCAAAATGCGCATACATAGCTAATGTTGCAAAT
This sequence comes from Elopichthys bambusa, assembly GCA_037101425.1. Taxonomy (NCBI): domain Eukaryota; kingdom Metazoa; phylum Chordata; class Actinopteri; order Cypriniformes; family Xenocyprididae; genus Elopichthys; species Elopichthys bambusa. The sequence continues at coordinate 28,796,869 of CM074451.1, read as the reverse complement.
TTCAGGAAATAGCCTATTACCTCACTACCACAGACTAATAAAGCTTTTATGTTTATGTAGTGGTTTCATAATTCCAGCTGAGGTAATAAGCCAATAATTATTTTGTCATCAATGACCAATATTAAAGTTCTATAATATTTTGTAGAGAAAAAAAAAGTACAAGCGAATCACAACATTATAATACAGTATTAAAATTGTTTGATTATTAGTGCTTTTAAGTATTAACTTGAAGTTCAGTGTTATTTATACACTGTTATAGTATTAACTAATATTTTGAATTAACTTTTTATAGACCTTATGCCAGAGAAACAACCACGCCGCCATCTTTATAATATTGTCTTTGAACCAAAGCCCCTTTAAGACAAGTCATTTCACTCGGCGGCCATCTTAGAAACGCCTCTCGGGCATTCAAGTGCAGCTCCTATATCTTTCGAATGGGGAAACATCAAATTCTCCAAAGCTGTTTGCAAAGCTTTCGATTAACTTTCATATTTGAAATCACCAATGAAATCTGACAACATCTGTCTCATAAATCTTGTTTCTAAATGCTCGAATCATGACAAAAAATAAAATTGTATTTTTCAGGCTGGATCAGAGCGCATGCGCAGTCCTTAATGCGCGTCTCTTGTGCCTCATTTCAGGCGCGTCTAACTGTTTCTATAGGAACCGGAGCTTCTAACGGCCGCTGCAGTGACGCGATGACTTTACCAGTCGGCGATTGGCTCTTATTTAGAAGGCGGGACTTATTCTGCCATATTGCCTGTTGCACTTTCTCCCATTCAAAACAATACGCGTCTTGTGTTATTCTATAGTCTTTGTTTGAACCATGGGCGGAGCCAGACATTGTAAACATTTGGGGCTGAGCGTTTTAGGATGCCAAACAATTATTACAATAATATAATAATGATTTGGGCCTATATAATTAGTCATATGACAGTAATATCCATATATTGTAACAAATGCACTGTAAATAAATGAGAATTTTTTAGTAGTTACTTTACACAACAGTATAGGGAAATTACAGTACTTTTGTACTAATTTCTACACTTGCAAAAGATAAATTCTTGCGCTTTTATTTTGATCGCCAGCTGATCGCGTGAGCAAATGTGCGCACTTCTCTTTAAAACACGCAGCACAAACACACTCTATATATACTTAATCGCTGCCTTTTGCTGTTTTATAAAGGCACAAAGCCATATCATTGTTTACATTTTAGTTCGTTGGCAAAATACAACGTTAGAGACCATTTAGGCTATATGTTTTACATTTTCGGTTCCTTATGAAACAGTGGCGGCTCAGGGTCATTAATGGGAAACACTGAATGAATGTTCAGCTGACAAATGTGCTAAAGTTGTCATATCAGTTATTATATCATAACAAAAACCCTTCAACCGGACCGAACAAGAGTCTTGAGGCCTGCCGCTGCTCTGAGTGAGTGACAGGGGGCGTGGCTGTGTTCAACTGCGGTGCGCGTGAACGCGCTGTCGGAGAGAAAAGAGAGAAAGAGCTGCAGGTATGGATACTGCAGAAAAGCGATATTGAACTGTTTAACATATTTTGATAGAGAGATATGTTTAGAAAAAAAAAAAAAAAAAAAAAAAAAAATATATATATATATATATATATATATATATATATATATTGACAGCACTGATAAGAAACCCCAAACCTGAAAGATTCGGGGCTTTTGGAAAAACATTCGGGGCTCCAGCCCCCTTAGCCCACCCCTAGCTCCGCCCCTGGTTTGAACTTCCGTTTTTGCGGTATCTCTGTACATTTCTGTGGCATCGCCGTTGAAGAATAATTAGCTGGTGAAGTGGATTTACCTGTTGTAGAGTTAATGAAAGTTATCGTGAGCATAGTAATGTTTAAAGCAGATGTCTTAACAAATGTCAGTAGAGCGGGAAGATTTTAAAACGAGCGGTTCATTCATAAATACGAAAGATCGCTGTGGAAATACAAACCGGAAGTCAAAAGACAACGAGCGCAGCGCTGAAAAGGGGCGGGGCTACATAAGCTCTATAGTATTCATTGTAAGTTTTAGTAAGTTTTGCCATTTTTAATAGTTTTTCATTTTAAATATTTAAAATATATATTTTGCCAAGGCAACATTTGTAATTGTATTTCAGCTTTATTTCAATTAACAGAAATGTATTGTTAATTGACTGGTATAGGTATAATTCTGTTCATTTTTATAGATATTCATTTATATTTTGAGCAATATCAGATTAGAGGACTAGGATTAACTTGTAGAAAATCCACTGTGCAGCACTTGCAACAACCAGAGGTCTGAACCTCTGATCTTATTGTATCATATTTCATAGTTTCTGCTATATCTCCAAACTGGGTTTGGGAAACCAATGGGGGATGCCAAAGTGGAGACTGGATGTTCAGTAATACCATCTCAGCAGATTATGATCGAGAACAAAAACCCATCTAGACAAAATGAAAGTCTTCAGCTGAAGCACAGAGGATTTCAGGGTGAAGAAAAGAAGAAGAAGAAGAAAAAAAAAAAAGGCCCAGACTGACATTACCGGCAAATAGATGTGAGAGTAAAGAACAGGGCAAGAACCTGCCATGTCAGTAGCATTCAAACAGGATTCTGGCAGCAAGGCTTTTTTGTGTGTGAAGTGTCTGTAAGCATCAGGGGGTGAATCTGGCAGCGGGGGGTCAGACTGAGCTGACGAAGGTGTGCATGAGTATAGAGTAATAGAACTGCCCTCTAATCACCTTGATGTTATGACAGAAAGGGAGCTAATCATAGTGTGTCAAAGTGCTTTAAGTTGAGAATTACACTCTTATTTCTTCACCCTGAGTGAACATGTTGCTTCAGAGAGAGGTAAACAAAGTCAGAATTCAACCTAATTATGGCTTAAAGTCATTATGTCAGCATTGTAATTAGAAGGGAGGGATTGGTCAATTTCATGTCTCCTTAGATTAAAGATGGGGTGACGCTGAAGATGACAGGAAGCAGATAACACAATTAGCTGAGCTGCTAAAGGTGGGGAGAGAAAATTGCCTGTAGCCTTAACAACATAGACTATCATTAATTATACCTTGAAGGAATGGCTTTTTAAAGACATTCTTATATTGCTATGCTTAACTAAATGCTCAACCAAATAGGTGCTTTTAGGTGCGTTTAATCATATGATAAATCAAACTGCGGACTTCTTAATGGTGTATAGGAGAGGGAGTTCAGCCCTACAATGAGGCAGAGAGCTTTACTGACACCAAGTGGTCGTCACATAGGTGTAACCCTCCTATAGACTCACCCTGTAACTGTTGAACAGTGGCGTTTTATCAAGATACGCTACCTCAGTTGGTTCACAATAGTCTGTTGTACATTAGTAAAAGCACAACGAATCTTGCAATAAAACGAATCTAGATCATTTAAAGTAATAAAACTTGCATATTAACCCAGTTAAGTTCCATCTCTTTTGATACTGATGTTTTTATATCTTGCAGAAATGCTGTTGGGGGATTCTCTCTTCGACTCGTTGTTTTTCTTAGTGTTTGTCGCCCCCTGCTGGATATTTACAAGATTTCTATAAAGACATGATTATAATTTATGAAATAATTTAAAATAATTTAAATCCTCGTGTCTGCTTTGTGGTCAGTAAAACTGTTTATATAGTCTACATTAAATACAAATTACATATCTGAGTATGTGATTTGAGGTAGAAGTTATGTGAATGTTAGGGTTATTCACACACACACACACACACACACACACACACACACACACACACACATATATATATATGAGAGACTATGAAAAGGAAATGACTGGCAATAGGTAGGCTACATAAAAGTCAGATAATGCAAGGCCTAGTCAGCGTTATGACTCTATGACTGAAGTCCCAAACATCTAGTAACCCCTCCAAAAGGTGCTTATTAAACATAGCCTACAGTTTTATTTAGTTAGTTTAATCAACACATCGTGTAGGCTACAACTGTCTGACTATGGGCAGATCAACTTGAAAAGTTCCGCTGAAAATGACAATTACTGAGGAAGTCTTTTCGTCAATCGACTGAATAGAACTGTCTAAATCAGCGCATGCGCAATTCATCCTCAGCCTGCCTCCGTAAGGGTGTCGATTCTCAAGCTGGAACATTGGAGGAAAAAAAAAAAAAAAGATACTGTATTTTACACACAAAACAGGCAAAAACAAACGGATGTGCTTCAGAAAACGAAACGGCTACCGCCCTCCAGATCATTTTAATGCCAAAATTGTAAGTATTGTCATCGTTAGCGTTTTTCAACAGCATGAACGTTGAGTTTGCCAGTGGATGGTGGGTTCTTTTCCGTTTTTTTTCCCGAAGAATGGGTCGTCCTCCGTAAATCCCAATCTTCTGTCTCCACATTTGTTTTTTTTTGTTTTTTGTACAGTCTTATGGGCAGGAACTTACTTCTATTGCTTAGTGAAAACGAAGCTTTCTTAGAAATAGAGCGGTTGAATATCTTCGAGAGAGACTACAGCGCTTATTCGCAGTCGAGGAGGGAATACCGCTTATTTTCGCGTCTCCCGTTTCGCTTCATCGGGATGGGATAGGTATGTGGTTGAAGGGCTAAACTGAGTTGTCATCTGCTGTAAGATGTATTTTGTGAGCCCCATGCAGTAGTCGTGCGCCCGGTGTGTGTGTCAGGGGCATTACGGGTTTGATTTTTCCTCACAAAAACAATATTTGCATAACACATTACGGTTTCACCACAGTCGATGTTTTAAATCTCTTTCCGTGCTGGTTTTTGGGGCATTTCAGTTCACCGGAGAGTGAAAGCTAATGCAAAGATTATAGCGTTGTATGAGGAGGATATTTTCAATTCAAACATCTAGGAAGTGGGGGAGGATAAAGCTCAGGTTATCATCTGTCACTGCCGTATTTCTATAAATTAACCGTGCATTTTACGTAACCAATAAGAATAAACCCCGAACGCCTTTTTGTGTGTATTCGCGTGTCTTTTTCGCCTCGAAAGATGTTCTTTTTTCCATTTAGCTGGCTGTGTAGTAAAGCGCGTTCGCGATGCACGCGCGGGACCTTCGGGTGAATGAATTCTGTGCGCGCGTTCTCGTGGCTATCGGGGGGCGGGGCCCGTGGTGTCGCGTGGCGGCGTAGCTTTGAACGCGTTCGCGCGTGTCGCTGCAGAAATGGAGGGGAGACAGCGCTCGTGCACCTCTGACGTCAGAGAGAGAATTCCCGAGGTTAAGAGATATGTTTGTCCAATCAATGACTAAACGTGACATTTTGGCTTCTCTGAGGAAGTCAAGCCGGGATTTTTTTTTTTTTGTTGTTGTTGTTGACCACACCACAGGCATGTCTGTTATGAATTCAGGTTGATTGGGACACATTTTTCCTAGTGATCCCAATCAAACTGAATTCACCCTAATCACCACAGTGTATGTAGCCTTCTTGGTTTGTGGTGACAACAGCAAGGTCTATATTTAGCAAAAAGAATGACATGTTTTGAAACACCAAGTAAGCTTCCACGTGGGCATGCCAGTCAAAGCTCAGCTGCTTTAATATCTTCAGCATCTCTGCTGTACCAGGAATCAGGTTTAGTAAGCTTACTACTTTTGTTCCACCAAGTTCACAGAGAATGTTTGCTTCTTTTTTTTTTTTTTTTTAATGGTGCATTTGGCATTTATTAAACCATATATCTCCTTAAAATGTGAGAAGAGACCAATCTAGTCAGGGAATATGTGATTGAAAAAGCAAGTTTGAGCAAAATAATCCTCCTTTTTTTTTTCTCTCTCTCTTTTAGATAAAGAATTTAGTCATGTCCCAGCCATGAACCATTATTTGCTGCATAGGCATTTGGAGGTGGTATAAGGGGGCGGGGCATTCTCATTCTAGAAAGCATTTGATTGGACAAAAATCTGTAGTGCAGGATGAGTCATGTTCAAATTTTTTTATCTGTAATGGCAAGAAGAGAAAAAAAACGTTTTAAATGCAAAGCAATGCAAATGTTTTCTCTATAGAATTTGTTTTTTGTTTTTTTCAAGAGCGGAGACCCCATCCTCCCTTTAATATATATATATATATATATATATATATATATATTTTTTTTTTTTTTTTAAAAAGTTCATTCAATGAAGGATTCAATTCAAACCAGTAACCATGCATCTTTCTAAATGCATATTATTCGCAGATTTCATTGCGAACAACACATCTGTTCATGTTTCATGTTAATTTTTTAATTACGTTCACCTGCCTCCAATTTTGAGCGCTCCATCCACATCTCAGAATCCAACTGATGCACTGAACCAATTCCCCACCCCACATTTATTTCTTTTCCGATAATCTGTTACACCTGAATGTCAGTACGGAAAAAAAAAAAAAAAAAGATTCGAGACTTTCATTGTGACTTTAAAAGAATCTGTTCATAAAGCCCTGGCTTCGTTGTTTTACGCTAGTGTACGCGCGCAGTCGAACGCACAGCCTTGGAAAGTATGCTTGATTTGACTCGTATGCATTTGACGCGTTTTGAGCCGTGTAAACATCTTTGTATTCTTTCATGCTAGAGTTCAGGGTACTTTCTAACCTTTTTGCACAATCTCTCGTCTATATAGGCCTTCATCGTCACTGTAGCTTGCATCCGTTCCAGTGTGTTCTGCTTATGCAGTTTTTCTTTGACTACCTTGTGAATCGACGTCCCCAGGGCACGGTTGCCACCTTGTGGATAAACTAATTACTGCGAAAAACAATTAAATGCGCATGTGCAGTCTTATAAAAATCCGGCGGTGTGCGTACAGTACGTGCGTACTCTTCTGATGATGAAATTCGCTGTGCGCTGACCCTTGTGTACGCGTAAAAAGTGAACTATGCTTTGGGCTTTAGTGTCATTTGTTCATGAATCGGACTACTCTTATCGTGTTTCATGTTTGTTTTTGTGCGCATCCCAAAAAACAACTGAATGTAGACGTTTTCCTCACATTTCACAGTACATTCAGGGCTGGACATATATGTCGCACATGCTACAAAAAATCGGTCTGTGCGATGAATAAATTTACCACCGTAGCACACGTGCGACAGTTTTGCATATGTGTGAGACAGAGTCGTTTGTGTGAAGTGAGAGTTTGTAGTATTGCAGTTTCCACTCCAACGTTTTTTTCCCACTCATATGCGCTGCAGCTTTCATGGTGACGAAACGAGAGCCATTTCATGCATATCGCATTATGTACAATATAGTAGAGTAGATGCTGCTTAAAGTTTATTGACACATTAGAGTGATAAAGAAACACGCACAAATGAGAACGCGATTAAGCGCATGCGAAAAAGCTCAGTGAATCCTTCGCAGACACACTGACTCAAGGCTTTTTTTCTACTTTCGCCTAGCACCGCTGACTTACACCTCAGATGTGTTTATAGTTGACACACTCGCCGTTTTACTATTTTCTGAAATGATGAGGGATGTTTGGAATAATGTCAGATCATATTGTCGAACTTCAAATGTAGTTTTTGTTTTTTATGTCAAGCATGTTCTGGAAGGTTGAAAAGCTGTTTTGGAAGGATGTGGATACTTACATTGAGGCTGTTTGTGTGTATTTTTATTTTTTTTTACTTTAAAGATATAAAAGAAATTAACGGAATAAAGACAGCCTATACAGATTAATAATAAAGACATTAGGAATATATGCAATAAAGCACAATATATAGCGCAGTTAATAATTTCTTGGGAACATACCATATGCACAACTCTTTATTAACCATATTTTTATTAGATGTCTATTCATGTTTATTTAATTTATTTTGGCCCATAAATAAAAAAAAAAAGGTCACGTCGTGTCGCCCGTAAACGACAAGTTTCAGCATAGCATGCATGATGAACTTCACTATTCATGGTTGTTTTCAGAAATGGTTTCAGGTGTTTAATTGTGTGGCCTGTGCTACAAAACTTTCAGCATCTGTAGCACCAGTACTGTGTTTAAAAAAAGTTAATGTACAGCCCTTCATTTCACCACATTTAATTGAGACTGCAGCAGGCATAGAAAGTGGCACAGGAAACGTGCTATTTTTTATTATGAACTTTAAGAAGTGCACATATTGATGGCTTCAACCTTTATAGACATGGAGTAAAAGCTGCTGTACTAAAGTTTTGATTTTATGAGATTGTTACGCGGCCCTTTTTTTAGCGGGGGTAGAGCTTCTGTCTTTTTTTTTTATTTACAAGGGTGTGTAAAGTAGACAGGAAATCATGCTCTGACAAGTTTTCTGTTTCTATTTCCTCACAAGTACATATTTAGTACAGTACTTTCAGATTTAGATTAAGGTTAGTTAAGTTAGGTTAGTTCACCCAAAAATGAAAATTCAGTCATTAATTACTCATGTCGTTCCACACCCGTAAGACCTTTGTTCATCTTCAGGACACAAATTAAGATATTTTTGATGAAATCCGAGAGGTTTTTTTTATCCTCCATTGAAAGTCAGTGTCCAGAAAAGTAGTAAAAACATCGTAAAAATAGTCGACGTGACTACAGTGATTCAACCTTGAAGCGTTATGAAGCGACGAGAATAACAAAACAAAAATAACGACTTTATTCAACAATTTTTCCTCTTCCCTGTTAAGCAGTTGGCGCAGTGCTGCGTTTTCATGTTTATGTCTGAACGCCGGCTCATTATTGGCCGGCTCCTGCGTCCGCATCATACGCATGCCTCATGCTGCTCACGTGAAGAGGCGTCGGCCAATACTGAGCCGACGATCGGACGTAAAACCTGGAAGCTGCAACGAAAATAGCATAGCAGAATTTGTTGAATAAAGTCGTTATTTTTGTTTTTTAAGGTTGAATCACTGTAGTCAAAATAGTTGATGTTTTTACTACTTTTCTGGACATTGAATGTGGTAATTTTGTTGCTTTCAATGGAGGATAAAAAAAAAAGCATCTCAGATTTCATCAAAAATATCTTAATTTGTGTTCTGAAGATGAACGAAGGTCTCACGGGTGTGGAACGACATGAGGGTGAGTAATTAATGACTGAATTTTCATTTTTGGGTGAACTAGCCCTTTAAATGATCTAAAAATTTGAATTGCTTTTGCATATTTACATATTTTTATAAAAAAAATTAGGAGTTCCGTCAGTATGGTTTGCAGAGATGGATATCTTAAACCACATCCTATTGCAAGGAAAAAAACTCATTCTGTCTGCTGTATAGGCATTATTCAACAGCAGTTCCTGAATGAACAAAACCAGTGAAAATAGAAAAGCAATGTGACCAGTCACTGGAGCAGAATCCTGAATAAATGATTCCCTTATTCAGGGCCTTCAGGGTTGTGCAGGGTTCATAAGGGGCTAGTCGTCCTCTCTGAAGCACTAATTCAATCAGAACGCCGCTTAGCAAACACAGCTCCTTTTAAAACAAAAGCTTTCGCCATTTCAAATTGCAAAGGAGGCATTTTTACATTATATACAGTAAGCTAAAGTTAAACACTGAGTTGTTGCTGCTATAGGGGATTGCTTGAACAGAGATGTGAACGTGTTATTTCATTCCCTCATTCATTCATTCATTCATTATTTTGCAGACAATCTCATTCTTGAAACATTTGATTGGATGAAAATCTTTGTAGTGCAGTCATGACCTAAACCATTTTTTCCTTTTTGCATTTCTGTGTTGTCAAAACGAACGACTTCGATACTGAAATTTAAAAAATGAGCGCTGTTGAGCGGATTCGTGAACACCTCTGATTGGCCATTGTGTTCATGCGCTCATCAGATATGTCTGTGATTGGCTACAATGATCAACGCAACGTTTGAATTTGAAAGTCTGTCAGTGGAATGGTCCGCCTGCTTTCAAATGCTTTCACGGCGCGTCCTAACCAGACGCGACGCCGCGACACGCGGTAAAAGGTATCTATGTCAATCTGAGTTTTTGTCCTAACGAGCCGCGACGGCGACATGCACCGATTCTATTTTAGAAACGGTTTCTATCACCGTGTCCTAACCAGATTCCAGCCACACTAGACGCACTGGTTCAGTCACTCCGTATGTACTTTAAATAAAATTGTAATATTTATGAGTTTGACAATGTACTTGCCCATTTCATTGTGTCTGCTGTGCTCTTGCCGAGAGAGCCCGCCCACACTCTCTTCTGATTGGCTGTGTTTTTTGATTGATTTTTCGCGTCTGCGTTCGCTGAAGAGCGTCATTGATGTCTGTTTTTGAAGCGTTGATCATTGTAGCCAATCGCAGACATATCTGATGAGCGCGTCAACACGATGGCCAATCAGAGGTGTTTGCGAATCCGCTCAACAGCGCTCAAAGCGTCACATTTTCAGACAACACTATTTTGAATTCAAATATGATAAAACACATCTTAACAAGATATAAAACAGACAGTAAACACATCTTTCTAATTACATTATTTGTGCAAAAACAAACAACGAATGAGTCTTCTGATGTGTTGAACTTTGTGAACGCCAAAGCGTTGGTGGTTCAAATCGCACGCTAATCAGCCATGCGCTTTTGGTTTCTAGGAAGACTGTAGTTTCTTTGAATAAAAGTGTCAGTTAAATGATAAATTAGTTAGGTCTAGTAAAAGCGTTTTTAAATGTGTAAAACTGATTATTATCAATAAAGATAAAATGGTTGAAAAGGGAAGGATCGGGTTGTTAAGTTGTCAGGAAGTTGATTAAAGGGACAAATGCAGTCCAGGAATGACCAAGAATGTTTTTTTTTTTTGTTTTTGTCTTTTCGTGATGCTGCTTGTTTTCTGATGAAACACAATGCTGGTGCTTTGCAAAACCAAGCCTCGACTTGAACGCCTGGCTTGTCAAAATAATTCGGATAGGCATTGTTTTCACTAGTTATGCTGAAGTAAAACTTAACAAATAGTTTAGGACCCAAAGTAGTTTTGTTGATGGTTTTTAAGGATGAGGATGGATCTTTTGAACTAATGCATGATTTATGTTGAACGTTACTATGTTGCATTTAGCATTGTTTATATCCCTGCTGTCCGTAACCCTGTCAGACCCGGAACAGAACTAATTTTGGGTCACGACCCAACAGTTGAGAGCCGAAGAATTCAAGTGTAGACAATCTGAGTTCATTGCGCCATTGTTGTTTTGTGGTTTTTCATGTTTTGGTCTGATGGAAAAGGCTGGGGTGCAAGTCTCTAACAGATTAGCCTGGTGTCGCTGTAAGGAAAAAACAGATTTTAAGGAGGAAGCTTGAGTCACTTGTGTCATTTTGGAGCCATATTGCTCTCTTTCCTTCCTTCACTCTCTCTCTCTCTCTCTCTCTCTTTTCTTTCATCACACTCCACTTTCCTCCTCTTGTCTTCACTCGGTTTCACAATCACATCCTTTCACATTCTTATCGGTCTCTTTTCTTCTGTACTTCCTGTTTCTATCTCTCTCTTTACACTAATTTTACATGGATATGATTATCACATTCTCCGTTCCAAGCCATCATGTCTCGCAAAACACTTAGTCACCCACCTCATGTCTTTCTAAAACTATATGACTTCATACTGGTGGCTATTTTCCATGCAGCTTTCAAGCTTTATAGGAAAAAGGTCAAAAACTCCATAAAAGTGCCATGAAGTGGTTCATACAAATATTCCAAGTCATATGATTCCTTTGTGTGAGAAATAGACTCAACTTTAAGTAATTTCAATGAAAATCCCACTCTGTTCTTCTTAGCGCATTCATGAGAAATGAAGTAACATCTGATTCATGTTCATTTTAAACAGATCACAAAATAATTTTCAGTCTGAATGATTGGACTTTCTGACTTTGCGTTGGTTCTCAAGTGGGGAAAGATTATAATTTTAATTATCTCAAATAATGATCATTTTAGTCGGTTCCTCTCACAAATCTTTTTGTATGTAGAATTAGATTAATATGAACAACGGTGCCTTTGTGTTGTTTTTGAAAATTGAAAGCGTTCTCCATTCTGTGTAATTGTATTGAAAAGAGCAAACCAGCACGGTCTTCAAAATATCTTCTTTTATATTCCACAGAGGAACGAAAGTCATACAGGTTTGGAACAACATGAGGGTGAGTAAATGATGACAGAATATTCATTTTGGGTCAAACTCTTTTGCTATGGAAAACCAGATTAGTTATGGCATTTTTAAAGGTGCCCAAATGCAATTTCATGAATACATCACTGAAATATCACGTTGTGTTCGTAGAGAGGCTGGCTAAAAGAGATCACTCCCACTTTGAGCACTTGTGTTTTTGCCTTCCATCTCTTGCTTTTTCTTGCGCATGTCCACGCCGATGTCTGCTTTTCTTCCCCGATCTTCCGTTGAACGTTTCCTCTTTTCATGTGTAGCTCCCCTTCCTCCTCTCTCCTTCACAGAGTTAAAAGGGAAGTAGGAGATTTTGGTCATAGCAGACTCAGCAGTGCCTTTAGTTCCCTACCTAGTCACAAACCCTTCTACAGAAGATTAGCTGACAGTCCAGAGATATAATCTACCCCCAAAACCTGAAACCATGTGAGTATCAGTCTACCTGATCTATAGTTCTATTAAAAGTTTATAGATTTAATAATAATAATGAGGGCAGTAACAATATATTTGTCCTTCTTATAATGGAATTAGCAGTAGTGTTTGTGGAAGTACTATTAGAAACATGATATTTATTATACTTGAGATCACATGCCAGTTTCTCATTGGGTTATGAACCGACTGACCTTTTAGCTCGCATCTGTGTGTATCTGAGGGTGGCACAGGATCGTGGCAGCTGGCTGAACATCTGGGGCTGATTTTTTTCATGATTTGTAGGTGATTCTTTGCAGAACTTTTTATTTAACGTGAGAAGGCAGGACACAAGTTTAGAGAAGTGATTTAGTAGAGTTCTCAAAAGAGCTTGGATGTTTTGGAAGTTTTCGTGTCAATTGTGTGGTTTTCTGTATCTCGTGAATCAATAAGCTTTCCGTTGATGTATGGTTTGTTAGGATAGGACAATATTTGAAAATCTGGAATCTGAGGGTGAAAAAATATCAAAATATTGAGAAAATCGCCTTTAAAGTTGTCCAAATGAAGTCCTCAGCAATGCATATCCACTCACAAAAATACATTTTTGATATATTTACGGTAGGAATCATCTTCATGGAACATGATCTTTACTTAATATCCTAATGAAAAATCGATAATTTTGACCCATACAATGTATTTTTGGCTATTGCTATAAATATACCCGTGCGACTTATGACTAGTTTTGTGGTCCAGGGTCACATTTGATTCGATGTGGAAACAAGGCTGATGTAAATAGTTTAGCCAACAAAACAATGAAAACACATTTTACCAGAGCTTTCCAGTGGATGAGAAACTCCAGGTTGTGTAAAACAGACCTGACCTGTGACTTTAAGATACAGCATATTGAACAGACTGTACTTCATACCCAGGGTTCACATTGGTCCTGGAAAAAAGTGTAATTTATAGGCCCGGAAAAGTCATGGAAATTGATTAAATCATAAAAAAGGTGATTGAAAAGTCATGGAAATGTCTTTAGTCGGTGCAATTATCGATCATAAATGTAAAAGTAATGGGAAAATAATGGAAATTCACTGGTCAGAAAATGCAAGAACACTCAGAGCCCTTTTTCCATTCCTGTCAAATTAAGATAAATATGTAAGCTAAATAACCTGAGACGAACTGTCAGGTGTGGTTGAGGGATGAGGCAAGGACTTAAGGCTGATTTATACTTCTGCGTCGAGTGTACGCACTAGCTACGCATAGCCTATGACGTGCGCCTCTTCAAAAAAGTAACAGCGCATCAATTCTACGCGGACCGCAAGCGCTGTGATTGGTCTGCTAGAACCACTCCCTTGGGTCAATAAGAGAAGAGTGAGTGTTTTCAACTTCCATAGGAATGAAAAACGCTCTGTTTCAGGGGACACATGCAGTCAAACTGCAACAAAAGTCGTTACCTATTTGCTGCTTCTCTTCTTCTTCGGCTTTTGCCTTGAGACTCAACATGACCGCGGACACTGCCTGCTAGTGGTCTACATGCACGTCGACGCGGACAATGTCGCAGAAGTATAAATTAAAACAGCTTACGGCGCCGAGGCTCCGGCGTAGGTCCGACGCAGAAGTATAAATCAGCCTTAAAGCTTGGGACACATTTAACGACTAGCTAAAACATTCTAAGACTGAACACGACACAGTCGTTTCCTTCGACTGAAGCAGATTTAAATACTTACACACGGTATTTGAACACCGACTGTAATCGCCGACTGAACCCAACAGGACGGGTTTGAGCACGATCAGTCATAAGTATATAATCGGCCTTGCGATCGTTAAGTGTGTGCACGGCTTTAGTTGCAGAGTTTAAAGGCCTTTTTATTGAAAACAGACAAAAACTACCCCATAAGAGAAAACGCTGTCCAACAGCAGGGCAAGGCTAGATACAGTAGGGAACATATGACGACGGTCTGACACAAGACAGACCACACAGTGGGAATAATACATAGGGAAGGAAATAAGGAGGGTACAGGTGGGGAAAATTAATTACAATTATCTCTCCTAATGTTTGCTTACTCAATGTATTTGTGTTTTTACAACGGGGTCATTTTGTTGTGCAATAACTTGAAGCTTGATTTCAAACTTTGAACTGAATTTTCAAAAAAGACAAGTTGTCTTTTAAACAAATAAACAACAAACAAATTGCAAATAGTAGCACAAATAATACAATATAAATATACAAATGAAATAGTTTTTTCAGGTATAAAAGTCGCAGAAATACTAGAGAAATTGAATCAAGTAATCAAATGCATAATAACACTGGATAGTCTTCATTGTATCCTGTGAGGATTAATCCTAAAAAATGAATCCTTACAATTAAAGTTACTAAAATTATTCAGTGGTTTTCTCTTTTTCTTTTGTTGTTTGAATTACCATTAATAACACAGACTGCAGCAGGTATATTATTAGGCTGCTGAATCACTCACACTTTTTCTTTTTTCACAGAAAGTTTTCAAATGAGTGGTTTGATCTAATAATCTGTGTGCATTAAATTACTCATTCAACCAACATGCTATGCATAAATGTTTAAGGGAATTTCACGCATTACAAGCGCAAAACCTGTGGGAATTAGTCAAATTATTCACAAAATTATACCCACAATCCCGCACCGAGAGGGCGTTCATGTCCAATTTCCTACTAGGAAACTCGTATTTATTTGATAATTCCAAGATAGCATGTGAAGGCAGCATTAGACGTGGCACACAGTAAAAAAATTAACAAAACATAACAATACAAGAACACCTGGGGCCTCATTTATAAAACATTATTAAAACTATGCCACTTCCGACGCATAAGTTGTGATTTATAAAAACAAACTTGGCGGGAAAATTTGCGCACTTTCACGCGAACTCATGCGTACGAACATTTTGGAGACAGAGCAGTTTGGCGACACCAATGGTGAGCGTGAGGGACTGACGACAGATGAAGGAAAACCACTTTAAGTCATAATCATAAATACAGTGCATGTTCACAATAACAGTTTAAATAAATAAAAGAATGATTTAAACTCGCGTTTCCATTTCAGGTATACACATTTACATTAATATTACACTTTCACTATTGGAGATAAGCACTGATAATTACATCACGCAGTCATTACGGAGAAGTTAAACAAAAATGATATGAATTTTGATAGTAGATGTGCTTCATTCGATCACTTTTCCTGTGACAGTGAGGAGTGATAGGCGCACAATAATTCCTCTTTAAACAAACTGCAGATGTTATGACAAAATATTTGAGTGAGAACGATGATCAGTGATGCACACTTAACTTGGATATTATGGACGGCACTGCTGGATTCGGTGGTCGAACGGTCCGTTGTCCAATTTAAATAGGTCCAATGATAATATCTTACTGTACAACCGCAGCTGCACCAGGTGTTGATGTCGTGTGACGGATCCTCAAACAATTACCACTGTATTTGAAGGATATAATTTGAGGAAAATGGTAAGATTTGCATGTTTCCTTTTTAAAATACTTTTTTCAGTGACGCGGCGAGTCAGACAATTGTATTTACACTGCAATAAATAAGTAGATCTATCTGTTTCCACTAAAAATAGCCTATAAACATACTAAAAGATATGTTCACCTTATCAGTTAAACTGCATAAATTTGATTTGAAATGTTTAAAACAATTAAAATACTATTTGGCCAGTGGAAATGTCTAATATCTAATAATTTTCAATGTCTTGTACCTTTGACGGTGTCACGTGGATGGGAACGTGCATGGAAATTATATGCAGATGAGGTTACGCATAGTAAAACTAGGCGTCGTAAGCTCCATATATGGTGATTTCGGGGTGGAGACAGGGTGACTGGGATTTATAAAAGGATTTGTGCGCAGGTTTTGGCGTACGCATGGTTTTATAAATCAGATTTTTTTTGGTGCGTACGCAGAATCTAGCTTTTGCGCGTACGTACACTTTAAGGATGAAATCTACGCAAAGTTTTATAAATGATGCCCCTGGCCACCTGGCCAAAGTGTAAAACAAAAACATACCAGACCAGACAAGAGCGCACGGTGAGGGAATGAACACTCAACCTGTTTGCTCACAACAAAAGACAAAACATGGAGCATGACTGTCCGGACCTCGACACTGAACCAAAACTGATCTAGACACCAAACTCCACAGATGAGAGAGCACACAGCCAAAACACAACACACTCACACAAAGACAAGACGATAGATGAGTGTCAGGCTTCTGTCACCAAACTAAGAGTAAGACGAACCAAACAAAACCCTGACATGAGCTTCCAGCAGCAAGTGCTTTGTTTCTCCACAGTGAATATGAGGAACAAATCAGAACATATCTGAAATTATTATAAAATTATTATACACTGCCTTTAAAAGTTTGGGGTCTGTAAGATTTTTTTTAATACTTTTATTCAGCAGTGATGCATTTAATTAAATGAAAAGTGACATTTACAAATGTCACAAAAGATTTCAATTTCAAATGAATGCTTTCCATTCATCAAAGAATCCTGAAAAAAAAAAAAAAAGTATCACGGTTTTCAACAAATATATTAAGCAACTGTTTTTGCCATTGCTAATAATAAGACATGTTTTCTTGAGGATGATTTCTGAAGGATCATGTGACACTGAAGACTGGAGTAATGATGCTGAAAATTCAGCGGGGAAAAGTACATTAAATAATAACACATAATTAACATCAAATAAATGCACCCTTGTTGAGCCTAAGAGACTTTGAAAAACATTGAAAAATCGCTCCCAAACTTTTGAACTGTAGTGTAAATGTGGAGGAGGAGTTAGGGTGGAGGAAATGGGCATCGGACAAGCAGTTTAGAAAATCGGATGCATGTGTAAAATTCTCTGTTAAATCCCATACAATGGTGAATTTGTTTGCAGATGCTCATTTTAATCTCTCCCTTTAACAATTATTAACGTTTCTGCCACCATATGCTCATTTTAGTAGACGATTAAAATTAACATGCCTGACTAAATTAGCTTAATTCCTAAAACACAGTCATAGATTTAATTGTGAGCATTTGCTTGATGTGACTAATATAAAGTCTCTCTCTCTTTTTCTCCCTCACCGTTCTCTCTCCCTATTTGTGTGTCCGTGTCTTACTGTTGCCCTGTTTGTGTGTTCCTGTGCATTCCGGCCTGTGCTATATGTGTTTGTGTGTGAAGGAGAGGTCCGCGGCCAGCGGGGGGATGACATGCATGTGTCCAGGCATTTAACATCATTGAGGATTTTAAGACTAGTAGGCTGCCCTCCGCCAAGCCATGATGGACATTCTGGTAACTGGCCTTTTCTCTCATTGCTGTTTGTGTTTGGGGTGTTTTTTCTGGTGGTTTGTTTGCGTGTTAATGGCATGAGGAGTGTTATGATGTGGTTTGTTCGTTTTGGTGACTTCAGGTGATGTCCTGATAAACACTGTTTGTTGTATCCAGGTCCAGACGGAATTGGAATTGGAACCCCCATAATTCACAAAGGTTATTAAAATCACCCAAAAATGAAAAGTCAGTCATTAATTTACTCTCCCTCATGTCGTTCCACACCTGTAAGACCTTCGTTCATCTTCAGAACACAAATTAAGATATTTTTGATGAAATCCGCTGGTTTCTGATCCACACGTACGTCACTGCACCTTTTGACGTCCAGAAAGGTAAACATGGTTAAAACAGTCATGTGACTACAGTGGTTCAACGTTAATGTCATGAAGCGACGAGAAAACAAAATAACGACTTTATTCAACAATATCTAGTGATTGGCGATTTCAAAACGCTGCTTCGTGAAGCTTTACGAATCTTTTGTTTCGAATCAGTGGTTCGGGGCGCCAACATCATGTGACTTCAGTAAACGAGGCTTCAAGTGTTTCGAAATTTCAATAGTTCACGTGACTTTGGCAGTTTGATAAGACCGCTGATTCGAAACAAAAGATTCGTAAAGCTTCGTGAAGCAGTGCTTTGAAATCGCCCATCACTACATACCGTTAAATAAAGTCGTTGGAGCACAAAAAGTATTCTCGTCGCTTCATAACATTAAGGTTGAACCACTGCAGTCACATGACTGTTTTAAATATGTCTTCAGTAGCTTTCTGGGCATTGAAAGTGTTAATTATCTTGATGTCAATGCAGGCCTCATTGGATTTCATCAAAAATATCTTAATTTGTGTTCTGAAGATGAACGAAGGAACGACATGAGGGTGAGTAATTAATGACTGAATTTCATTTTTGGGTGAACTAACCCTTTAATGCCTTATTCTGCATGACCGTATTCTACCTACCCCATACCTAAACTTAAACACTACAACAATTACCTTACTAACTATTAATAAGCAGTAAATTAAGAGTTTATTGAGTCGTGGTTAATAGTTTATATGTGTTCCCCATATTAAATTGTGGCGTTCGATCACCATTTATTGTCACCATTTACCCTCATGTCGTTCCAAAACTTCTGTGGAACACAAAAGAAGATATTTTGAGAAAAAAATAATACAATAGAAGTCAATGGTGACCAAAACAGTTTGGTTGCCAAAATTGTCATATAGGTTTGAAACAACATGAGGGTGAGTAAATGATGACAACATTCCCTGTTTTGGCTAATTTGATAATGCTACCAATAAGAGTGAAGCACTTCTAGCTCAGTCTACTGCATTTTACGAAGTTTAAATCCATTCCAGAGAATTTCCCTCCAAAATCAGTGCAGAAAATGTGAAACATGTCCGCAGACTCCATCTGGTCCTGGTTATACCCATACATCATGATGTTTAGCCTTATTTGTGTGTTTTCTTTTCTTCACTGACAATGCTTTTTGTGTGTAATACTTGAGAGAATAATTTGGTCCTTGCTGGAGATGTTTACAGCATGTGAAGTCTCGCCTGTTCTGCTCTCCTCTCCTTGAGTCTCCTCTTTTTTCTCCTCACATCACATCTGTTCTCCTCTCCTTTCTTCTCCTCTTGTCTCCTGTCCTTTCCCTGTTCCACACACACAAACACTTTTTTTTTTATTTTTTTTTTTTAGATTAGCCCAAATTAAGCTTAATTATAATTACTACCTCCCACAAGGCATCTTTTGTCTTTATCATGTTCTGAAGACGTTTTACTCAATTTCTGGCATTTTCAGAAAGGTGTCGCTCCTCAAGCACGCTTCCGTCCTGGCTAGTCTCGGTCCATCAAAGCTCACAGAACAGCGGAGATGGATGAAAAACAAGAGATCCATAGATTATCATCAAGAAACAAAGACTGCTAGGAAGACAGAAAGGAGAAGTCAGAAAAAGAAGGAGGGAGTGACAAGTCACATGATTCATGGCCAGTCCGCCATGGCATCTGGATAAAGTTAGAGGAAAGCAAGATTTAGATCTAAAAACAGACAAGCAGACAGACATTCATTCTGTTTGTGTGTGTGTGTGTGTGTAAGGGAGTTTTCCTCTCGTCTTTAATGGCACAGAGCAGCTTACTCATTCTGTATCTCCAGCAGTTTGTTTAGTTGCATGTCTTTCTGCAGAGCTTCTCCCAGCTCCACAGACTACAGTTTGACTCATACATTTAAATATAAAGCAAACATCAGAACACATTCTCTCTCCCTCCCCCTCTCCTGGGTTAAGTTTCTTGCCCTCAGGAGATCTCTGAGTTTCTCACGCTTGATGCCAGGTTGGGGGTTCTCTGTGCTGGTGCTCTCAAGCCTGTTGGTTTTGATACTCCTTTTAGAAAACAAGTGGCTATGTCTTTTTAAAAAGGGATGGAGGTGGATCTGGGCTGGTTTCCAGAAAGCTGCAGGTTCCATGCCAACAAGGATTGATTCATGGTCACCACAGTGGTGTGCTGTAGTGGTCATGCATGAATGTTGCAGAAACATGTGCTATGTTTGGAACAGAAATGCCAGTGTACTGCATACTGGGCATTATACACAGTATCCACCTTATGTTGCAATGCGGAAGTAAGCTATTTTCTTTAAATGTGTGAGATTTCTGATTTATTTTCCGCTATAGGTAAGTAATTTGAAGAATAACAAAATGCAGTAAACGGTAAAACTATTTGCACTACAAACCAGTATGTGTTTATAATTATGATAATTAAATAATAGCATAAAATAATATGATAACAAATAAATAATTCAATTATCTTTATTAGCAGTAATGTAAGTAAAATAAGTCTCTGATGTCCCCAGAGTGTGTATGTGAAGTTTAAGCTCAAAATATCCTATAATAATAATTTTTTTATAGTATGTTAAATTTGTCACTTTTTTTGTATGTGTCCCTTTAAATGCAAATGGCTGCTGCTCTCAAAAGGGGGCGGAGTTTCAAGAGCTCGTGTTAGTACTGTTAGCAGCGTCAATTACCTCACGAAGACTCAGAAACTGTTCAGCCTTTTATGTTCAAAATGGAGTCGGACAATGATGGAGAGACTCAAGCATTTTTAATGCAACGGGACGTTTCTGAATGGATAGTTGATGAATTTATGTAGCCGACGTGGAGTTAACTATCTTAAAGTCATTAATTAGCATATTCTGTTATGATAATCTATAAATCGCTCGTGTGAGAACTGTTGTAAGATCCTACAGAGCCAGAGAATATATGCTGCATGAAGACAGAACAGGTGTAGTTTAGTTTAATTATGGGTATAACTTGTCATTTCGTCATCTTGCTTTTATGACATGCTATTGCGTTCGTGTTACGTACTGTATTGCAATAACATGGCCTTTGTAGCGTGTTCTCGTGGTTTATGTAAATTTTAGGGTTAGTGATGTCACTAACCTGGGAAGAAGCTTGTTGTAGTCCCTACGAGCCGTTTGTTGTAATCCTTAAACAGAGAATTGTTTAAAAAAAAAACAGTATCTCCCTTTGCATTGAACTTTGAGCATTGCAGCTTGCAGATGTTGTTTATGCTGAAACAGCAACATTACACACTAACTAAAGTTAACAAAGTGAAATCGCAATGAACCACCCGTTTAAACTTGTTAAATTTGGTCTCATTTTGCAAAGAAAACTGATGTCTCCCAATTTGCCCAGTCGATTTTTTTTGGGTGCGTTTGCAGTGTGAGTGTTTCTGCTCAGCCTCATGCTGTAACCTCCAAACAAACGTGATAGTTTAGTCATGTGACAGAGTGGAAGAGTGCAGCTCTGTATTGCTTTAAAGGGCTGTTATGT
The DNA here is from genome assembly GCA_037101425.1 of Elopichthys bambusa. Lineage (NCBI taxonomy): Eukaryota > Metazoa > Chordata > Actinopteri > Cypriniformes > Xenocyprididae > Elopichthys > Elopichthys bambusa. The sequence continues at coordinate 28,775,290 of CM074451.1, read as the reverse complement.
GTGTTTGCAGTGATTTAAGACCAAAGTGTGTCCAGTTCCTGGTGGGCCGCTGCTCTGCTGCGGTTGCTCTTCAGTAAAACCACTTCCTTTTCTCATTGGTTCTTTGAGGCAGCTCCCTCTTATTTTAAACTCTTACTTTCGTAGACCGCTAATGCTTCTGTTTTTTGGTTTTTTTTTTAAGTATCTGATGCCCTCTGAGTGTGTATGTGAAGTTTTAGCTCAAAATACCCCACATATCTTTTTTTATAGCCACTTTTTGGGGGTGAGCAAAAACACACCGTTTTTGTGTGTGTGTCCCTTCAAATGTAAATGAGCTCCTAGCCCCCTTTCAAGAAGAGGGCGGAGCTTCAAGAGCCCATTCTCCGCCATACCGACAACAACAAAACAGGACAATCTCACGCACTGAAAATGTAGAAACTGTCAGTTCAGTTCAAACCGGAGTCGGACAGTGATGCCTACAAAGCCAGAGAATATATGCTGCATGGAGATAGAACAGGTAGGCCTATAGTTTAGGCCTATAGGTCTCCAAACTTGGTCCTGGAGGGCCGCTGTCCTGCAAAGTTTAGCTCCAACCAGCGTGCGAGCTACAGGGGAGCTAGGGGGAGCTCGGCTCCCCTGAAAACGTGATCTGGGGACTCAAAAAATATTGACAATGTGTTATTTTGACGAGCAATTTCAGTTTTGTGTAATGTGATCATCGTGGATTATTATGTGTAAAATCGTAAAAAATATGAATTCATGCATGATGGCGATTTAAACCTAATAAAGATAACTATACATGCTATTCTTGTCATGTGGGGGCAAATTCCACTCATGTTTAGTGCATGTTAACTCGAACAGTCTGTGTTAAGGTAAGGCATGTTATAGGTCTGCGTGACTCTCGATGTCTTAGGCCTAATTGAACGGAGGAATTATGGTACTCAAAGACAGCCTGATGCTTTTTTATAGACTATTTGTGGGGGGCTGTTTGTTGTTTCACCTATCAGTTCGTGTCGATAAAGTATAATAGGGTAAATCCTGTATAGTGATTGATCCTATATAGTGCTTGCATAAAGCAAGTAGCTGTTATGTATCTTTGTAAGTCCTCTTGTAAGGGAACGCGCAGGCGCGCGAACATTTAAGTCCTTGTTTTTTGCTTTTTACCTCAAAAAGAGTGGTCGGCTAAACTGAATTTCAATTCTCTTCACATGTAGATCCTATATATAAGCACTGATGTATGACACCCTGAAGCTTCAGGACTAGTTCAGTTAATGATGACTAGAATCAAACAGTGTACTGATGATCATGGGATGGCATGTGAGGAGTTCATGCACTATTAATGGGAAAGGAGGCCGACGTGGCCACTGTTTCCCAACTCCCAGCAGGAAGTTGAAACACTGTCAGTCTTGTTCAAAATTGGTAGATCCGGGAAAGGCGCCTTTAGTCTTCCTAACCTAATAAAATAGTTTTCTTTATTCAGTCTTCTAGCTCAGACTTGTTGTAACTGTAACGGTTGTAGTTCACATTTATCTCCAGACCTTCTGATCCCCCATAAGCTGCAGGAGAGGGACTGTTTTGTATTGTATTGAAGCTGCTTCTTGATGCGGGCTGAAACCACGTGCACAGGATGCTTGTGCTCTTTAATGCCAGCTCTTTATGTGGCACATGTCAGCTCAGAAGTCACTCAAGTGTCATGTGTCAATGTTATTAGCAAACACTGGCAGAAACCTCAACTTCTCATCATGCAAATTGTGGAAAGTTTCTCAAACATATATATATATTTTTTTTTTCTTCATATGTATGTATATAACCAGCAAGGACACATTAATTTGATCAAAAAGGAAAGTAAATACATTTATAATGTTACAAAAATTTCAATTTCAAATAACTCTTATTTATCAAAGAAAATAATGATAATAAGAAATCAAATCATCATATTAGAATGATTTCTGAAGGACACTGAAGACTGGAGTAATGATGCTGAAAATTCAGCTTTTGACATGAATTACATTTTTTAAAGATATAATACAGTAGAAAACAGTTTAAATTGTAATATTATTTCAATTGATCAAATGAATGCAGCATTGGTACGCATAACGCACTTTAAAAAAACAAAAAAAAACAAAACAATAATTTCTTACCAAACGTTTGAACATGATATAAATTATAATATAATATAATATACAGTACAAGTGAATTACACTGTAAAAATGATTGGAAAAATGCTATTTCAGTCTTTCTACTAAAATTTCACTTTTAATTTGTTGCGTTAATTGTCGTTTCTCTGTAACCGCTTCTAAGTAAAAATGGTTTCAAAGTAATTTTTTTTTTCACTGTATTTGCTGAAATGACAAAATCTGCGACTCGAGGCTGCTGTGTAATAAATAGGTGTGTTAGATGAACAATTAGCTAACTCGATGAGAGCTGTGTCGTGCAGAGATGTGTGCGTGCCTGTTATCTGATAAAGAGAGTATGTGGAATTGTGTGCGGATGTAAGCTTTAATTGTGGTGTTGTGAACTCATTGTTTGTCAGAACATCTGGTTTGATCTGGTGAGAGGTGAGCGTCTAGAAAGAGGAAGAGGTTGCGGCTGACTCATTAGATTTCAAGCGCTGTGTGCCACTTACAACATCTGAAGAGTTACAACACTTCCTTTCCTCTCCTGTTCCTTTATCTGTACTCTTTACGCTTGAAACTGTTAGCACAATGTCACTGTAAACTGTAAACGTAATGCTGGGTTGTACACTATTTCACGTTGCAAATGTGTAAACACTGGAATGGATTCATGTTTTCATTTGCATATTTATAAGATCAATCACATTGATTGTGAACGTTCATTCATTAAAAATTATCGTTAATTAATATTTAAATAAGTATTTAATAGTTTAATCCACGGTCAAGCGGAGTGTACACAGACTCATGATGGTTTTCATAGTTGAGGTCTTTGTTTCCCGTGTGACTGTACGAAATGAGCCGAAATTTACAGTGGGATCTCCTTACAAGGACATCAAACTACAACATAACTCTAGCGAATGCTTACTGCAGCTCCTGGTATTAAAAATATCTATTGGCTCAATAAACTATTAGTGTGATAATACTATATGGCTGTTATTTCACACAAGGTTTGTGGCTTTTCCAGGGTGAGTTGATGATTTAAGAGAGAATGTTAATGTACTCTTAGCTCACAAATCTTTATGCTGACGTGTGTGTGTGTGTGTGTGAAGTTCTGAAAACTCGTTCTCTTTGTTTTTACTGGGAGCTTGAGTTTCAGAGCCTGTTAGAACAAGATCAGAGTTAGCAAATGCTCTTCTTTTCACATCTGTGAAATTTTCTGCAGTGTGTAACAAGTAACTCTGTCCTGCATTATGACCCATTCTGATTTCAGACCTCTTTTTAGAAGTCTGTGACCAGTTCGACTTCGCCAGAGCTCCAAGTTTGACCCCCAGGTCTCCACAGGGTGGTGTCGGGGCACTGAGCTGCTCCGTCTCGCTCTTGGCCCCATTTATCTGGAGCGTTGAGTACTCGTTCTGCCCGCCGTTCTTTTGTGAGCATTAAACACTGCACAACTGCTGGACAGAACCTATTTTTAGGCTTTTTCATACCAAATAATATCGGCTTGATTAATTACAAGGCAAATATTTTTAGTTTTTAAATTTAGTTTGTTTTAACATGCCAGTTTTGTTGTGTTGTTTTGCCTTGAGTACTCATTCTGCCTGTTCTGACGTTACTTTTATGAAAATTAAATGTTGCAGAAATTTATTTTTAGACTTATTAGTGCTAGTAACTGACTGATATCAGTTTGACAAATTGCTTGTAAAATATTTAGTTTAAATATTAGTTTGTTTTAACTTTTGAATTTTCTCTCCATTAAAGAACATTAGCTAAGAGATATTCCTCGTCACATTGATTGCAGTTATATCTGAAGTGGTGTTAGGGCTTAGCATTTTGCACCAGTGGAAAAGCTGTCCGACGTTTGCCCTCATACCTTTAACCTTTGACACCAAATTCCCCCTTAAGGTGTGGCAGGGATGACTCACACCAAAAGGGCCGGCACTAAGAGTTTTGCTTTTATGTCAAAGTGAAATTCCAGACTCATATCAGAGTGTGTGTGTTTTCACTTGTTTTATATGTAAACTACATGTCTCTGCCTGTCTGTGGAATGATGCCACATTTTAGTGCTAAATGCACACCTTTTTAAGCAGCCTTTGTCCTGGACGTACTGTATATTCATTTTCTCCATATGCATTTAAAAAAGTTTTAAGCTTTAAACCATAGATGAATGACAACAGTATCAATTGAGATGAACAGGATATATTATTAGATATATTAAAACTCCTTGAGATTCGTTTGCTTAAATGCAAATCCAAAAATGAAAATTCAGTCATTAATTACTCACCCTCATGTCGTTCCACACCTGTAAGACCTTCGTTCGTCTTCAGAACACAAATTAAGATATTTTTGATGAAATCCGATGGCTCAGTGAGGCCTGCATTGACAGCAAGATAATTAACGCTTTCAAATGCCCAGAAAGCTGCTAAATACATATTTAAAACAGTCATGTGACTACAGTGGTTCAACCTTAATGTCATGAAGCGACGAGAATACTTCTTATGCTCCAAAAATAACAAAATAGTGACTTAATTCAACAATATCTAGTGATTTCAAAACACTGCTTCAGGAAGCTTCACAAATCTTTTGTTTTGAATCAGTGGTTCGGAGCGTGAATCAAGCTGCCAAAGTCACGCGAACCATTGGAATTTCAAAACACGTATGACGTAACAAAGCCTCGTTTACTGAAATTACATCAAGTCGTTATTTTGTATTCTCGTCGCTTCATAACATTAAGGTTGAACCACTGTAGTCACATGACTGTTTTAAATATAACTTTAGTAGCTTTCTGGGCATTGAAAGTGTTAATTATCTTGATGTCAATGCAGGCCTCATTGGATTTCATCAAAAATATCTTAATTTGTGTTCTGAAGATGAATGAAGGTCTTACGGGTGTGAAACGACATGAAGGTGAGTAATTAATGACTGAATTTTCATTTTTGAGTGAACTAACCCTTTAATTTGCAATGTTTTAGGCAGGGCTTTAGACTGTGACCAAAAATGGTTGCAAATGTGACAAAATATAAATATGTGCATGTGCAACAATAATTTTAAAGCCATCATGAAATCAAAAATGACAATTCTTATTTTTATTTTTTTTTAATTTTTAAAAAACTTATGGAATATTGCAGTATTTATTATAAATAATTCATCCACGCACAACATTATTTATTTATTTTTTTAAATTCACTTGCCCTCATAATCTTTAATCAACAAATTTATCTTCCCCTCTCCCTTACATCAAGACATAACATAAACAAATGACCTTTATGAACTGGTTCCTCTTAACGAATCAGTCACGAAACTAAATCAGACTCGATGTTTCATTCAGAACCATTACAGAGGTTCTTACTTTAGGTTCATGTCTGGTTGTTCATATGGCAATGTGTAATTAAACAAAACCTTTTTAATATTCTTTCAAAAATATTTTTGGTGGTTTGTTTAACATGAGATCTAGTTGTAACATTGAATCGTCTGTTAAAAAACAAACAAACAAAAACACAATCCACCCAGTTATGGGAGTGCGATCACAACTTTCTCTTTTACTGTTGTGTAATCATGTGCACTTACTGTATGTGTGTTTTAGAGCCTGTTTTCATTTGTCTGCATTGGGCTTGAATTCCCTGCAGTGCCTGGCGTTATTTAAACAAGCCTCTCTCTCTGACTCGGTCCTCTAGTGCTGATCTGTGTTTGATATTATGATGGAATAATCACAGAGATTAATTCTCAAAAACTCTTAATTGCTTTAAGCCCCCGGGCATGAGCAGCACAGCTTTATTCAGCCCTTCAGCACCAGAGCAACACCACCCAGAGAGACACGTCCCAGCATGCCTCCATTCCGGTTCTCACTCTCTGAGTTTCACCCTCTGCCATGTGCTTCGCAAGGGCCCTGGTGACACTGGAGCTCCCAGGAGCCTGTATCACTTTTACACCATATCCTGTCTCTCGCTCACACATTTAGCCTCTTCTCTAGTTCTCATCTGCAGAAATAGATTTCCCCTGGGTTGTATTTCTGTATTGTATTACTTCATTCAAGTATTTCCTGTTAAAACTAGACTTTCGTGGCAAATAACGATTATTCACCCTAGATTTCTAGACTTTTACAAAGAAAATGTGAGTTTTTGCCTGTGCAAAACTCACGCCACAACTCTAGGGTGGAAGTTTGGGTATTGCTATGTGGTTGCTTCTAGTTGTCGCTAGGATGTTCTGGGTGGTTGCCTACTGGTAGGCAAATATTTTAGTGACATGACATACAAGATGATAAAGAAAAAAATGTTCATCTTAAAATTGAATGGTTTCATAGGGTTTTGAAAAAAAAAAATTACCGTTTTCAAGAAAAGTTTCAATCTAATGACTCTAAAACATGTCGTGTGGTGTAACCAAGTAAAAAGTGGTAACATATTTTCCTCACCTTGAATATGTTAGAGTGCACATCTTGAAGGATTAGTTCACTTTCAAATGAAAATTACCCCAACTTTCCTCCCCCTTAAGCCATCCTAGGTGTATATGACTTTCTTCTTTCTGATGAACACAATCGGAGAAATATTAATAAATATCCTGACGCATCCAAGCTTTATAATGGCAGTGAACGGGATCAACGAGTATGGGCTGACCATGACCGTCTTCCGTATTCAAGTTACAAAGAAAGTGTAAACTGGCGTACACTGTAATGTAGGGAGCGGGACAACAGAGTTGGAGATCCATGTGCAGGCTTTATTTACAGGTGAGCGTAGTCGTACAGGCAGTAGTTCAAACACCAGCAAACAGTAACAAGAAGGCAAGGCAAAAGAGTAATCCAAACACAGGCAATGATCAAGGCAAGCAGCAATCGATCATCAAACAAGGAATCAGTCCAGGGTCAAAACACAGGCAAGACTAGGCAAGGACGAGGAACACGGAGACGAGGAAGAACAAAAGGCTAAACAATACTCAGCAATGTGTGTGTGTTTGAATGCAACTTAAAAAGTGTCATTCGGCGTAGCAGACGACCACCAGTGCAGATCAGGTAGCACTGGGAACCAACATGGCTGAAGAGGAGAACCTAAAACATGAAGCAAAGAGAGGTTAGCATTGGCCACTAGGGCCATGACAGTACAGGCAGGGAGCTCAGAAAAGCCCTCCAGGGCTCTGACTGGAACATCCTCTCTGGTCATGTAGTGGCGAGCAGACAGTTCAGGAACAACCTCTGCAGTTGTGTCGGGACAAACGGACAGTTCTGGTACGACCTCTGCGGTCATGTCGAGGCAAACAGGAAACTCAGAGACCACCTCCATAGTCGTATCAAGGCAGAGAGTGAACTCAGGGACGACCTCGGTGGTCGTTTCAAGGCAGACAGTAAACTCAGGGATGACTTCCGTGGTTGTTTCAGGGCAGACAAGGACCTCATGGATGACCTCTGTGGTCGTATCCAGGCAGACAGGAAGTCCATAGCCCACAAGGCTGGGTTTTGGGACTGCGGCAAACTCTGGAGTGGACTCACGGACTGAGGAGGACTCTCGACTGGACTCATAGGTTGAAGCAGGCTCAGGAGTGAACCCATGGGCTGGATCAGGCTCTGGAGCGGATTCATGGACTGGAACAGTCTCTGGAATGGATTCATGGACTGGAGCAGGCTCTGGGACTGGAGTTGATGTGTGCACGACCCACACACACCAAATGGCTGTGGCCATAACGGCCAGTACTGCAACCTCTGAGGGCTCAGGCGCGGCAGCCATCTCGGCTGAGGGCTCAGGCGCGGCAGCCATCTCGGCTGAGGGCTCAGGCGCGGCAGCCATCTCGGCTGAGGGCTCAGGCGCGGCAGCCATCTCGGCTGAGGGCTCAGGCGCGGCAGCCATCTCGGCTGAGGGCTCAGGCGCGGCACCTATCCTGTGAACTGGCTCAGGCATGGGAACTACAGGACAGGAGGGTACATTAAAAACAGGACATGCTGCTGACAAAAATGGCCCAAGCTCCGTGGCCATCGGAGCTTGGTGTGTCCTGCCCTTTTGAATGTGGTCCTCGAGGGTACAGTTACCTTGATGTAGGCGGATAAGACGTACTGCTGGATACATGCTGTGGCTGGAAACGTTCATAAAAGCCGCTGGATCTTGGTGAGGCTGAGTATTCTGTAATGTAGGGAGCGGGACAATGGAGTTGGAGATCCATGTGCAGGCTTTATTTACAGGTGAGCGTAGTCGTACAGGCAGTAGTTCAAACACCAGCAAACAGTAACAAGATGGCAAGGCAAAAGAGTAATCCAAACACAGGCAATGATCAAGGCAAGCAGCAATCGATCATCAAACAAGGAATCAGTCCAGGGTCAAAACACAGGCAAGACTAGGCAAGGACGAGGAACACGGAGACGAGGAAGAACAAAAGGCTAAACAATACTCAGCAATGTGTGTGTGTTTGAGTGGAGCTTATAAAGTGTCACTGATGGGAAACAGGTGTGAGTGTGTGATTGGTTCCTAGCTGGGGAATTGTGGGAAATTGAGTCCATATGACAACAATAGAACACAGACCGAGGGCACATGTAACATACACTTTTTCCGTAAGTTGAATAGGGAAGGCTTAGGATGTAGTGCAAGCATTTTGAACTGCAAGAGTTTTACACTTTCTTCAGATCTTAAATACGTAAGGCGGTCTGGTGGAAGCTAGATATTTTACTTCAAATGTAAGTTAAATATGGATATTTTTTTACACAGATGCATCGTTTCGCTTTAGAAGGCCTTTATTAACTCCCCGGAGCCGTGTGGAGTACGTTAATGATGGATGGAGACACTTTCTTTAGCTTCATACTCGTTGATCCCCTTAATCGTTATTTTTATTATTATTTCATAAATATCACTATGTTTCTGTGGAGTCGCACCACATGACATTTTACAGCCTGAATACATGTGAGTGTACACACCTTGATCATTATTTCCAAAAATGCGTTTTCTGAATGGGCTGCTGCTGGGATTTAGCGGATTTGAAGCGAAAGTATTTGGTGAATGTATACTACATGCTGAAAGCATTCACTCAATATCATTATCTCATTTTTGACGGAGGTGGTGTTTAGCGGCTTTTGCATCTGAACTCTTCATATAATTTCATGTTTCTGAATTTTGGTTGGAGCATGTTTATGTTTTATTAAACCTTGCTTTAGGTTTAATAATAGCCACCGACTAGGCATGGGCCGGTATGAGATTTTGACGGTATGATAACATTAAGTTGCAGTCAAGTTGAGCCAGGCATGTGATCAGCTAAAGACAAAAAACAAAAGATATTAATAGAGTTATAATGAAAATATTAAAAAAGTATTATTATAGTTGTTATGATATGATATAAATCATCATTAATACTTTTTGGCCCAGTTTCACAGACAGGGCTTAGACTAAGCCAGGATTAGGCGTTAGTTCAATTATGGCATTTAAGAAGCTTTTAGGAATGTTCACTGGTGTATCATCTTGAGACATAACAATGGCTCTGACATATTTTAAGATTTGTCAGTACAAGTTTCTTTCAGTTAAAACAGCTCAAATATGCATTTTAGTCTAGGACTATCATAAGCCTTGTCTGTGAAACCGGGGGTTTATTTTACAACAGTAAAAATACAGTGTTAACATTTATGGATGTCTTTATTTCTTGCTTTCAAACATTAAATCATTGAGCTTTTATTCTAACGGAAACCACAGGGAGATCCAGGAAGATGTTTCTCTTTGACAACAGATTCATAAATTATTGTCATTACAGATGGTTCGATGTGTTCACAAATCCAAACTATAAGTGACACACAGCACTTGCAGAGCTGCATTTTCTGTGAATCAAAGCTGAAAGTTGCGTTTTGCTCCATGCAGCGCGTCACAATATTTATATAATTACATCACAACCATTGCGATTTGATGATCGCATTAAGACACATCACATTCTCACATCCATGCATTGTCAAAATTCATTAAAAAGTTGCCGGGCAACTGGTGAATAACACCGTTTCAGTGCCGATTTTTACTCGCATTTGGCATTTTGAACCCTGGCAAACATGCTAATACACACAGGTGACTGACTGACTGCCCACAACAACCGGAGCGGGAGTGGTCGTACTGCTCCCTACGGACATTTACGTGACGTTTTTAAACCGGTAACCAGCCCATGCCTACCACTGACAAGAATTGGCATCCAGTTACCCATGAGGAATTATATTGCCACAAGTTTTGTGATGTCTGCATTGGGATTTGTGTCTCAAGAGACACCACGGCATAATTTCTTCTCTCATATCTGCTTGCTGTCTCTCTTGCATTGTGTATTGCTCCCTCTCACTCTGGGTCAAATTAGATGGTATTTGTGGTTGCCAAGACTTGACCAAATTCCCCCTAACGGAATTGGAAGGAGGGTTAACAAGCTAAGAATGAGCTTCCACTTTGTCTCAGCACTAGACCCACACACACACTTATGTCTTCATATTTAGCATATATTAGACCCATAAATACTACCTCTTTAAAGCACGTCATGGTTTACATGCTGTTCATTCTGCGGTGCTTACATCGGTGTTATATCCCTGTGTAATCTTTCGAGCATTTGGGGGGAAAAGAAGAAGAAGAAAAGAAAAAGATGCAGACTAAACAAAAACACAAATGTTCACAGGACCTCAGTTGAGACTGTCATTGTGCAACGCTAAAAGGCAAACAGGAGTGGCGTTTAATACAGACAGAATCTCCGGAGGGAAGTGCAACAGCACGTGCAGAGAGAATGAAGGGATGGGGGAGGATTTATACCTTGTTTGCTTTCGACAGTATTTGTGAAGTGTGAAGTGTGTTGTCAAAATGTTTGGCCACCATTGATCCCGGTGCAGAAAATAGCTCTCTAGCTTGAGAGAGGAGGATGAATGGGGGTCTGCCAAAAGCTAAAAATACCTCAAGCGGTTGTAACCATTTTTACAGAGGAGAGAATTTCACGCACAAGGGGGAGTGAGGAGAGAAGTTGTGAAAACTTTGTGGAAAATAAAATGAAAGTCAGGAAAGGAAAACAGTGAGGGAGTAGGTGTTGAGGTCTCTTCCTGCCTCCTTTACAGCCCGTCAAAAGAAAACCGAAGATATAGACTTGTTTTGCTTGGTGGACTGGCAAAAATAATGCTGACACATTTGACTAATACCTTAAATGTGCATTACATATTCATTTATTTATTTATTTATTTTGTGGGGTACATGGTATACTGGTACCATATTGGTTGATATTAGAATTTTCTCTTCTGATGTTCACCTAAAGTTAATCATTTATTATTATGACTTTATTACATTTAACAGTGTTATTAAATTAGCAGACGTCGAATCAAGATTACTTTTTGTACTGCCTAAATTCACTTGCACGTCAAAGAATTGATTCTATTTCTTAGTGTTTTATTTAGTGTAACTTTATAGTGTAGAATTTTAAAGTCCTATTTTCTAAATGCATGTTATCGATTTTACAGTGTTTTTTTTTTTTTTTTGTAATTTTTAATCAAATTGTCATAACTCGGGCAGTGAAACGTATCTCTGGTGACATATGTCGGACTTCTCCAATCGTCTGCAAGCTCCATCCAATCAACAATCAACAGTCCTCGCCCTACATATTTTTCTTTCTTTAATATACTTGAATGTACGTCATTAAACGGAAGAAAAAATTTGTAGCTACTACCGTTTCATCACAACTTTAATATTGACCATTTATCAGTTATGTGCCTGAATTTTCAATATTCAGAATAATATTCAGATCCTCTGTAACCGCAGTTTTGTATATTGACACATATATATTATCCACAATATATTATCCATATATTGTGGATGAAGGATCACACACTATAAAATAAAGGTTCTTTATTGGAATCTGTGGTTCCATGAAGAACCATTAACATCCATAGAAACTTTTCATTGCACAAAAGGTTCTTTATAGTTGAAAAAGGTTGTGTAGATTATTATGATGTTCTTCACCGATATATGTTCATGATCACACTTTAGTTTAGGGTCCAGTTCTCACTATTAACTACGACTTTTCCCTCAATAAACTCCTAATTACTGCTTATTAATAGTTAGTAAGGTAGTTGTTAAATTCAGGATTAAGGGATGTAGAATATGATCATGCGGGAATTAATATGTGCATTATAAACAGCCAATATCCTAATAATATGCATGCTAATAAGCAACTAGTTAATAGTGAGAATTGGACCTTAAACTACAATGTTACCATGTAAAGTGTTTTTAATTTTATTGTTATTGGCCGATAAGAACATTTGGAAAAATTATATTGAAGCCCATAAATAATGGATTATTTCCTTCAGCTGAGACACAGTTCGTGTTTTGAATTGCTTGAAATATGATTAGAATCATTTCAAAACTTAAAATACATTTAAGTGCAATGTGCAGCACAAGTCAGATAGGCTACATAAAATTATAATGGCAACACAACTGTAAAACAGCTCAAACAGCAATGCACAACAACGTTCTTTGGATTTAGTTACCGTGTTTCAGCGCGTTATCACAGTGAAGAGCGCATCCACAAAAGGAGTTACACATTCTGACTAGCACGTAACTTCAATTTCACTTCATTTTGTGCAGATATAAGTTGTAACATTATGTTTATGTTGTATAAATATCCGATTAATCTCATGTGGGATGCATTAATTAACCCTCTAATAAAACACTTCCTGGTGTTCATTCAGCTCTTCAGCTTCAGCGCACACCGCTAAACACATGCACATGCATTTTGATTCTTTATACGTAAGTAATGTTGTCCAATTTTTGATTAAGAATGGAGTGTAAAATTAATTTAAAACTTCAGACTAGGCTTCAGAAGTGCTTTGGATATGGCTTTTAATTTTTTGTAATCAGGCTCTCAAAAATTATATAAAAATTTGGATCTAGATTTAGATTTATGGGATTATCGGCTTTCAAATATAAATAATTATCGTGCAAGCCTTAAAAATGGTCCACTGAAAGGTTCTTTGGGGAACCCAAAATGATTTTTCCATTGCATTACTGAGAAAACCCCTTTGTGTACCAAAACTAATGTTTTCGTTTACTAGATGCCATTTTATAAATACCTTATCCGGGAGGTGTATTTGCGATTTGTTTATTAAATGAAAGTCTCTCATAATGGGACAGTTGCATCTCGACATGGACGACCTGCCTCAGAACTCCTCAAAAGGCTCCATACTCCTGGTTTCTTCCATAAAGGACAGGGACACAGTCTGCCACATTGTGCTGCCATTTTGGGTATGAAGTGCTACTTCCCCGTCACCCTCACGCACACTTCCTCTTGCTGTTTTAACTTGTGTTTTCTCATTACAGCGAACAGCTTTTCCAGGCTGGCACTCGGTCTTGTAGAGACACTCAGGGGTTTGTTGTTGGTTTTGCCAGAGGCTGTGGAAGTTTCTAAGACTGTGGAGCAGTTGTGTATGGAAGTTTGGATTTTAAAACGCTCTCCATGCATGTGAATATGACCGTGCTCTCTGAAGTTGTCATTAAACAACACAAAAGCCTTTTGTTTTAATGCTGTGTGGTTCTCTTTCCCTTCCTCAACACACACATACGCATGTACAGTATGTTTGTGTGTCTATTGTGATGGCATTAGAGATATTCGGTATGAAGTGGGACAGGGCCTCTCTATTTACAGCTGGCCCAAATGTAATTGGAAAAGAATTATGGCTTAGGCCTTTTAGAGAATTAAAAATAACCTCTGAATTGAGAAGGTCATATGGGGGAGGAGAGTTTAAACACACCACCCCACTCCTCTGTTCCACTTTAAAGGAATGTTACGGGTTCAATACTGGTTCATGCTGTCGATTACCGCAGAAATGCATTGTAATGCACATTTGTGCCATTTCCAGTCAAACTGAAAAGTGCTGAAAAGTGTGAGAATATATATGGCCACGTTCACACTGTCAGTTTTTGGGATTGACAACCGCATTTACTTACAGGTGTGAGTCTTAAAATGTCTCGTTCACACAGCAACTTACAACACTGTCTGTGTGAACGTGCAACGAGAGTCAAGCCCGTATTCTCTTACCTTACCGACAGTGAACCACGTAATATTTAAGATGGCGACGTCCATAAAACTGAAAAGTCTCATCACTTTTGACATGACAAGAGACTAATTGAACGGCGAGTTCATCCATCAGAACTTCAATAACCAACAGACTACGTCACGTCCTTTGCGACGGAAAATAAACACGAAACTGGATCTAACATCTTCAGATGACTCGCAGCTCACATCTCTATCGCAGTAAGTTTCAGAAAGTGAAGCCACACACACAACCAGTCCGCGAATACACACACCGCGAATATTCAGAGAATGCGGTTGTGAAAATTTACGGGTGTGAGAATGCGGTCGTTACTTCCGTAAATAACCGTACTGTGTGTGAACGTAACCGTATTAAGGACTCAAATACAACCTTATTCCGCTGCTGTGTGATACATGGCCTATATGTTTTTAAATTTCGTATATTTAGGATACATAAAAAGCTAGCTAAGAAATTGGTCTGACAAAGAAGTCATCCATTTTAATCCAAAGTATTTATTTTTATTTATATTTTTTAGAACCAAGCGTATTGTACACAGAAGAGTTCACGTAACCCAACATGTATAGGGATATGTAGAAAAAACTACACATAATTACAGAAAAACTTTGTGCATGTTCAAGAGAATTTTAGATCGTTTCCAAATAGGTTTTAATATCAATTAATATGTTTATACGTGTAAATTATTTAAAAAAATTCCCTTCCAACTGACTTTATGAATACAATACTGGGCAATCAAATCCAATAATTATTATAATTAATAATCAAAGCCACTTTAAAGACTAGATTTTCACCATCTATTGAGACACATCTGAACACAACAGCTTATTTATGTAAATAAATTTCAGTTTTCTCCAAAAGAAAAATGCACCTTAGGAGATTTACAAAAGAAGTTACTAATGGTCTCGGGCATTTTTACAAAAAAAACAGACTTCTTCTGCATTAACTTTAAAGCGTTAACCCACAAGTGACTGGGTAAACCGAAACCTAATGAAATCTTCACTTCATTTGTAATTTGTAATGTAAAGGCATCATCTAAATTTACTCCAGTCAAACTGTAAAATGCCATTTGTGCCACAAATATGGTGGTCATTTTCATGACTTTCAAAAAGCAAACAAACAGAAACAAACAAAAGAGTCCACAGTTGTACCCTGTTAGTGGACAGATTAAACTAACGAGAGTTTTTTATGAGTTCGCAGGGCCAAAAGTGTATATATGTGGTTGGTTTATACATTTGTTTATTTGGGTTACTCTCAGGTTAACCCAGTCTCTACTGTATGTGTGCTTTTGGTGGCAGAAATCGAACTACTCCCATATCGTGTGATCACAATGACACAATAACCAAGGGTGTAGTTCTGGTTTGAACATTGAAGTGTGAACCATTTTAGAGGGGTCCCAGGGCACAATCCCTTGTGAGATTTGTTTGTTTGTTTGTTTTTGAAAATGGTCTTTTATTGTATCATCTACACATGCAAAGTTGGTTGTTTGCATACCTGCAATAAAGTAAAAATTCTTGTACTTGCTCGATTTAGTTATGGGGGGGGGGGGGTTACCTACCCCTAATCATCCCCCCCAACAAACTACACTCCGATATACTTCAAACAAAATCAAACAAAACAAAATGTAATTTCGAACAAAATCAGGCCAAAACGAAGTTCGTTTTGTGGAAAAGTTCGCCGTCGTGCTACCACCGGTCCGTGACGATAACGTCGTAATAGGAGGTGTGCGCCTCGTTCTTTAACGATGAACTCTTCTCTGACTCATTTCATCTGTCGAGTTTCATCCGTGAAAACATGAACACACCGGATAGCCGTTTTATAGTACGAAGTTGTGCTTCTGATGAAATGAGGCACCGACACTGTTTGTCATGTTTGATACTGTAGAGCTGCTTGCTTTTAAGCAATCTATTGAACAAAATGCCATATAAATAAACGTGACGTGACTTTACTGGAGTGCTAATTTGCATGGTCTCGTGCTAACACACCCATGTTGTTATGATCTTATGCTTTCTATAAAAATGCTGTTTTTCTTGTTTATTTTGTTACTGAGAGGACATATTTACATATTCATCTAAACGTCGCTCTCAGCAATGTGGGCGGCGTCATATGTTTAGTGGTTAGCGAGTGTCATAAAGTTGAAATAAAGACTATTCTGAGTTCCTGTTACATCTCGTCATGCGTGCTGCAGACCTGACCGTTACACTGACCTGCTTGTTTTATTCCACAGTGCACTGCATATTGCAAATGCTGACCATTACATTATCATTCCCAGCCTGTGGCATCAACAGTACTATTAAGACTGAGAAGATGGCATGTACACTTCTGATGTCTGGGAAGTTGGTATTCCAGGCCCGAGTCCTCATTCAAAATAGTGAACACATCTTGGTACTCCACCTCCAAGTCACTTTCATGTTCATCTTCAATCCTCCTCTTGTGAATCCTGTGCGTCATCTTCTTTCTCCTCCCCGTATACTCGAAAGTCCTTCAAAAAGCCACTATTTGTAGTCATCGCCGTAAACTTTCCTTTGATTTTGAGCCAAGGCTGCCGAACATCTCTCTAAAGATGTTTTTGTTGACTCAGTGGCAGGTAACTGCGCTGCCCGGTTGACCAGAAGTCTGCTGTAGTAGAGACATAATCAACATCATATAATTTCTTGACAAGTCACTTTTCATATTTTCAAACGTATCCTGTATTTTGAGACATAATATCTTCCTTGTCATGACTGTGCACTGAGGTTTCTATAATTTTCTTAAATGATGGTAATGCCATGACAGTTTTCTTCACCGACAAAACTGACCAACAGTTTGTCAACTTCTGCCTGTGTTACTCTTGTGACGGGTGGAAAAGACACTCTTTATTGGATTTTTCTTTGAATCAAACACAGCTGATCCTTACTTTCTGGACTCAAAAAATGTAACTTATTGGAGTGAATCCTCTGATGAAATAACAATAAATTAGGCTAGGCTAAATGGAGCTCTACAGTTTACAATAGTTAAATATTTCCCTTTAAAAATACGCTATATAATATACATATATTATGGTTATATCCAAAGCTACTCACACTACAACTGAAGTATACATTTTATGCACTCCTGAGAAATACTGTAGCATAATACACCATCAAGTTTTTATTCTGAAAATGATTATTCTTGTGGCACATAACCGTAGGGCAGTTCTAGGGCGCTGTGTATGAATGTAAGATGTCATAAACGCTGCTTAGTTTGCATAATTTAGATCATTTAAATGGATATAAAATGCGCAGACATTTGGAATAAACATTTAAATGCGTGTTGTTTCTAGAGTTGGCATATTTATCATCACTGGCACTGGCACAATCAATTACATATAACAAACAGAATAAAAACCAAATGTTTTTTTTGTTTTGTTTTATTAGATTAGATTAAAATAAGGTCAAAGTGCCCATAGCTACAAAATTACCCTGTAATAGGCATTGTTGTGACACTTACCACTTGTTTTCTCAAGTTGGAGCTGGAATGCTCATTTGATCTTTTATTTTAAAAATCTACAAAAATCCAACCTTTCATTGGAGAATAAGAATCTTAAATGGCGGGAAAATCTCATTATGAAAGAATTTTTTTTGTTTTGTTTATCCAAAACACATTGTCCACAATTGTTGGCACCCTTTTATTCAAAACTTTTTGCAACCTCCTTTTCCCAAGATAACAGCTCTGAGTCGTCTTCTATAATGCCTGATGAGTTTGTAGAACACCTGACAAGAGATCAGAGACCATTCCTTCATGCAGAATCTCTCCAGATCCTTCAGATTCCCAGATCCATGTTGGTGCTTCTTCTCTTCAGTTTTCTTTAGGGTTCAGGTCAGGGGACTGGGATGGCCATGAACAAGTGAATGTAACAAAGGAAATGTACCCACCTCTGGAGTGAAAAGGCTAATATTTGTCTGTTTGTCAGAGGATTATGACTATATGGGGTTGTTTAGATGGACCTATTATGACCTTATGACCATGTGCATGATAATTTCCAAACTCAAGTCACCAGATGTAGAGGATTTCCTGTGTGTGTGTGTGTTTCTGCATGGGGTTTGGTATTTACTCTAATATGTATCAGTACACAGGCCCTGTCCCGGCAGACCGCGAGTCTCCGATGACGCGGAGCGAGACGTCCCCCAGCCGTGCCCATCCCTCCCCCACACAGAAACCCAACACCTGCTGCTTCTGCTGGTGCTGCTGCTGTAGCTGCTCATGGTACGACCCACTCACCTGTCTCTGTCTCCACATGGTACATTCCACTCATCACCGCTGCTAGTCTTACATTCCACGCACATTCCTTCACAGAGATTATATTCACCTTCATATAGAGTGCTGCGGTGAGGACGTAATTTTGTAGGCCAGCTAGAAAGTTGGATTCCCTCAACAAAAACCCAATATTTCCATTGGCTTTTGGATTATTGTAGAAAACAAACTCTGTATGTGTATATATATATATTTCTCTATATAAGTCAACATGAACTCAAAAAAGACACTTTCTTAAAGGGTTAGTTCACCCAAAAATGAAATTTCAGTCATTAATTACTCACCCTCATGTCGTTCCACACCTGTAAGACCTTCGTTCATCTTCAGAACACAAATTAAGATATTTTTGATCAAATCTGATGGCTCAGTGAGACATCAAGATAATTAACACTTTCAATGCCCAAAAAGCTGCTAAAGTTATATTTAAAACAGTCATGTGACTACAGTGGTTCAACCTTAATGTCATAAAGCGACAAGAATACTTTTTGTGCGCCAAAAAAACCCAAAATAACGACTTTATTCAACAATATCTAGTGATAGGCGATTTCAAAACACTGCTTCATGAAGCTTTACGAATCTTTTGTTTCGAATCAGTGGTTCGGAGCGTGTATCAAACTGCCAAAGTCACGTGAACCATTGAAATTTTGAAACGTTTCGAAACACTTCGAAACGAAGCCTCGTTTACTGAAATCACACGACTTTGGCAGTTTGATACGCACTCCGAAGTGTTGAATAAAGTCGTTTTTTTTTTTTTTTTTTGGTGCATAAAAAGTATTTTCGTCGCTTCATAACATTAATGTTGAACCACTGTCACATGACTGTTTTAAATATAACTTTAGCAGCTTTTTGGGCATTGAAAGTGTTAATTATCTTGCTGTCTCACTGAGCCATTGGATTTCATCAAAAATATCTTCATTTGTGTTCTGAAGATGAACGAAGGTCTTACAGGTGTGGAACGACATGAGGGTGAGTAATTAATGACTGAATTTTCATTTTTGGGTGAACTAACCATTTAATGCATGTTCCTGGTTTTATTGTGCGCAGTTCATCAGTGCACGTTATCCTAAAGAAATAAAATGTTTGTTTTCATAATATTTCATCAAACTTTAATAACTTTTCTTTACTGCTGTTTGGGGGGAAATAACATTAACCAATGATATCTACTTTTTACAATGCAATCAAATCCCTGTGCAAAATCAATCCTGCGTTATTTCCAACCAAATATTCAGTTTCTCTTGGAAATATGCCACATTAAGTTGAATTTGTTATGAAGCTCTCCCTCCCTCTGTCATATCAAGATCCCTCATCATCACCACATTCAGTTATTTTTATACTTGTGTGAATGAGATGTGTTTCAGTATGATAAATGATATGTGTTTGTGAGTACAGGTATGCACATATGTGTGTGTGTGTGTATCTCTAAATGAGTGAAATTCAAGTGTACTGTTAGTCAGGAGAATAAATGTGGTTAAGATTGCTCTCGTTTCATCAGAAGCCCTGGAGGAAATGGGAGCCATGTTCACACCCACACATCTTTCACGCGCACTCATTCTTCAAGCACACCTGCTGCACAGCCATTAGTAGGGATCCAAACTCTGATGTCCTCTTAATGACAGAGCTTCATTAGAGCTGCTTCTGTAGATTCTTCAGAAACCAATTATTTTTAGTGATTCAAAAAGCCTTGCAGCACAATCCATGTGGTCTAACTGAGTGCCAAATGAATGACTCTTACGAACTGATTCTTTTTAGCATTTCAAAGTGCGGCCGATGTAGTCCAGCAATTTCTGAACAAATGATTTTTATCTTCCAGTTCTTTTTAGAGATTCAGAACCATAATGCAACCAGTATAGTCCAATCGATTCATTAAAGTATTACTTTTCTGAACAGGTTCTTTTTTAGTGATTCGATGCCATACAGTGCGACCAGTGTAGTCCAATTGATTCCCAAACTAATGACTCTAATGAACAAGGTTTTTTTTAGTTATTTACAGCCGTACAGTGCGACCAGTGTAGTCCAAGAGATTCCCAAATGAATGACTCACATGAACTAGTTCTTTTTAGTGATTCAAAAGACAGCATGACCAGTGAAGTCCAACCAATTACAAAATGAATGACTCTTATGAACCTGTTCTTTTTAGTGATCATAACCAATCAGCATGATCAGTGTAGTTTAACCAATTCATGAACAAATGGCTCTTATTAACAGGTTCTTTTCAGTGATTCAAAGCCGTAAAGCCAGTGTAGTCCAACCGATTACCAAATCAATTACTGTTATGAACCTTTTTTTGTTTATTTTTTGTGATCTAAAACCATACAGAGAGTCTCTGGATTCAAACTAATGACATTAACCTGGTTCCTTTTAGTGATTCAAATCTGTAAAGTTCAATTCAAAACCATAAAGAATGACCAGTGTTGTCCAACTGAGTCCCAAATGAATGACTCTCATGAACAGATTCTTTTTAGTGATTCAGTGACTCTTATGAAGCAGTTACTCTTATGAACCAGTTCTTTTTAGTAACTGAAATCAATTTAATTAGTGTATTCTAAATGATTCCCAAAACAAGTGACTCAGTGTTTCACTTAGTTATTCAAAGCCATATGGTGTGACTAGAGAAGCATGAGACAAAGTTCATAATTATATAAGAAATTAAAAAAAATCCTCTAGGCTCACATGAATTTACCTGAACATGAAGTTGAAGGGCCTTGCATGTTATATGTGAGTGTGTTGTCTGCCTGTAGGTTGTGTTGTTTTGTTCAGGCACTGCTGTTATTTCTCAATGCCGTTTTACCACCTTCTAGTCTCACTGTTAGGAGTGAAGATGACAAGCGTGGGCGGAGGAAAGCCCAGGAGACAAAGCTGGAGCCCTTTCCATGTGAAACTTGGTGAGAACGCACACTTGCACATTGCCATACACATACAATCTCATATACTTTTTAATCTTGAGGGTTGAGCTGTTTCTCTTAACCAAGTCATCATGGATTATGGTGTTTATTAGGGATGTGAATGTGCCTAATGTCTCTTTCTCTGTCTCTCAGCCCCAAACCGACGATGGAGGAGATTAAACAGTGGGCGCAGTCTTTTGATAAGCTGATGAAGAACCCGGCGGGGCGGAACAAGTTTCGTGAGTTCCTGCGGACAGAGTACAGCGAGGAGAACATGCTCTTCTGGCTGGCCTGCGAAGACCTGAAGAAGGAGATCAACAAGAGTGCCATCGAGGAGAAGACGCGATTGATCTATGAAGATTACATCTCGATCCTCTCGCCCAAAGAGGTACACACACACACACACAAGTTTTTCACCCATCTACAGTGGGTAGGGAAAGTATTCAGACCCACTTACATTTTTCACTCTTTGTTATATTGCAGCCATTTGCTAAAATCATTTAAGTTCATTTTTTTTCCTCATTAATGTACACACAGCACCCCATATTGACAGAAAAATTTTTGCAGATTAAAAAAGAAAAACTGAAATATCACATGGTCCTAAGTATTCAGACCCTTTGCTGTGACACTCATATATTTAACTCAGGTGCTGTCCATTTCTTCTGATCATCCTTGAGATGGTTCTATACCTTCATTTGAGTCCAGCTGTGTTTGATTATACTGATTGGACTCGATTAGGAAAGCCACACACCTGTCTATATAAGACCTTACAGCTCACAGTGCATGTCAGAGCAAATGAGAATCATGAGGTCAAAGGAACTGCCTGAAGAGCTCAGAGACAGAATTGTGGCAAGGCACAGATCTGGCCAAGGTTACAAAACAATTTCTGCTGCACTTAAGGTTCCTAAGAGCACAGTGGCCTCCATAATCCTTAAATGGAAGACGTTTGGGACGACCAGAACCCTTCCTAGAGCTGGCCGTCCGGCCAAACAGAGATGCAGTCGGGAGATGGGAGAAAGTTGTAGAAAGTCAACCATCACTGCAGCCCTCCACCAGTCGGGGCTTTATGGCAGAGTGGCCCGACGGAAGCCTCTCCTCAGTGCAAGACACATGAAAGCCCGCATGGAGTTTGCTAAAAAACACCTGAAGGACTCCAAGATGCTGAGAAATAAGATTCTCTGGTCTGATGAGAACAAGATAGAACTTTTTGGCCTTAATTCTAAGCGGCACGTGTGGAGAAAACCAGGCACTGCTCATCACCTGTCCAATACAGTCCCAACTGTGAAGCATGGTGGTGGCAGCATCATGCTGTGGGGGTGTTTTTCAGCTGCAGGGACAGGACGACTGGTTGCAATCGAGGGGAAGATGAATGCGGCCAAGTACAGGGATATCCTGGACGAAAACCTTCTCCAGAGTGCTCAGGACCTCAGACTGGGCCGAAGGTTTACCTTCTAACAAGACAATGACCCTAAGCACACAGCTAAAATAATGAAGGAGTGGCTTCACAACAACTCCGTGACTGTTCTTGAATGGCCCAGCCAGAGCCCTGACTTAAACCCAATCGAGCATCTCTGGAGAGACCTAAAAATGGCTGTCCACCAACGTTTACCATCCAACCTGACAGAACTGGAGAGGATCTGCAAGGAGGAATGGCAGAGGATCCCCAAATCCAGGTGTGAAAAACTTGTTGCATCTTTCCCAAAAAGACTCATGGCTGTATTAGATCAAAAGGGTGCTTCTACTAAATACTGAGCAAAGGGTCTGAATACTTAGGACCATGTGATATTTCAGTTTTTCTTTTTTAATAAATCTGCAAAAATGTCAACAATTCTGTGTTTTTCTGTCAATATGGGGTGCTGTGTGTACATTAATGAGGAAAAAAATTAACTTAAATGATTTTAGCAGATGGCTGCAATATAGCAAAGAGTGAAAAATTTAAGGGGGTCTGAATACTTTCCGTACCCACTGTATATTGAGCAGTGATTCTCTGAGGCCCACTATGGGACCTCCAGGATGAACTAATTTAAATTAAACTCTTTTTAATTAACGTTTTATGTATGAAAACAATGTAACTGAATTAAAATGCTAAAACATAAATTGAGAAACTGCAAGGATATTTCGTTTTTTGTTTTTATTGAAGAACATACAGGTCTTGAAAAGAGTTTGAAACAAGCAACTTTGGGGTTTCAGTAATTGTTTTGACAATATGGGGGACTTCAAGTTAAACAGGCTGAGAACCACTGATATAAAGAGAAAGAGGCAGTTCTGTGGGTTGTGTCCTCTAAGTTTAATACAGACAGGTATCTGTATTGTCTCCACATTAGCGCTATACTAATCTAGTAGGCTAATATGTTAGCTTGCTACAATCAAAGTAATTTAAAAGACACATAGTTTCATGATTACATATAAATAAGTATGTACATCCTTTCTAATCAGCCACCGAATACAATGTCCATAAAAAGTCCAGTCTGCAGTAACTGCAATGGAAAGATTGGTGGCTGTTCTTTATCACCTCTGTCTTGTCTCTCCTTTGTGGAATGCAGATTTCAGCCTCCCTGCAGGTCTGATTGGCTGCATTCTGACCAATGAGAAGCGACTAGGGCCTTGTCTAAAAAAAACTAAACTTATTTTAAAGCTTGACTTGAACTTGACACCACTAAACGTTTAAGAGATCATGTGTGACAAAGAAACAAGGCATGAAGGAATTCTGCTAGATGTATGATTGAAGCTTAATGTTTTAAAGGCTCATTTCCTGAAATACAGGCCTCTAGCACCATATGTAGCGGTCGGTCCTGCTTTCTATTATGAGCTGTTTATGTTTTGTCTCCTTTCGGTATAAGACGGCGGGGTGTGCGTGTATTGTACACACTTGTTGCATTCTCAGTGTGCACATGTGCTCCTGGTATGTGGAAAAATTCATTGTGTTGACATGTTAAATGTGATATTTTGCCTTTTTCATCATCGGCGCCAAAACTCACACCTTTTAACTTCGCCACCTTTTAGAAGTAAATTAAGGAGCAAAGGTTGAGCAAAGGAAGCTATAAATTGATCCCGGCTGGACGCTCTACTGTAAAGTGGTTAAATAAATAGGCCGTGGAGTGCAAGAGGGAGTGAGTGAGTTCAGATGGATGAGCTTTGTTTTGCCCTGAGCTCCCAATTTTGGTATTTGTACACTCGAGTGTCTAGTATGAAATGAATCAAAGAAAAGGAATCATTAAATAGAGAAATAAACTAGAGAGGTCAGTGTAGTAATAGTCTCAGCTCATGGACTTATGGTGTACAGGTTTGAGAGGTTTATGGGATTGAATTTTTAAAAAGATATTCAAGACATTTTGAGGCACACTACCATTCAAAACTTTGGGGTTGGTAAGATTTATTAATGTTTTTGAAAGAAGTCTTTTATGCTCACCAAGGCTGATTTTGATGATTTAAATGATTGTATTCATTTGATATCAATTTGAAATTATTACTCCAGTCTTCAGTGTCACGTGATACTTAAGAAATCATTATAATGTGCTGATTTGGTGCAGAAACATTTCTGGTTATTATCAATTTTGAAAACAGTTGTGCTGCATCATAGTTTTGTGGAAACTGGTATACATTTTTTTTCAGGATTGATGAATAGAAAGTTCAAAAGAATGGCATTTATTTAAAATAAAAATCTTTTGTAACATTATAAATGTATTTACTGTCACTTTTGATCAGTTTAATGCATGCTTGTTAAATAAAAGTATTAAAAAAAAATGTTACTGACCCCAAACTGTTGAATGGTAGTGTAATTACATAGTTTTTTTTTGTACATTTTGTGAAGACTGATGTCATGTCAGACTGTGTCATTTTTTCACTGAGCAACCATTATACTACTCTGTGGGTTACCTTTTAAGGGAACTCATGCTGTGTTGTAAGTTTACGACACTATGGGAACACCTCTGTGTGATTGCACCTTGAAGCATGTGTTAAAATCAGTCCAATGGTGTGACGGAAGAGGCGGGTGACGTCACGACCAGGAAGGTATAAAGCACCCCCAAACCAAACAATGTCAGCTTCTGTGTCTTCAGCAAGCAGTCTGAGTTGCTCTGTCTGTCACATTTGGTGTTGTTTGCCACTTTATCGGTGCATATATATATTGTGGCGCAGCAAGCATTTAGAGCGTGTGCTCTTCCTTGCCCTCGTTTCATCACAGGCAGTGATACGCACGTTCTTTGTGAGTTGTTTGGGAGCGGAGCATGCACGGTCAGCTCTCGAGGGAGCTGTGTTCACTGTGAGCAGCTGCCGCTGCGCACACTCCGCTCTCGCCTGGCGCTCTTCGAGAAGAGCGCCCAGGCTCATGTTGGAACAAGAAGTAAAAGCTCTCTTGCTCAAGGGGGCCATAGAACACGTTCCTCCACCAATGAGAGAGTCCGATTATTACAGCCGGTATTTCATCGTTCCAAAGGATGGGGGGTTGCGTCCAATTTTAGATCCTTCTAAATCATGTGGTCAATAGGCTAAAGTTCAGAATGTTAACTTTAAAGCAAATCGTGACTCAAATCAGATCTGAGGCTGTTGGGTCTGATGGCAGCAGCCAACGTAATACCTTTTAGCCTGTTGTACATGAGACCCCTGCAGTGGTGGCTCAAGACCAGGGGGTTTTCCCCGAGGGGCAATCCATTCCGCATGGTCAAAGTTACAAGCAGATGTCTTTGTACTCTGACGATGTGGAAGAAACCCTGGTTCTTGTCCCAAGGCCCTGTGTTTGGAGCTCCTTGTCGTTGTGTGATGCTTACGATGGATGCTTCTTTCACAAGTTGGGGAGTGGTCCTGGAGGGCCACTCGACTCAGGGTCTGTGGAAGTGCCATCATCTATCATGGCATATAAATTGCCTGGAGATTTTCTGGCCACTTACCTAAATCATCAGGGGAGCCTGCAATCGCTCCTGCTTTACAAACTGCCGCAACAGATCCTCCTGTGGGCCCAGGGGAAGTTACTGTCTCTGAGGGTAGCTTATATCCCTGAACGCCTAAATCAGAGGGTGGACGTCCTGCCGAGACAGGGGCTGAGGCCCAGGGAGTGGAGATTTCACCCTGAGGTGGTGGGTCTCATATGGAAGAGGTACGGCCAAGTGGAAGTGGATACATTTGCGTCTCAGGAACCGACACACTGTCCACTGTGGTTCTCTCTAGTGCATGGCCTAGGCTACTTCTGTACGATTTCCCCCCGATCGCTCTGCTTCTGGAGATAGTTCACCGGGAGGGTGCCCCATCTTTTGCCAACTCAAGTATGGTTCTTGGACCTGATTTTTCGATTGCTCCCCTTGGGAGATTCCGATCAGGAGGGACCTTCTATCTCAGGCGGGGGGCTCAATATTTCAGCCCCACCTAGAGTTATGGAAGCTCATAGAGGCTGGTCTCTCAACTAAGGTTGTTGAGACATGAGGAAACTTTATGCTTTTAAACGGAGATTGTTCTCTTCATGGTGCGAGAGTCGTCATTTAGACCCAGTTAACTGCCCGGTTGGTACAGTACTGGAGTTTCTGCAAGACCGTTTCTCTGCAGGGTTATCCTCTTTTAAGCTAAAGGTGTATGTGGTGGCCATAGCTGCTTACCACACTCCTTTGGGTGGTTTATCTTTGGTGAGGGACCCATTAGTATCTATTTTCCTCCATGGCACTTTGAAGCTCAGGCCTGCAGCTCACACAAGGGTTCTGGCATGGGATTTGGCCTTAGTACTGGAGGGCCTTTTGGCTGCCCCCTTTTGAGCCTTTCGAGGAGGTTTCAGAAAAGTTTCTGACCTTGAAGGCTTTATTTCTGTTGGCCATTACATCTTTCAAGAGAATTGGGGAATTTACAAGCCCTTTCGGTTTCCCCTTCGTGTTTGGAGTTTGCACCTGGCATGGTGAAGGCTTTTCTTCACCCTAGGCCGGGGTATGTTCCTAAGGTCCCCACTAATGTGGCCAGATCTATAGTGTTGCAGGCATTTGTCCTCCGCCCCTTCGGACATCAGACAAGGAGAAATTAAATCTGCTTTGCCCTGTTAGGGCGCTTGATGCTTACGTTCACAGAGCTGCCATGTAAGTCTGCTTGACTTTTTGTGCGTTGGGTCACCCAGGAAGGGGTACCCAGCATCTAAGCAGAGAATGAGCAAGTGGGTAGTCGAGGCTATCTCTCTTGCTTATGAATAAGCCAGTCAGCCTTCTCCTTTGGCTGTTCAGGCCCAGTCTACCAGGAGTATGGCGGCTTCTAAAGCGTTGCTTTCGGGCTTCTCTTAATGACGTTTGTGCTGCGACGGGCTGGTCCTCTGCAGCACCTGGGACCCTGGAGTGGAGCCCAGGTCAAGGTCATAAAATTTTATGACCTTGACCTGTGCTCCACTCCAGGGTCCCAGGTGCTGCAGTCCTAGTTTTGCTCCAAGCAGGATCAGCAATACATAGTGGGTATTAACATTCCCATAGCATCGTAAACTTAAGATGCAGCGCGAGTTCCCTTGAAAGGGAACGCTTCAGTTACAACTGTAACCTCGGTATCCTGAAGGGGGAATGAGACACTGCTTCGCCCTGCCATACTTCCGGCGTGCCTGTGACCGACTTGCTTCAGCCTATCAGAAGCTGACATTGGTGCCGTCACACCATTGGGTCGTGGATTTTTCACGTGCTTCAAGACGCAATCATGCAGAGGCGTTCCCATAGTGTCGTAAACTTGTGACACAGCATCTCTTTCCCTCTACATTCGTAACCAAGGCGTTTTCTATAGGTTATCTTTTTCCAGTATGGGTTATCTTGGTTAATGTTCTTATTTGCATATTTATGAAGTTAATGAGACAAGTACAACAAAACCTGTATCTCTAAAAAATGATTGTACAAATACTTATGCAGTGAAAAGTAATCAAAATTCATTGGTCAAAAAAGGGTGATAGGAGAAGCGTTTGATGTCACTGTTAAACATCTTTTATGTTTTCCTCAGATGCTGAAACTAAATATGTAAATGTAAATGTTTCTTCGACTGTACAAAGTGCATTAATATTTAATGAGGTAAGCGTAGTTTTGTTTCAGATTGGTTAATCTGATTCTTGCATACGCAAAAGTCTGAAACATTGTTTAACCCAGGCTTAAAAACTCTATTAGCGTATAAACAACTATGAAATTATTATTATTTTAAAGCAATTTATTTTAATATTATCCTGACTATGTTCCTCAACATTCACAATGCTCTCTTTCTGTCTTGAAGGTGAGTCTGGACTCTCGCGTCAGGGAAGTGATCAACAGGAGGATGCAGGATCCCACCCCTCACATATTTGAGGATGCACAGCTGCAGATCTACACCCTCATGCACAGAGACTCCTACCCACGATTCCTCAACTCCTCCGTCTACAAATCACTGGTGCAGGGGGGGTCGCGCTCCTCGTCTGAGTCATAGAACCCTCCTCTTTCTCTCATTCTCTCCATCCGATTTTTTTTCCCCCATTTCTCTCCATCTCACTCATTGCACAACCACTCGAGGAGAAAGTACTCCTTTTTTGTGTCGTCACGATTGGATTATCGTTTTTGTTTTTGCTTAGTCCATGTTCCTCTCTCATTTTAGAGGGAATCCCTCATTTCTTCTGAACCTGCACAGACTGAAACTGGAAGACACAGGGTTGAAAATGCAGTTTTCATTTGTCCAATCCTCTTTTTTGCCCTTGTTCCAGCATCAACTACTGATTTTCACAGCCATTTTTTTTTTTTTTTTTTTTTTCACGCAAACATGCTTCGCTACTTGTATTTTCTGACGTCTCTAGTTGAAGAGAGCTGAGAGGGCCTCTGCAATAACATACACTGGAGTGGCCTGACCAGTCTGATCCTCTCTCCTCACCCCGACCTGTCCACTGTCTGTGCTCTGATTGGCTCTTTGAGGCGAGAAGTTGAGAGGTGATTGGCGGCATTGTAAAAGAGAGGGACAGCACTTTTTCCAGGTGCTAAACAAATAGGTACAAAAATATCCACACACTATTTTGAATGCAAATCAGTTTTCAGGCCCAGGCGGAATCTGCAGACCTTTCCGGATTTTCTGCACTGATTTTAAGGGAAAATCTGCTGAATGAATTTAAATATGGTAAAAAAAAATAAAAAAATGTTTTTTTTAAAAGTGTAATGAACTTATACTGGTAGCTGAAAGCTTTATCAACCACATAAAATTGGGGTGGATAGTATTTTGTAAATGTTATGTTTTAGTGTATACAGATTCCGTTTGGGCCTGTTGATTCCAAACAACAGATATTAACAACATAGGAGAGAGAGAAGGACGAACAATTTTAGAGATATTAAATAAAACAAACATGAGAAAGTTGAGAGAATGCCATGGTCTTAATTAGACTGGTCACTCACATTTTAAAAATTAGTTTTGTAATGTTATTTATTTTTTATTTTGTTAAACTGTGACCTGATTTGTTTTTCTTGTACAAATATTAAAGAAAATCTGGAACATATGCGACATACCGAGCAAACTGTTAGTCCTGAGTGCTCAATTGCACTGTATCTCTCTCTCTCTGTCCTCGCTGTGTTTGAGCGCATGAATGTTTCTGAGGTTGTATGGTGTGAAAAATCACAAGTCTCTCTGGCGCCTCCTGTAGGCAGTTTCAGGTACTGCAGTTCTGCAAGCTGTTTCGCTTCAGTTCTGCGAGCTGTTTCTCAATGTCCCTGCCTTTTCTTCAGTCAGAAAGGCAAAAGCAAATGCTCTTAGTTAACATAAAATCTAAAATAACTTTATTTAACTACTTTGATCAGTGCACGTCAATCTTCGTAAATGTAAAAACTTCAAGAAACAACTTTCTAAAATTGCCTAAATTATGGCAAAATTAAATGTAGTAATTTAAACCCCAATTTATGTTGTTGTACTAAAAGTTGCAGCAATAATAGCAAATAACAACACATTTGAAAATCATTTTAACATCTTGCTTTTTGCCTTGTCACGTCATCACAGTGTTTTTCTGTCTGTTTTTCACACAATGTACGTAAGGAGAATATCTCTTATTTGTCAAGATTGTTTGTCAGAATAAGAAAAAGTATTTTATAGTATTGTACAGGAACCTTTTCAAAAAAAAAGAAGAAGCCATTAGCTGCTGTAAAATCCATTTTAAAGTCCTCTCGAGCACACATTGATTTCACTGGTCCAGTACACTTAATTTATTCACGTAGTGTTACGTCTGCACTTGTGCTAAAACTCATTTCCTTTACAGATGCCTTCAACAGCCTCTGAACCCACTTGATATTAAGAAAACAGTAGGGATATCGGAGAGTAACCGGTTTGATTGATGTTAACACTGTGAGCTGTGATACCACTCCATATTTATGGATCACTAAATATTTCATAATGTGAATCTGAAGCCAACCAGTACTGTGTGAGTGGGTCCACAATAATAGAGTTTTGTTGTAGAGTTAATCTTTTTATATCAGCACTGATCTGCAAATCTGGTGTTCATATTTCCCCTAAACATTCTCCTTCTTTAAGCAGTTCTTTTGGTTTGAGCAAAGAAGTCTTAATATCAGATCTTTCATTTCACATTGAAATGAGGTAAATCATCCACATCCGCCTGGTACTTCCTGGTACTTTCAGGATTTGGTTCTTTGTAAATATATACGTATAGCAAATAAATGTATATTGAATTAAGGACTCTAATGGTGAGATTTCAAGAGTCATGTGTCAATTTAGAGGAACTTCATGTACTGTAGTACCAAAAAAAAAAAAAAAAAAAAAAAATTTGATGCCTTTATTCCTCCCCATCAGTTGTGCATGAAGATGTACATTTTGGAATATGTGTGTAAAATATGTGTGTATATGGTTATATATGTACATGAACATATATTTAGTATTGCTCTTATTGTCCGACATGATGTGACCAGTCTAACTTAAGCCAGATAGAGTGAGTGTGTGTGTGTGTGTGTGTGTTAAAAGTTAAGTGAACTTTCTTAAGACAATAGGAGAGAGATGTCAATGTCATTGCGGCCTTTGACAGCAAACACTCAATTACACAGGGATATGCACAGTTACTCAAGGCTCTTTAAATTCACAGTCAATGAGGGAAGCTTGCTGGTGGACCTCTTAACACTTCACATCACTTGCACTTTGCGTTCACACTGAAAGCGATTTAGAGGTCACTGTAATGCACCACTGTTCACTCCTATTGGTTGTCACTGTTCATTTGCATAATGTTAAACTGTCACTCACATCACCTCATATTGCTAAATCACATTGAACGTTACTTCAGATTGCTTTGCAAATCGCTGTCAGTGTGAACACTTTGTAACCAATGCGATTCAACAGATTTAAACGTTCCCAAAACCGATAAGCTGATGATTTTCATTTTATGGCTGATATTAAAATTCTATACTGTTTTGTCTAAATAAATTAAAAAAATAAAACACTAAAATCAAATTGGTTAAATGCTACAGTTGAATGTAGGCATCACAACATTATAATGTAGAGTATGAGAAATGGATATTCATTTTTTGTATATTTGATCATTTGGTGCCAAAGATTCCATTAATCAGTGATATTAAGTTATTAGTATTAGTATCTACAGACAAACAGGCATACGTTTAAGATTTATGTAATTGAATGGCATCTAAAAAATGTATCTATTTGGATTACACAGTTTTAATTAAAAAGAACAAAATCAACTTAATGCGATACATATTTGTTAGTTATACATAAATGAAACAGGAACCATTTCTGCACTCAAAAACTCGATTCATTGCATCTATTTGATTTTATTTAACCCTCATGTTGTGTTCGGGTCATTTTAAAAGTTTCCCGTACCCGAAAATGCTAGTTAATGTTATCGCATTGGACTAAAATGTACTGACTTTACTCACCCAGTCTAAAAAATTGTGATCATTTTTGTAATTTTTTTTTTCCACATTGTAACACTTGTGGTGTTTCCGGTCAAAAATGATCGGCCTACAAAAAATTGCTTATAAATCTCTCATTATGTTACATTATTACTAAATATTGGATTCAATCTTTTTGTCAGCTTGATTTCTTTCATTATTTCTTTTTGGAACCGATCGATCGTAGACGTCAGTTTTTGAGAGAAAAAAAGCATTTTTTTTTTTGTGGATAATTTTGTCAATTTTACAAAAAATATGAAAAAAATTTGCACTGTTTATCACACTAGTGTGCTTTAATGTTTAAACAGGAAATTTGTTTTGAAATGGTTTTATTTTGTTTTTTATTTATTACAAAATGGCACAAAGTCACACTTGTGGTGTTCCCGGCCTACAAAAAATAGCTTATAAATCTCTCATTATGCTATTTTATCACCAAATATTGGATTCAATCTTGTAGTTTTCTTTAAATTAGGACAGGTTTTGTATTTATTTTTGAAACTAATTGATCATAGGCCTCATTGATCTGAGCTTGTATTGGTCAAACGTGTTCATCGTGTTCATGTTCACATATATGCATGTGGGCGAGCAAAAATAAAGGCCTCGGACCTGTGCGTGTGTGGATACATGCAGACTCGTGCATCTGCGTTCATGAACACAAAAACTATTTTGAGTATTACAGGCTTTCTTTCTCACAGAGATGAACTTTATCCTCAAATCAGTGAGGCTCAGATCAACGAGGCCTAAAATGAATGCAAAACCTGTCCTAATTTAAAGAAAACAAGCTGACAAAAAGATTAAATCCAATATTTGATGATAAAACAGTGTAACAATTTTATTTTTCTGCAGGGAACACCACAAGTGTCATTTTTGTGCCATTTTGTAATAAATAAAAACTAAAACCATTTCAAAATAAATTTCCTGTTTAAACATTAAAGCACACTAGTGTGATAAACAGAGCAAATTTTATTTGTAAAATTGACAAAATTATCCACAAAAAAACACTTTTTTCACTCAAAAACTGAGGTGCATAAGCTCAGATCAGTGAGGCCTACGATCGATCGGTTCCAAAAAGAAATGTAAAACCGGTCCTAATTGAAAGAAAACAAGCTGACAATGATAATGATGTGATAATATAGCATAACCAGAGATTTATAAGCTATTTTTTTGCAGGCCGGGAACACCACAAGTGTTATTGGGTTTTCAACACAGCACAAGGGTTAAAAAATAACATTTTCAAAATGCATTTATTCAAATGGCTTATAATCTGTTAATTATGTAAACAATTACATTTATTCCATTAAAAAAAAAAATATATATATGAACATGGTTCATTCAAATGTATCAGATTGAACTGGATTTATTGATCTGTAAACCTGGTTATTGTGTATTTAAAGCACACTGAGTTTATAAGTACTATTAGAGAAGTCTTACCTGTTTAATTTACGACTGACAAATATCACATTTAAAGGGATAGTTCACCCAATAATGAACATTTTGTCATCTTTTACATAAGTTGTTCCAAACCAGCATTGAACACAAAAGAAGAATGTTGGTAACCAGACAGCCATTGATTTCTATATTAGGAAAAACTACTCTAATATCGGCCAATAACCAATATGGTATCAATATATCATGCATATAGAAAGAACACAAAATGAATGCATCGCAACACATGCTTTCTTAATCATAAGAGCGTTTGAATTTGTTGAATCTGTTGTATAGAACAGACAGACTTTCACAAACTTGTATTCGAGACAGGGACTGTGACCTAGAGCTGCTTATGTTTACATACATTTCTTTAAGGTGCCAAAATTAATCTAGCCTTCTAACAGTCTCAAACAAAGGACATTTGCGCGGAGGAGCGAGTCTGTCAGTAAGTGATGTGTTTCCATCATCTGCATTATGCCATCATCAGATGGTCACGCCGGTCTTCGTTTCAACTGTTGTCACCTCACATGCTAGCCTCAAGATCTCGCCATCTCATTGGCCTTCCCTCACTCTTTCTTATGTTCTCTCCGGTCACTCTGTGAGATTTTCTCTTGAGATTTGCAGTGCCATGACATACAGCAGTGAGATCGGTCCCTGGCTCATGGACTTCTATGGACACTTATTTATTGACATTAGCATTATATTTTGTATTAAAATAAATCAAGTTATGTTTTAAAGAGTATGTTTATGGATTTCTGGACCAATTTTTTTTTTTTTTTTTTTTTTTTTTTTTTTCTTCCCTAAAGTCTGTGACCATTACTGTGTAACCTCCCCTCGCCCTTGGGTGCCATAGCAGGACGCCCTCTTCAGGTTGTGGTTGGGGCCGACTTGAGGTCCCTTTTAACCCAGGCCAGCTCATTGCCGGAGATGATTTAATCAAGAACCCGTCTGTAATATTCCATGACCTCTGACTTGGTTGCAGATTTTTTTGAATGTTTTTTAAAGAGAAGATATGACTATAATGATAATAATAAAGATGTTTGTGTTATTATTCATTTACAGCTTGCCAAGAGATTTAATTTTACTGCGGCTTCCAGAAGGGCTTTTCACACTGTACTCAACCCTTAACTGCTTAAAGTCACTATAAAAATCAAAAATGACTATTCCTATTTTTTTATTGCTGTATTCATTATAAATTATTTATCTGTGCACATCATGACTATGTGCCCTCGTAAACTTAAATTCAAAATAACTTTTTGGCGCGAGTGCGGGACAACCTGTCACAGCAATAGCAAAAACACAATGATTCAATCAATTTCCGATGGGCAAAATCAAGTCCCGTCCTACATTTTTTCTTGTTCAAGAAGCTATTTCAATCGGATATACGTCACAATAGGGAAGAAAAGACTATCGCAACTTTAAAGTTCAAAGTATAGACCG
Organism: Elopichthys bambusa; assembly: GCA_037101425.1. NCBI lineage: Eukaryota > Metazoa > Chordata > Actinopteri > Cypriniformes > Xenocyprididae > Elopichthys > Elopichthys bambusa. The sequence continues at coordinate 28,740,333 of CM074451.1, read as the reverse complement.
TACACCAAATTGAATTTAACACGGGTGAAAACGATGCTGTGAGGGATAGACTTACAGTCTTTACAATGGCATGTTTTTGTCTACTGTAAGTCTTTTTCTGAAAGACATTTAGTCAGCTGAACTAAAAAACAGTACAATTCAGCAGCACCTGATTTCACCCTTTGTTTGAACGCTGTGTGTTTTGGTTTCTTTAAAACACGCCTTCAAAAAGAGGCATCTACCACGTGACAAAGCATCCGTTGCAAATCCATTTGTCCTACGTGTCAGAAGTTACGCGAGTGCTTGGAGTACGTCAGAAATAGGACAGGGCATCAGTTTAGCTTTACGAATCTTTTGTTTCGAAATCAGTGGTTCGGAGCGTGAATCAAACTGCCAAAGTCACATGATTTCAGTAAACGAGGCTTCATTACGTCATAAGTTTTTCGAAATTTCAATGGTTCACGTGACTTTGGCAGTTTGATTCACGCTCTGAACCACTGAATCGAAATAAGATTCGTAAAGCTTCATGAAGCAGTGTTTTGAAATCACTAGATATCATTGAATAAAGTCGTTATTTTGTTTTTTTTTTGGTGCACAAAAAGTATTCTCGTCGCTTCATGACATTAACGTTGAACCACATGACTGTTTTAAATATGTCTTTAGTAGCTTTCTGGGCATTGAAAGTGTTAATTATCTTGACGTCAATGCAGGCCTCATTGTATTTTATCAAAAATATCTTAATTTGGGTTCTGAAGATGAACGAAGGAACGACATGAGGGTGAGTAATTAATGACTGAATTTTCATTTTTGAGTGAACTAACCCTTTATAAGCGAAGAGAATATTTTTTGTGTACAAAAACAAAACAAAAATAATGACTTTATTCAACAAATTCGTCTCTCCCCTGTCAGACTTGTACACAGTCAACGCAGTGAAAGCATTTCAACCCTTCCATGTTTACGTCTGAACGGTGACTCATCATTGGCCGGCTCCTGCGTCAGCATCAAGAGGCGTCGGCCAATACCGAGCCGCTATTTTGACGCAGAACCCAGAAGCACTGCAACGACAATAGGAGAATGACAGGAGAGAGACGAATTTGTTGAATCAAGTCGTTATTTTTGTTTTGTTATTCTCGTCGCTTCGTAACATTAAGGTCGAACTACTGTAGTCATGTTGACTATCCTGATGTTTTTACTACTTCTCTGGACAATGAATGTCATAATTTCATTGCTTTCTATTGAGGATTTCATCAAAAATATCTTAATTTGTGTTCTGAAGATGAACGAAGGTCTTACAGGTGTGGAACGACATGAGGGGGAGTAATTAATGACTGAATTTCATTTTTGGGTGAACTAACCCTTTAATCCACAAATTCTACCTATAATCACTAATCCAGTAAAGTGTACGAATAGTGTGAAATATTGAATAGAATAACATTAATCCAGGTTGCAGAATCACATGGGCTTAATTTTAAATGTGTAAAGCCCATAGGAAAGTAATATGATCTATTGTATCCCTCTAAATAGCATTTATACTTAACTTGACCCCCTTCTGCACATCTGGTTTAACTTTAAGGAAGTTGACTGGGATGCAAGGAGCTTTGGTGGATTTTTTAAGAGCTCTAGACGATGAAAATGTCAATCGTCTTTCCTCACGTTGGCTCCTTAATATCAGTTAGTTATACATGTCTCATTATTGTGTTGATTTCATCCTTTCAACTCTGGACTAACTGTGACCCCATATCTAAACCAGTGTGAAATGCCAAACGTATCTTTAAATGCTCAGGGGTTTTCTCTGACTTTATCATTCTTGTTGCCTTTGCCGAGAACATGTATGGAAATGCGGTCATATTGCCAAAACAAACACGGACAGCAGTCAGGCGGCTCTACACACTTTGCTTCTGCCATGTAGGTGACCGCTGAGTGAAACAGCGATCAATGTACAAAAGCTTAATGCGCATATCAGCACTGTTCAAACATCTGCATTGCATAAAGTTTGAATGGATGAAGGAGGAAAAAACAAATGTCTGAAAATGCAAGACGGAAATACCAATAGAGAGACATTTTTCCCTCCCCCTTCAAGTTCCACAAACATTCCTGGAGTTGAACATGAGGCTCGGTTCACACTGCCATTCCAACAAGAATCTGGCGGTAAAGATGGTGGTGATAAAGAGAGTGGCCCATCATCTGGATAGAGATGATTAACTCTTCAGGAAACACTCATTAAAACAGATAAGTTACATGATAAAAGACGGTAACAGACCCTTAATAGACCAATAAATGACTCTGTGTAAAATTTAAAATATTTATTCACGATAAAACACGGCTATGACCTCTTCACCCAACGGTTCTGTGTATCACTACACAACACCCACTCTTAGAAACGTAAACTGTTTGTTCTCAGTTGATATTGATCATTGAAGCTTACTATATCATGTAGAAGAGTATTGTGAGAAAGAGATCGAGTGAGCGAGTTTATTACCTGCGTTCAGATTTAGCATTTTCCTTCAGGTCAGTCCTATGTTCATCTGTTTAAATGTCCGATGTATTATCTTGTCCTTTTAACAGTTAAGGGGTTTTCCCGTGACTGACAGCGCTAGTCAAAGCATTTGTCAGTTGCGTCTTGTTCCGTGTTCACAACAATTCAATGTAAAAGTCTTCGCTACTGACTCACACACTTATAAAGACAGTCTTTGTCGCCATCTAATGGTGTAATAATGTAACTTCTGTTGATGTTCATGGTCTATTTTTTCCGGCGGAAGGAAGGCTTTTAGTGAAACTTCACTTCATGAAAGTTGCATTGATACATATTTTTGGCTTTAATATTTGTATTGTGTGTTTTATAAAAGCAATAAGGCACTCGAGGCTAGTGCTGTATCGTGAATAAGTCACGGCTGAAGGGGTTACTCCGCTTCGCGTCCTGCCTAACAACGCCCTTCATCCGTGACTTATTCACGATACAGCACAGCCTCAAGTACCTTATTGCTTACATAAGTTCCCATATTATGCTATGTTAAAGGGTTTTTTTTTGAGGTCTCCTACAATAGGTTTACATTTTCTCATAACATACACTGAGTCATCGCCTCTTTTCTCGCATTGTCTGAAACCCCTTCTTTCCATTCCTTTACATCACCTCATTTCGCAGTCTGAAAACGCTTCTTTCAAAGACTCAGTCTTTCTAAACCCCTCCTTACCGCCAACATACTCTGCTCTGATTGGTCAGATGACCCAGTCTGTTGTGATTGATCTACCGCTTACAGTGCGTGTCAGAAACGAAACACCCATTACCATATCTGAATTTCATCTCCAGAGGCTTCCTCAGCGCTTGATACAGTGATGCGAATGGTAACAGTGGCGTTGATTTTTTCCGTATCAATTTCAATTCTTTCAAAGCTTATCAATTCCAGAGTGAGTCCTCATCCTTTGGGAGTGCATGCAAAGTGGATTCGCAGGGCTGAAAACAGGGTCTTCTCGACACAAACCTTTTCCAGGCCTCAGCAACAATACTGTTTGAGGGCGGGTCAAAGTAGATGTTCGTGGGCAGCCAATGAAAACCATAGGCTGGCATTATGCAAATTTGTCACGTAGGTGTGTAACAGGAAGTGAAACTGGAATTGCTAATGACTTGTTTCAGCAGTTCAGAATCAAGTCTTTCTTTTAGGAGACAATAGCTGTGTCCAAAATCGCATACTGTTCATCAGGTACTACATTTGAATTTAAATTTACCTCACGACCGTAGAAAAAATACGTTCTATATAGTACAAATGCGTATAGTATAAATGAATACGGATGTACTACATCAGTCATGTTGTTACTGTCACATGACCTACCAGCGTCAATTACGTCCCTTCAACTCCATTCAATGTCCATCGTATGCACACTTCAGAATCTCGCCGGAAGTAGTAAGTCATCCGGGTACTTTTCGCCTACTGTTTTTCGGATGCTATGAATTCAGACATACTACTCTGTTCGCATACTGTTTTTCACGTACTATATAGTAGAGTACTATTCGATTTCGGACGCAGCTAATACCTTTATTTGTCACGCACTTTGATCTTTGAAATTCTGTAACATTTGTAAATTTTAGATTTTCCTCACTTGTTGTGCATCGAGTAATTGCGACTCTATTAAACATGGCAGATGTTACTCATTCCCATTATTTATACTGTTGTCTTCAACGAATGTGTTTACATTTGGATACGGAGACTGAGATCAGTTTTTCAGTCTACATGTTACAAGCCACCTTTCTTCTTCAACCGAGGGTCCTACAGTACATCCGTGGTTTACTCCCTTGAAAGGCCTGGAAACTTCCTCCAAACACTGAGCATTTTAATTCCCCCATGACTGGGGGCTATTTTGTCCCTCAAACGCCTCTGTGGAGACTCAATGGAGACAGTTGCTTGGGAGACTCCCATCGTATTTTCTCCAACCCATCACAGGTTCTGTTGCCTTAATGATCTGGCAAGTACTAAACCCAAATGTGGTTATTTAGGAGCACCTTCTCTGATCCCCTCAATTGAAAACCAGATCTGACAGAATTTATTTTTGGTCAACATAATTAAGAAATGTTGTGACAGCTCCTAGCAAATTACTGCTCGGGCAAAGGCCAGACATATTTCACCAGCTGTGTCTTATGCAAGTCACAAAGGGTCAGTTCTATTCTCAGATTTGATTAAGATATGAGGACACTGTTAGGAAGTTTCCAAAATATAGGACCAGCTTTATGTACAAGTCCTCAGGATCAAAAGCATCAAACACTGGATTAAAACATCAGCCTCATCTTATCTTGATTCAAAGTTCACACATATGATGTCAGTGGAATACAGTTGTTCAGTGTTTGTTCAGTATTGGCTGACTGCTCCCTCTAGTGGAAAACCTCCAAAGCACAAAAAAGAAGCAGTAGTCAGACAACTAAATTTAGATGACCTAAAATTAATTTGCTCACCTTCATGTTTTTCAATTGGGACTATTTTATTTTTTTCCCCTTGAGGAAAACATTTTCCATATTGTCAATGCAGATGAGGACCATTGAACTCCAAAATGTGATCCATATAGGCCAACTCATGTACCAGTGATGCCACAATGTAAGTGGTTTATCTCTGGTTCCAATTGCCATTGATGCCAAACTTGTTGTGATGTGTCTTAAAGCACCATATTTAAATACAGTTGACATCCCTACGGTTCAAAAGATCGGGGTCAGTACGAGTTTTATTTATTTATTGAAAGAAATGAACACTTTTATTTTGCAAAGATGCATTAAATCAAATCTGTTGTTTATGGAAGCTTGTCAATTTAAATTATGATAATTGCAACATATTCCCCCGGTTTCACAGACAAGGCTTAAGCTAGTCTCAGACTAAAATGCATGTTTGAGCTGCTTTAACTGGAAGTAACTTGCATATCTTAAAATATGTCTATGCCTTTGTTTTGTCGCAAGATACACACCAGTAATGTTTTTTAAGGCATGTTTATAAAAGCTACTTAAAGGGATAGTTCACCCAAAAATGAAATTTTGATGTTTATCTGCTTACCCCCAGGGCATCCAAGATGCAGGTGACTTTGTTTCTTCAGTAGAACACAAATTATGATTTTTAACTCCAACCGTTGCAGTCTGTCAGTTGTATAATGCATGGCAATAGTAACAAAATCTATGAGTAAAAAAAACATGCATTGACAAATCCAAATTAAACCCTGCGGCTCGTGACGACGACACATTGATGTCCTAAGACACCAGGGGCCTGTACCATGATGGTAGTTGAACAAACTCAGGGTTATAGGATTAGTTTCGAGTTGACAAAACCAAACCACTCCAATCCGGCTTTGTTGGTACCATGATGCTTCTCATCAGCTTTCTTTGTCAACTCAGGCTTTGATCCTGAGTTCGTGGAGCGCGTGCACATGAATGCGTGACATCAGTGGTGAACAGCCAATCACATGCCTTGCAACAGAGAGAAACTAACTTCTCGCGAGACAGCCAGCGCAATTCAAAGCTCTTTTGCTGGAGGTTAAGAGATTGAAGAAAATTAAGTATTTAAACTCAATTTCGGTTTGAGATCTCTAAACCAGAACATAACCCTCCCCGGAGCAGGTTAGCCGTGAAGCGTAAGGTACTATGGTGATGAACCCCGCTAAAAGCCAAGTCACTTCCTAACACCTAAAACCCAGGATTGGGGCAAACTAATCTGAAACTTACCTGGCTAGCCAGCTAATCCGGCTTCATGGTACAGGCCCCAGGTCTAAATGCCCTCCGAAACGCATTTGAGACGGATATAAATCCGATCACTCAAACCACTTCAGAAGGTGAACAGCTGTCCGATTAGAGAAAACGCATGAAGTGACCAGGTGTAAACAGGCCCTACTATGTCCAACTGCCTTGAGCGCGTGCATGGCGTCCGGTGCGTGAGGCGTGTACACGCTCTGGCGTAGTTTAAACACGGTGCCTGTAGTACAACAGTTGTTATACAAATGGAAGTAAACCACTAAAAACCATAGTTTTATTACATCAAAACTTCATTTACTTTTCGTAAAGGGCAGCTTTACAAATAAAAAGGACACATACAAAGATTCACGTTCACGTACCTCAGCTGGATGTGGAAAAACCATAGGCACAGCGACGCCATCCTCTCCTGGGTATGTAAAATCATCAGGGGAAAAATGATCGCTGCAGACGCTCAACAACTTTAGTATGTTAATGGGTGTGTTGATATCCAGCCGAAGAGCAATCAACCATAACTTCAGGCGAGCAGACTCAGACTAAGTCGGTTTGAACAATCCGGATAAGTGCATTTTGATTAGCAGTCGTACCTACGATGTTTGTGCACTGTGTAAACAATGAGTGACGTATACGCGTGAGAGAGATTACTTCCGACGCATATATTTAGTCTGAGCATGTAAGATATGCTGCCGCTGCATAAATAGACATACATAAACCCCATAGCAGATCTAGGCAGGTGGAGCTGGGGAGGTGGAGGGGTTCAGAGGAATAGCAGGACTAGCTTACAGCAAACACTGAACCAGACTATTTGAATGTTGAGCAAGCAATCTCATTGGCTGCAGGATCAGAAGAGGCCAATCAGCTCGTGTCATGTGGTAATGATGTGATTGCTTGCAGACTGCATGTAAAGGACCTATCAGAGAGTCTCATGACTGAACTAGATATTAAAACAGAAAACCGTAATCTTAATTTGGAATATTTCACAATAGTACTTTAGTTTGTACTGTATTTTTGATCAAATAAATGCAGCCTATTTTTCAAAAACATTAAATATCTTACCGACCCCAAACTTTTGAACATCACCGTACATTAGCTGAGGAGCAGATTTTAAGAGAGTAATTACTCAGTTTTAGTCTATTCCGCACCTAAAGCTATCGTATGATTTGAGAGCGACTCGAAATACTGATCATACTTTTTTTTTCCCCTCTCGTTTGACCGATTGCTCCTGTTACCCACTGAATTTTACTGTATGGAAGAGCAACTAGAACAGTCTGTAATCATACAGGTGGGTCTGGAGGGACGAAGTAAAAAAAAAAAAAAAAAAACCAACAACAACTATTTCTAGTCAAATTTACTGAGACAAAACAGTCCAATTATTCATATAATACATATGAACCTTCAATCATGTACCACATTCTGTTTTTCTCTTTGTCTGGCTGTCTACAAGAAGCAAACTATTGCCTACATTAAGACTCAAATATTAACCGTAATCCTTTAAGACTTCCTAAACTGTGGAAAAGCAACCAACCTTTCAAGATTTGGTTAAATAAATCATCTGCGAAGTGCATAAACTGCATATACATATGAAAAGCACACGTTCAAAACATACAAACGAACAAAATAAAAATAGTATGTGTACAAATTCTTTCAGCAATTACTTGGCACTCAGAGCAAAAAGGCACAAGCGATATATCAAAAGGCAAAGTAAGAATGAACAAGCCAGCTGACTTACTAAGTCTAAGTTATCGGCAGTGCATGAAAGGCAATGATATTACACCAGTAAAAAAAAACTACAGAGCAAATATTTAAAGTAGCAACACTCATATATTACAAAGCTATGAAAATGAATGTATCAAAAAAAAAAAAAAAAAAAAAAAAAAAAAAAAACACCAGATTTTTTTTTTTTTTTCTCAAAATAAAATAAAAAAACAGTTCCTTTCACTATGAATTCAGGTCATCTCTTCATATGAAGAATCCTGCTCACTTAGTCTTTAACAAAACTATGAAAAAAGAAAACAGAAGACAATAAATATACAGTTTTCAAAGTATGAGGTTAGACTACAGTGAGTAAATACTGCCACCATGTGGTGACATTGTAGCATGAAGACACAAGGCACATGTTTATCAGTTGCATAATGGATTTGACAGTTTGGCGTTTTTTTTATTCAAGTCAACCAATGGCTTTTGCACTGCCAGGTGTGTAGGGAGATTCTTACCTTCCACCGGTTTCCACACTCGTTGCACAGCACGAAGGTGGTCATGGGTTCATCTGCGCTGCGTGTCTGGACCTGTGGGGAGAGAGTGCGCATTACATTCCTGCTTGTTTCATGCTTCAATGCAGCTTTAGCCCATTTGCGAACTTCCTTTCAGACATGCAAACGGATCAAAGACTTGTGCGAATTTGCTCTGAGCACAGAAACGTGGGGCTGTTTGTGTTTCAGAAACTTTATCCGCCCTCGTTTTCTTCTTTAAAGTGTGGCTTAAGCGTACAAATACTTGTGTAACCTACTGCTGTGTCATGCTCAGATTGATAGCTGTTTTTATAATGATGGCAAGTACAAACACTTCTGGTAATAAAACAGTCCTAAACGCTGGTGAGATGCTGGAACAGCATACCTGAGTGTAAGTGCAGTTCTTGCCCCTGCATTTTCCACAGATGAACATGTCAGTCTCCGTGCCGCCCACTTTGGAGAGCTGATGCTCTCGAATGGACTCCTTGGTCAGCGCTTTCCTGATCTCTTTCAGCTCTGCGCTTGCCATCTCCTGCCAAACACGCAATTAACACAAACACGCTTCACATCCTGCAGAGAAGCTGCAATTTACTAGACCTTAAAGGGTTAGTTCACCCAAAAATGAAATTTCTGTCATTAAGTACTTATGTCGTTCCACATCCGTGAGATCTTCGTTCATCTTTAGGATTAGGATATTTTGGATGAAATCTGAGAGGTTTTTTAAATCCCCCATTAGAAGGCAACGTAATTACCACATTTAAGGTCCAGAAAAGGTCTGGATTTCATCAAAAATATCCATATATTTTTGTGTTCCGAAGACAAACGAAGGTCTTACAGGTGTGGAACGACATAAAGGTTAGTAATTAATGACAGAAAATCATTTTTGGGTGAACTAACCCTTTAAATGGTTTTGCGCTAATCTTTTCTATCCTATTGTGACATATTTGAGTGAAATAGCTTCTCAAACAAATGTAGGGCGGGACTTAATTTTGTCAATAGGGACTTAATTGGATGGTTGTGGTTTGCTATTGGTGGATCTCATGTGAGTGACAGGTTGCCCCGCCCTCACGCCAGTACACACGTCATCATAGAAGAGAAGAGATGACGCTGCAGGAGGGAGGGGAAGTTATTTTGACTGAACATTACAAGGGCATGTGAATGAAAAAAATAAAAAAATGTGCATAGATAAATCATTTATAATAAATACTGCAATATTCCATAAAAAAATACAAGAATTCAGTGGGGAATCAAATCCAAACGTACCTCTGCGGTCATACTGGCGATGCGGTCTGGCGAGATGTTGCCACACAAGACGTTCCGCCTTAAGTCTGGGTTTTTCTGGTCCTTGAGGTTGGAAATACGACTCCTCAGTCTGGTCTTGTACTTCATGTCAGTGGATTTGAACTCCTGGTAGATACGTGTGTCATGAAGTCCAGTCAAGGAAGCACAAAGTCATTATTTTACGTTCTCCTTTGAAGGGGAAGCAAAAAGTTTTCCAAATATTTTCTCCTCTCGCAGTCATGCAGAGACTACTGTAAGTAAACCATTTGTTGGCGGATTTTAATGAAAAGAGTAAACACTGTGGCGCTATCAAAACATCGCACTGTTTGTTTGAGGTAAGAGGTCACGTCCCCTGTTGGTAGATGTTGTAACTACACAATTTTCAGGCAAAATTCATCTTTTTGTGTATTCAAAATAAATGTTACAAAGCAAAATATGAATCACCAACATTTTATACACTGCAGTTCAAAGGTCTGGGGTCAGTACGTTTTGTTTTTGAAAGAAAATATTTTTATTCAGAAAGGACACATTTTTCTAAATGGTTTCCAAAAATACATTCAAATACATTTTTTTTTTTTTTTTAATTGTAAAAATATGCCACGACATTACTGTTTTACTAACTATCTTTGGTAATAAGAAGGATATAATCTTCAATCTGTGCTGCCAGGTGTTCACAGTCTACTCCGATTGTCTGGTGATCACCTGAGAAATATATACAAAGAATAATTTCCTTAAATGTAAAAAAAAAAAAAAAAGTTTATGCTTAAAGTGCCTCTATTATGCCATTTTAAAAGGTTCCTACTTTTGTTTTGGAGGTCTCCTACAATAGATTTACATGCATCAATATTAAAAAAAAACACTTTTTCCTCATAATATACATTACACATCACCTCATTTCTCAAAGAGTCTGAAAACAGCTTACAGAGCCTGTCAGAAACGAAACGCCCATTACCATATCTGAATTTCCACTTCGAATGCTTCCTCAGCACTTGATAAACAGAAACTATGGTGTCCGTTTTTCCATATCAATTCCAGTCCCGAGTCCTCGTCCTTTTGAAGTGCATGCAAAGTGGATTTGCTTTGGCAGCACAGAAAACAGCGTCTTCTCTACATATCGACAACATGAAGCAAACTCTTCCAGGCCTCAGTTACAACTAGTGTTTGAAAGCGGGTTAAAGTAGACATTGTTCGCGGGCAGCCAATGAAGACCATAGGCAGGGATTGTGCAAATCTGTTACATTGTTATGAAGGTGTGTAACAGGACGTAAGACTGGAATTGCTTAGGACTCATTTTGCCAGTTCAGAATCAATGCTTTCTTTTAGGAGGCAATAACTTTGTTGTGCACATTGCTGACCTTTTACATTCACAAATAGTTATATTACACACTGCATGAAAGGTAATATTCGAAAAAGCATAATAGGGGCACTTAAAAAAAAAAAAAAATAACCCACAACATTTAACCTAAAAGCAAGGATATGACAAAGCCTTCAAATTATTGTATTACACCGTTTTTTTCCAACGTCCGTCTCTATAAATTTCACTAAAAGAAGTAAAGCGCAGAAGATAAATTCTCTTTTACAACCCAAATTTTGGAAATGTTGGGACGTTTTTTTAAATTTGAATAAAATGAAAACTAAAAGACTTTCAAATCACATGAGCCAATATTTTATTCACAATAGAACATAAATGTTATACAATTTTATGCACAAAATGAGCTCATTTCAAATTTGATGCCTGCTACAGGTCTCAAAATAGTTGGGACGGGGGCATGTTTACCATGGGGTAGCATCTCTTCTTCTTTTCAAAACAGTGTGAAGACGTCTGGGCATCGAGGTTATGAGTTTCTGGAGTTTTGGTGTTGGAATTTGGTGATATAGGTCTCCAGCTGCTGAAGAGTGTGTGGTCGTCTTTGACGTATTTTTCGTTTAATGATGCGCCAAATGTTCTCTATAGGTGAAAGATCTGGACTGCAGTCAGGCCAATTCAGCACCTGGACTCTTCTACGACGAAGCCATGCTGTTGTAATAGCTGCAGTATGTGGTTTTGCATCGTCCTGCTGAAATACACAAGGCCTTCCCTGAAATAGACGTCGTCTGGAGAGGAGCATATGTTGCTCTAAAACCTTTATATACCTTTCAGCATTCATAGTGCCTTCCAAAACAAAACAGCTGCCCATACCGTATGCCCTTATGCACCCCCATACCATCAGAGATGCTGGCTTTTGAACTGAACACTGATAACACGCTGGAAGGTTTCCCTCCTCTTTAGCCCGGAGGACACGGTGTCCATGATTTCCAACAAAAACATCAAATTTGGACTCGTCTGTCCATAGAACACTTTCGTTTTAAATGAGCCTTGGCCCACAGGACACGACGACGCTTCTGGACATATGGCTCACATATGGCTTCCTTTTTGCATGATAGAGCTTTAGTTGGCATCTGCAGATGGCACGGCGGATTGCGTTTACCGACAGTGGTTTCTGGAAGTATTCCTGGGCCCATTTAGTAATGTCACTGACACAATCATGCCGATGAGTGATGCAGTGTCGTCTGAGGGCCTGAAGACCACGGGCATCCAATAAAGGTCTTCGGCCTTGTCCCTTACGCACAGAGATTTCTCCAGTTTCTCTGAATCTTTTGATGATGTTATGCACTGTAGATGAGGAGATTTGCAAAGCCTTTGCATTTTGATGTTGAGGAACAATGTTTTTAAAATATTTCAATTAACTTAATTAGTTGCTAGATGTTCTCCCAACTGAATCGTTTCAACATTTCTTGCTTTTTCAGCCATTTGTTGCCCCCGTGCCAACTATTTTGAGACCTGTAGCAGGCATTAAATTTGAAATGAGCTCATTTAGTGGATAAAAGTGTAAAATGTATCCCTTTTTATCTAGGTTCTGTTGTGAATGATCTGAAAGTCTTTTAGGTTTTAAAAATAATTTAAAAAACGTCCCAACAATTCCGGGATTCGGTTGTATAAACTACAAATAACACAGTCCACACAGTAAGACCAAATGATTTCCGTTAACTCAAATCATTTGATGCCTTAAAGCATTTTTAAGGTCTTGTCAAAACCTGTATTTATGACTAATGTGAACATGTTTTGAGTTCACTAAAAAATTATAACTATAGACTATTCAAATACACAGTGCATCTCAAATTTAAGTGAATTTAGTAAACTCAAATTTTAAATCCCAACATGAAATTGAAACATTAACAAATCTCCCCCTTTAGTCATTTATTGCAAGAATACATTTTATAACACTTAAATTTCAACATTTTAGTTCACTTAATTTCACAGCAAGCATTCATGTGCCTTTGTTCAATTAAGTGCAATGAAGGGTTATTTATGTTTGAGTAAAATTAACTTGTTTTATTTAGTAAATTTCAGTGCAGTTACTTACGCAGCTTAATTTGTTCAGGGCTTACCATCAGTCTGTAGGGCCGCCACCAGCAGCTCTCTGCATTTGGTGCGCACACTGTCCGTCGTGACGGGTGCAGGTGGGAAGGAGGTGAATTTTGGGGTGACTGGGGTGGTGGGAGTTTTTGGTGTCTCTTGTTTGTTACTAGACAACATGGGGTAACAACATTTCACCATTTCGTAAAACTGCTTAAAGTGATATGTATTGTAAAAACACTTTATGGAGTGTGAAGAAAAAAAAAAGTATTTGCTTTCTTTATATTCATGTTTTTTTTTTTGTTTTTTTTTCAACAATTTCTTTATTTGCGAAAAATACTATAATGGGATTAAAGTATCAAGAGGTTGCTATTTAAAGTATAAATCTGTTTATTTTTTCCACATTATTTTTTAGTGATTCATTTTCAAATGATGCATTTTAGTAAATGTAGTATATATTGTAACAAGCTTTATTTACCATCTTTAAATTAAAGTGTGAAATTATATATATCAGCCATCAAAAAAATCCATATCCAATCAACCACTAGTGACAAGTAGCTTGAAGATAGTGCCTATTTTACGTTCTTAACTGTTACATAGTCTTTTTTTCTTTTTCTTTTTTTTTTTTTTTAAATAAAATATGCACAGATTAATTGTATGGAAGATTGTTTTTTTGCCAAGGAATTTTAAAAATTTAAAATAATTGTGACATTTTATATCTGACTTTTTTCCTCACTATTGTCATAATATCAGAATTGTGAGATATAAACTTGCAATTCCGACTTTTTTCCTCGCAATTACGAGTTTATATCCCGCAATTCCGACTTCTTTTCTCGCAATTGCAAGTTTATCTCTGCATTTCTGATTTTTTTCTCACAATTACAAAATTATATCTCATGATTCTGACTTCTTTTCTCACAATTACGAGTTTATATCCCACAATTACGAGTTTATATCCTGCATTTTTAACATTTCCTTCACAACTGCGAGACAAACTCGCAACTCTGACTTTTTTCTAGCAATAAGTATAACTAAAACTATTCTGACTTTTTTTCTTCTCACAATTACGAGTTTATATCCCGCAATTCCGACTTCTTTTTCTCGCATTTCTGACTTTTTTTTCCCACAATTACGAAATTATATCCTGCATTTCTGACTTCTCACAATTACGAGTTTATATCCTGCAATTCTGACTTCTTTTCTCGCAATTACAAAATTATATCTCACGATTCTAACTTCTTTTCTCGCAATTACGAGTTTATATCCTGCAATTTTAACATTTCCTTCACAATTGCGAGACAAACTCGCAACGGACTTTTTTTCTAGCAATAAGTATAACTAAAACAATTCTGACTTTTTTTCTCGCAATTACGAGTTTATATCCCGCATTTCCGACTTCTTTTCTCGCATTTCTGACTTTTTTTCCCCCACAATTACGAAATTATATCCTGCATTTCTGACTTTTTTCCCCTCACAATTACGAGTTTATATCCCGCAATTCTGACTTCTTTTCTCGCAATTGCAAGTCTATCTCTGCATTTCTGACTTTTTTCTCACAATTACAAAATTATATCTCGCGATTCTGACTTCTTTTCTCAGTAACGAGTTTATATCCCACAATTCCAACTTCTTTTCTCGCAATTACGAGTTTATATCCTGCAATTTTAACATTTCCTTCACAATTGCTAGACAAACTCACAACTGACTTTTTTCTAGCAATAAGTATAACAAACAATTCTGACGTTTCCTCACAATTACGAGTTTATATCCCGCAATTCTGACTTCTTTTCTCGCAATTGCAAGTTTCTTGCATTTCTGACTTTTTTTTCCCACAATTACAAGTTTATATCCCGCAATTCCAACTTCTTTTCTCACAATTACGAGTTTATATCCTGCAATTCTGACTTCTTTTCTCGCAATTGCAAGTTTCTCGCATTTCTGACTTTTTTTTCCCCACAATTACGAAATTATATCCTGCATTTCTGACTTTTTCCTCACAGTTACGAGTTTATCCCACAATTACGAGTTTATATCCCGCAATTCTGACTTCTTTTCTCGTAATTGCAAGTTTATCTCTGCATTTCTGACTTTTTTCTCACAATTACAAAATATCTCACGATTCTGACTTCTTTTCTCACAATTACGAGTTTATATCCCAAAATTCCAACTTCTTTTCTCGCAATTACGAGTTTATATCCTGCAATTTTAACATTTCCTTCACAACTGCGAGACAAACTCGCAACTGACTTTTTTCTAGCAATAAGTATAACAAACAATTCTGACGTTTCCTCACAATTACGAGTTTATATCCCACAATTCTGACTTCTTTTCTCGCAATTACGAGTTTATATCCTGCAATTTTAACATTTCCTTCACAATTGCGGGACTCTGACTTTTTTCTAGCAATAAGTATAACTAAAACAATTCTGACTTTTTTTCTCGCAATTACGAGTTTATATCCCACAATTCCAACTTCTTTTCTCGCAATTACGAGTTTATATCCCACAATTCCAACTTCTTTTCTCGCAATTACGAGTTTATATCCTGCAATTTTAACATTTCCTTCACAACTGCGAGACAAACTCGCAACTGACTTTTTTCTAGCAATAAGTATAACTAAAACAATTCTGACGTTTCCTCACAATTACGAGTTTATATCCCGCAATTCCGACTTCTTTTCTCGCATTTCTGACTTTTTTTTCCCACAATTACGAAATTATATCCTGCATTTCTGACTTTTTTCCCCTCACAATTACGAGTTTATATCCCGCACTTCTGACTTCTTTTCTCGCAATTGCAAGTTTATCTCTGCATTTCTGACTTTTTTCTCACAATTACAAAATTATATCCCACAATTCCAACTTCTTTTCTCGCAATTACGAGTTTATATCCTGCAATTTTAACATTTCCTTCACAATTGCGAGACAAACTCGCAACTGACTATTTTTCTAGCAATAAGTATAACTAAAACAATTCTGACGTTTCCTCACAATTACGAGTTTATATCCCGCAATTCTGACTTCTTTTCTCGCAATTGCAAGTTTCTCGCATTTCTGACTTTTTTTCCCCACAATTACGAAATTATATCCTGCATTTCTGACTTTTTTCCTCACAATTACGAGTTTATATCCTGCAATTCTGACTTCTTTTCTCGCAATTGCAAGTTTCTCGCATTTCTGACTTTTTTTTCCCACAATTACGAAATTATATCCTGCATTTCTGACTTTTTTCCTCACAGTTACGAGTTTATATCCCACAATTACGAGTTTATATACTGCAATATTAACATTTCCTTCACAATTGCGAGACAAACTCGCAACTGACTATTTTTCTAGCAATAAGTATAACTAAAACAATTTTGACGTTTCCTCACAATTACGAGTTTATATCCCGCAATTCTGACTTCTTTTCTCGCAATTGCAAGTTTCTCGCATTTCTGACTTTTTTTTCCCCACAATTACGAAATTATATCCTGCATTTCTGACTTTTTCCCCCTCACAATTACGAGTTTATATCCCACAATTCCGACTTTTTTCCTCACAGTTACGAGTATATATCCCACATAGCGATGTTCATATAGACCGATTAACCGTTAACCGTTTTACTGTATTTTCCGTGCTCAAACTCGCGCATAAAGCTTGGCGCAAAACACCAGCGAAAGTAATGAATGTGTCAGAAAAAAGCAAGGATACATTTTAATAACTTATTAATAAACTAGTGATTTCCATGTCAGTGTCGGCTGTGAAGTTGACGAAGCCTTTGGAGAGAATTGCAACGTTCATACAGATTACATAATCAGGGAGTATCTGTTTTCGATGTGAACTGGTTCGTTTAAGATTAGAAATTTCAAGCTTTCAATAGATACATTTATATTTGTGGGGCAAGTATGCGCTGAGTTTCAGTTCATTTATAAGATGGAGACAGAGCTCATCCTGATTGCTCTCTTTATTTTACAAAAGCACAACGTTTTGTTGTTATCGTGAGTATACACAGATAGTAGATATTTACAGTTAGTTTAGTTTTATGATGTATTACTCTTATCTGTATGAAGGAGTATTTTAAGTTGTTTTGGAGTTATTTTAAGTGATCGCTCCATGTCTCACAGTCAAGTTCGCAAATCCTTTAACTTCCACCCTGCAGGTGTGTGATAATTTGACAATGTGTGAATCCTCATGTTCTGCTGTTTGCGCAAGTAGGGTTACAAAAAAAAAAAAAAAAAAAAAAAAAAAGTTTTATTGTTTGTCACAGACACTATTTTTATTTCATACTAATTTAACATTCAAATCTTATCAGTTAACGAGCATCGGTTGTCGATCATGAAGATTAACCGAAATGAACATCACTAACCGCAATTCTGATTTCTTGTCTTAGATATGCGAGATATAAAGACAAAGTCCAATTCTGAGGAAAAACATCAGCTCACAATTCTGACACTTTCTTAAAATTGCGAGTTTATATCTCACAACTCAAAAAAGTCTGAATTGTGGGATAAAAATTGGCGGAAACATGCTTCCACTGAATTGTTCACAATAAGATCTATAATATGCATATATTTTCACTTCGTGCCGACTTTAGCGGTTAGATCCCACACACCTGGTGTCACTGGATCCAGGACAGTCTTTAGAAGACGAGGACTGGAGTGGAGATCCTCCTTTTTTCTTCTCCTCCGATTTACCTTCAGAGCCATCTACATAAAAGAAGATTCGCAGTCCAGCTTTAACATCAGACACACTCATTGCATTCACTACCACCAAGTTAGCTTCCTTAATATAATAACAGCAAGAAATCAAACAGACAGCAGCCTTGTCCCACAACTTTTTATAATGAAGCTCTTCAGTCTTTTTCTCAATCATTCACTCTGAAATAAGGGAAATGCTCGTCTAAATTAAGCTGTCTGAGTGTGAATGGAGATGCAGTACCCAGCAGTTTCTTCCAGGTCTTGATGAGTGATTTGGCCAGTGTCTGCACCTCCTCATCCGAGCTCTGCTTCCGCACTGCATTCACTGACATCCCGATCCGTGTCGACTGCACCGTGGGCCACAATGAAACAGAGGGAAGATTTGTTATAATAAATACAACAGTGGACTATGACATATATTGCAACTTATTATTTACATTTTGTTATAAATAACCATCCGGTAACCACTTATAAAGCTTTGACTAACTGGTCACTCTTCTGCTACGAAATGAGAGAGGGGATCGTAAGTAAATAAAAGAATTTGCGTAAGATGCAAGTTTAGTACATTGAGTATTAGGCACGATATCCTTTACCATTTTAATCACATTAAATCAGGCATTGATCTGAAAACAATAAAACAAAAGCGATAACTATGAAATCGTTTTTTCCAGCTGATGAGCGATAAAAACTCTGACAGCCAATCAGAATCCAGAATCCATCCTGCTTTAAAGCGACAGATGACATAAACTGCAACGTGTGCTTGGAATTAACTAATATAATTAACTAATATAGTTATCTTTACAGTTATTATTCTGGGCCTTAAGACACAGACGTGTTATTCATTTTTCTTCTGCGTGTAGCTGCTCTATTGTGCTTGAAATTCTCCTCAGGGACCAATAAGGTGTGTTTGTCTGTACATTAACTCCATCCATACTGACTCCAGAATCCATACACTACAGTAAATGCACTCATATAACATGCAAATAAAGCAGACAGCAACAAATGTACTGAATAGCACATTTGAAAAACGCTGGCTCTGTTCAGAATGGCATACTAGCAGCATGTACACGTATGCAACCCATGCATCTAAGGCATAAAAATATTCTTTTTTTTAATGAATTATTTATTTTAAAATGTATAAATCCTCTTGCATTTTTTACATTTTGGCAATGCAACCAAATGGCGAGTCCAAAAATAGACAGGATTGACTGATCACAATGTAAATGGAAGGTCGAGCGCATTGCATTGTGGTATATTCCATGCAATATGTTCTGTTGCACGCTACACTTTTTGGCAAATGCAGTAGTTTATCCACATATTCTATGCATGCGTACATACATTTCGTATACCAAGTACAGATTACGTTCTGCACACTGCAGAAACAGTACGAGAAGTACGCCATTCCCAACACAGCCAATAAGAAAAGCAGCATGGGCTTCCCTGACTGGAAGAGAAAGAGATGATTATGTAATCTAACACAGCACATGCTCTGCCCACAGACGCGGTCTCCAGTCCAGCGAAGATACCTGTAGGGTCTCCAAAGACATCTTCATGTTCTTCAGCTCCCGAAGCAGGTCAATGGCACCATCCTGAAGATAAAAACACACGTTGAAGGAGAAAAGACAGTTACACAACAACTTCTCAAATGCAGTAGTAAACACTGGCTTCTTCAACTATAGGTTGGTTCATATAAAAACACAGCCAGGCTGCACATAAATGCTGTGTTTTGGGGACAAAACTGGTGTGAAGTGTGGGATAAATGAGTCTTTTGTTTGCGCTGGAGAAATTTGGAGAACAACCAGCTGCCAGCTCATCACAGTACACAAACGCTTCAAACGTGAGAGTAAACGCCAAATGTGTGATTGTGCATAAAGACTGACCAATACAAGCCCGGCGGTTGTCTGGATGAGGATGAAACAGGTGATAATCGCAGTTACTAGATCTCGTGCTTGTTTAATGAAGACAAACAGAAACGAACGAGTGGATGGAATCAATAGTTCCCCCCTTTCGTTTTTCAGATGCTGTGGGAATTAAGAAACGTGTCACACTTACGGTGTTTTTCTTGTGCACCATTTTGTCCAGCTTCTTTGCGATGCGCTCCACTTCTTGGTCCTTCGCCATGTTTACAGGTTTAGGGCTGTTTGATGGCGCCCGATGGTCGTGCCTCCATTTATGTGGGGAAAATGAGCCCGTCTCTCTCTCTCTCTGTGTGTGTGTCTCTTTTAGTGGCAGTATGAGAGGAATCCACTGCCTTTCTCTCGGCTCTCGACTGTTGTGTAGCGATGTCTGATTCGCAAGCAAATTGTTCTTTTGAGTCGAATCTTTTTAAAAGAATCAAACGAACCTGTTCATAAAATCGGTGTGAACGATTCGTTTACGAAACGGACTGAATCGGTTAGAACGGTTCTCGAGTCAACAACTCGCAGGAAACCAGAACAGCGTCTTTTTCAGTAAGTTTAATTCGTAAACGAGCTAAGACGTGAAGAAGTGTAAACTGATATCGAGAGCGCTGGATTAACTAATGAGGCGAAAAGTAAATTACTTTAAAAGCGGTAATGGTATGCAAATTATGTCATTTAAATGTTTATGAGTTAACTGTTTGTAGATTTATTTACATACAGATAAACAAATGTTGCAGCCATACACGAAATTTGATAAAAAAAAAAAAAAAGTTTTACAGAGCAATGTGACTACATATATGGCTTTATTGAAACGTTTAAGAGCATGTTATATGCCAGATGTCTGTAATCATCTGATGACATATATAAAAAAAATTATATATATATACTGAATCGTTTTTTAGAACCGGTTGATTCCAGACGCTGTTCGAAAGAACCGATTCGCGGAAATGACATGCACTGCCCACCGCTTATGTTGTGAAGCAGGGCGTTATGGGAAGTGGAGTTTTTATGAACCAGCTCAGCAGTAAGGCAGTGAATCAAACAGCTTTAATAATTTTTACCAAATAAATAATTAATAAATATTTTTTTTAATTTTCCGAACAAACATTTTTAACAGTTTTGCTTTGACAGATTTTATGAACAACTTTAGTTTTGACAATAGTCAATTTTTTTTATAAGTATAATTTGTTTTTGTTTTTTTACAAGTTTAATTTAAGTTCTATAAAAGTAGATATATAGGTCAATAATGTAACCTTATCATGACAATAGTTGACTTAAGTTCACAGTTCACTTATTGTTACCAACTTTGTTTTACTGACCACAGTTACAGTAAAACAGCATATTAAGCCTCGTCTCGACATCATGATAATAATAATAAAATGCGTTCACTATATGAAAATAAAATAAGGACAGTATTTTGGCCTACTGTGTGTTGCATGGGCAGGTTTTAGTTTAGACTGGATTAATCAGTAGAGGGCGTCATTGTAACAAAAGTGATAATGTATTTGGACACCTAAAACACAATTTAAAATGCACGAATGTCATTGCATTAGACAACAAAATAGTAAACCAACCACTTATTTCGTAATGCAAGGAAATTACTGATTAAAATAGTATCTTACATGTTTCAGAAAAATAATCAAACAATACTAGCATGTTTGATTCACAGTAAAGGGTCTAAGTACCATTCAAGTTTGGTAGGTAGATATAAGGAGATAAGTGATTTTTTTTTTTTTTTTTTTTTTTTTAAAGACACAGCATGTAGTTGTATCAAAAATAATTTATTAATCAAATAAAGAAAATATCAGAGGTGGGAGCAAGTCACAAGTCCCTATAAAATCAAGTTTCAAGTAAGTCTCAAGTCGCAGTGAACACAAAGAAAGCAAGTCAAGTCGAGTTACAATACCAAACAATACTTATATTTTTCCCTCAGAAATGAACTTTCTTGATTATACATTTATACTGTAATATTAATAATAATAATATAATTTATTATAATACATATTTATAATTTTGAATGATTATTATACTAACAATTATAAGAAAAATGATTAAGATAAAACAGTTGATAGTAAAGTGTGATGCATTAAAGGGTTAGTTCACCCAAAAATGAAAATTCAGTCATTAATTACTCACCCTCATGTCATAATTACACACCCGTAAGACCTTCGTTCATCTTCAGAACACAAATTAAGATATTTTTGATGAAATCCAAGAGCTGTCTAACTCCATAGACAGCAATTTAACCACCACTTTCAAGGTTCAGAAAGGTACTCAAGACATCGTTAAAACAGTGACTGCAGTGGTTCAACCTTAATTCTCCTACGCTGTTTACATTCAGTGCTTCCAGGTTCTACGTCAGAATGCAGACTCATTATTGGCCGGCTCCTGCGTCAACATCACACGCATGCGTCGTGCTGATCACGTGACCAGCGTCGGCCAATACTGAGCCGCCGTTCATATGTAGAACCTGGAAGCACTGAACGTAAACACATAGGAGAATGACGCAAAAGAGAAGATATGGTTGAATAAAGTGGGGTTTTTTGTTTTGTTTTTGCACAATAAGGTTGAACCACTGCAGTCACGTCGACTGTTTAACGATGTCTTTAGTACCTTTCTGGACCTTGAAAGTGGTGGTTAAATTGCTATGGAGGTGTCAGACAGCTCTCGGATTTCATCAAAAATATCGTAATTTGTTTTTCCGAAGATGTACTATAGCCAGTGAGAGCACAGGTGTCGATCCCGAGCACCCACAGAAAAAAACTAGATATTTTCCATTCATTTTAACCAATAATGACAGTTGTCGAGAGTGCATTATTGTAATGCGTAAACGCATCTATGTAACAAATCTATTTATTTCACACTAGCACAAAACTGGACGTGCGCTCGCAAATACTAGAGTGGTCTCGTGGCTCTGCTCTGCTTAGATTTCACGTCTGCGCGCTCACGAGAACTGAAAAAAGCTTTCAACCGCCAGACTTTCACAATTGACCCTTCGCCAGGAGTTTGATTGACAGGCGATCTAACCAATCATAACGCCGAATCCGCCATTTTGTCCGACAAAGCAGTCAGGAGTTAGCAGATTAAAGTAGGTGAACTTAAACTTGAAAATGGTGTACACTGACGTCTTTCCGCGATTGAAACAACATTCCTTATGATGTTCGTTCATGTTTATTTGATGCTGTAAATGAACTAGTTGGAAAAGACGATCGGTTCACGAGCCGCTTGAGCTGAGGCACTACAGCGATCTGTCACGAGACATTAAAGAGCCACAATACGGTATTTATTGTTTAAATTTCTTTAAAAATTACAAAATTTGAGACTTTGTTTCATATCAAAAGTGACCTGCTCTCTCTTGTCTGTCGACGCGTTGTCAGTGTCCTCTTTTCTCCGCGATGTATTTTTCACTGCGTGAGAACATGACGTGTGGCAAGAGAGATTCGGCATAGCTTGTCTGACATAGCAACAGTAACTAAAGTGGGCGGGTCTTTGCGAACGGTCAATTGACTGCTGAAAAACACTGTATAGCCTACCTTTAAGTTCACCATTGTTTCATGAGATAGCATTTTCAAGCCGATTTTAGTCATCCAGTTCTCTAGTTATTTTATTTTTTCATAGTTATTTGTGAGTTAAGCACTTATTGTAAATAGGTATTGAATGAATTAATTTATTTAGTGAACCATTACTTATCATCAGATATCAACATGAGCGCGACTTCCTACAACACTCATGGATGGAATGTGTTTTTGTTTGGTTGGTAATGTATTTGCAGTCCATGCATTTCTCTTCGGCGAAACACGAACTTTTGTGTAATTAATTCATCAGGCGCATCATTGAACGGAGAAAATGACTGTACTATTGGAAAAAATGAGAATGTTAAAATGTTTTAAGGGGCACTTGCGTGTGCGTATAATATTTCAGTTGTTATTTAACTTGAGGTGAATAAAAATGTGTTTTATATATTGTTTCGCGTCATTTCCCATTCCACTTCTAGCGTGTGTTTTCGGAAAATCGCTGCTTGAAGTATAAATTGAATGTCTATGTATTGCATAATAAAACAAACTGGAAACAGATATTGGAAGCAAAAAACATACCTAATATAATATAAGCTAAGCTAGCAGGCTAATCGGGTTGATGTATGCTATGCTAGTACATAAGCTAACTAAAAAACAGTAAGAATGAGAAATGCTTGATATGAGTATATGAACCGTGTAATTTAAAATAAATAAATGGTGATTATAATGCATTTTATACATATCATAACATGACTTTGCAGGAATTATAATCAGGCATTAAAAATACTACCCATTAAAAATCTGTTAAACCAATGGGATCACTCGGGGTCCTAAAGGAGACGCGATTCCTGGGGGGACTCGATTTCTCTGTTGTCAGCTCGTGTAGTGTGTGACCCCCTGTTGCGGATCATTTATGTAGTGTGAACACCACAACGACTTCAAGACTCCACAGCAAGTCATGTAGTCTAAACAGCACAGAAGACATTTGCTTGTTCGACTTGAAGCAGCGCTGCACAAACCGATCAGTGACTTTGATGTCATACGCCGATCGGTTTGTGCAGTGCTGCTTCAAGTCGAACAAGCCTAATAGTGGCACGTTGCATCAGAGCTTTGAGAGTTTATGCCCCACAATGCCCTGTTAAACCCAGGTTATGTGTACATACAGCCAGGGGTTAAAGCCTCTATATATGAGTGAAGGTGACAGCATGGCATGTTCTCCAGCTGAGGAAACCCCACCTCAGCAATGAGGGAATGTGTTCAGAGGGGGGGGGGGGAAGTCCCCGAAACAGCCAGCTCAGGCCTCAGTCACTCGGGCAGGAAACCCGGTCTTCATCACCCTGTTGAGGTCATCTCTGATTATAACTGGACCGGGATAAGGCAGCCCGATCGGCTCGCTAGAACATGCCCTGTTCCTGCCATACATTCCCTTTTTAGAGGGATACAGGCGGTGCCATTCTTACTTTGGACTTTTGTGTGGTTCAGAAATGTGCTGATTGATTGAGGTGTGTGTTTATTTCACTTGGCTTATCAGTTTGAGGCTGTTGCCGACCACTAATCTGTCATTACGAGACATGGGGTCAAACTGATTTTAGATGGGGAAATATTGTCATATTTAAAAAAAAAAATCTCAACACTTCTTAATAAGATTTCACAACAGTTTTAGCTTAAGAACATTAAAGGGATAGTTCACCCAAAAATTAAAATTATCCCATGATTTACTCACCATCCTAGGTGTATACGACTATCTTCTTTCAGACGAACACAATTGGAGATATATTTAAAAATATCCTGGCTCTATTGAAGCCAACAAAAAAATGCATCCATCCATAAAAAAAAAGTAATCCATACGACTCCTGGGGGTTAATAAAGGCCTTCTGAAGCGAAGTGATGCGTTTTTCGAAGATATAATATCAAAATATCCATGTTTAAAACTTTATAAATTCAAATAAATTCATAAAATGACCCATAGTGGAATAAATAAATAAATAAAAAGGTGTCATATTAATTAAATAGTTAAACAAATTGATGATACACGTTTTAATAAAAAATAATGTTACTTTAATTTACTGACCAATTTACTGTTTTGGTAGTTTTTCATAAAAAACATTTTGTAAACATTGTATATTTTCAGTAATAGTCCTTTAATTTTTTATCTTTTAATTTAGTTTCATTTAAGAACCTCTCGTTAACATTGATATGGTTTTGTTGTTATAAGCATATGCATATAAGGATCAAAATATTATAAGGATATGGATACTTGTGCCTACTTTATAATAATAAAAAAAATATAGTCATATAGCAATATTAATAAAGTATATGTACACTGTAAAAAAGAATTGTTGGTTTAACTTAAAAAGGTAAGTTGGTTGAACTGAAATTAAAAAGTTAATACAATGAAGGCGATTGGTTTAATCAACACAAACTCAAAATATTATGTTTTCTGAACCACATTAATTAAGTTGATTTGACAAAAGAAAAAAAAGTTGTATGTTTTCTTTTTACAGATGTGTTTCCGTACTTCCATTGAACTGCTATGCATATTATGCTCTGCATTTAAAAGCTTCCGTTTCCATATAATGCTCTGTATCATTTTAATAGTTTCAAGCATGTACATTTGTTTAGCTCTGCTTAAAGCACACAGGGGAACAGAGCTGTGTGTGTGTTTGAGTGGGAGAAAGAGAGAGCGCGAGAGGGTGACATCTCATGCAGGCAGTATCATGTGTGCTGAGTTTAAGCAGATCACTCTGTCAATAAGCACTTTCAAATTGAAATCAGATGCTGACCACTTCTAGTCCCAAACTTACATCCTCTTAACAATCACACAGGAAATTTAACATCGAGGGAGTGCGACCTGTCCAGTCCAGTCAAAAAGACTATGTATAATTGCAAACAGTTTTAGGAAAGAAACCCAAGGCTTGGAATATCATCATCTGTGCTGTGCCGTTACTGTAAGCGCATTGGTATGTGTTTATGACGGGCGAATGATGCAAGATCACCCTGGCACGGGCGGACTTAGACACATATCTCGGCAGAGACAAAATCAAATGGCGAATGTTAGATGCAGCATATCTGTTTGGCCTAAATGAACGCTAATTGTGTTTATTTAGCTCACTGCTGTGTTTCTCCTTCTCCTCGTAGCCTTTTGTTTTGTGCTGTTGTTGCTGAACCAAGTTCTCATGTTACCTTTATAACAAATGTGTCTTTCACTGGCCGTCCTCAATATGATAACAAACTCCAGTCGATGCCGTATTTAATGTCTAGAGTAATTTTTCATGGTGTTTTTCACTCTCAGGCAGTGAGATACCGTAAAACATGTGAGCCTGGTCGAAGCGAATGATGAGTTACATAAAAACTCAGGGAGAAGGGGACTGAACATCATCCAAGATCTTATTAGAGACAAAGAAGCATTCTCCTCTTCTCTGTCAAGGGTCCTCTCCGTCTGAAAGGAAAGTGCATGTTCTTGATTTTTAACACATGTATCAGAACACATAAAACAGTGTCTGTAGGACTGCAGGAACGGCCCCAGGCATGCTCTTGATGTGCTGGGAAAGAGATTTTAGGCCAGCGGTGATCTACAGAGCACACATACTACAATTCTGCTCTGATCATTTTCATCCTGAAATACACAGCAAGAAAATATTCTGCAGGACGCAGAGCCTCTAAACAAACGTATTAGTGGTGTTTGCTTTCTGGACAGCCGTGGTTAAAGCCCAAAGTATACTTTGCAAAGTATACTTTATACAAAAAATCCGGTGGTGCACGTACAGTACTTGGCTTTAACATTGACTTTAGTATTTACACTCCTTTTTGTAAAGGAATGGAACGTTCTAAAAATGCTTAGCGTGCCTTAATGTATAAAACAGTGATATTGAGGATCAAATTTAGTACACACCTTATTCATAAAGCTATCTCACGACCAATTCATACGTAAGGTGGCTCACTCGTACGAATTCATACAATTTATCTAAACCCCAGGTTTAGGGGCGGGGTTAGGGGTAACTCATTCGTACCAATTCGTATGAATTAGCCACCTCGTAAAATACGTACAAATTGCTGTGAGATCGGGTTGATCATGCTATTTGCAGGTAAGCAGAAGAACCCAGAATATGAACACGTTAATTGTTTTTTCATAATTGTTTTCTATGGGAGGAAAACTCTTAATGTGCAGTTTGCGTTTATACTCTGGGTTAATGCATTGAATCACGTTAAGTGTTTTCTTTATAATGGCTTTTATGGGGGAGAAAATTATTGGATTATGGTGCCAATGACAAGAGAAATGTGAGGAAAAAATTGTTTTTCACTGGTTGTTGTTTTGGGACATTAAGCCACGTTAAGCATTTTAGAAGGTCCCAAAGAAAGGAAATCAATATTTTTATTCGGCAAGGATGCATTAAATTAATAATAAAATAAAATAATTATATAGTAAAATATTTCAAATAAATCCTGTTTTTTTTTTTTTTTTTTAACTTCAAAGAACTCTGTTTCCACAAAAAAATTAAACAGCACAACTGTTTTCAACATTGATAATAATCATAAATGTTTCTTGAGCATCAAATCATCATATTAGAATGATTTCTGAAGGATCATGTGACACTGAAGACTGGAGTAATGATGAGCTTTGATCACAGGAATAAATTACACTTTAAAATATTTTACAATATTACTGTTTTTACTGTAGTTTTGATCAAATAAATGATAAATAAACATATACCAGCCTCAAACCTTTGAACGTGTCATTAACAGACACGCTTCAATATAATACTATACAAAATAGTAGTAGTTGGCAATATTACAACCTAAACAATAATCCTTCTCATTTCCTCAAACCTCATTGGTTCTTGCACGTCATGTGACCCACTGTCTTGACGTTTGAGGTGTGTGTGTTGACCTATTTTATGACGTCTGTCTATGGGTCTGTCAATTGTTTTGATTTGATTTGAGAGTGAATAAAGGCACACGTTTCATATTGATTAATCTCAACCCTGGTGAGTCGATTAATTTTAGTCTGCCTGTTTAATGCAGTATTATTAATTTACTATTTATATATTTGTTGTGTGTGGTCCATTCTTATTAGCTCAAGTAAAAAGATCCCATCCCAAGTAAAGTTTAATACAAGAGTTAGGAGTTTGTTCAGATTACTAACTCTTAAGTGTGAGCAATATGATGCTTCCCTTAGTAAGCATGCCTAATGATATCACCATTTTCCTTTTGGACTCATGACAGGCATTTCGCCTTCAACAGGAAGTACAATAATGCAGCCACACAATAAGTCATTAAACACATCACACACACATCAGCAATCACAATTGCCCCGGCACACTAACCTTCTGTTTTCCTGCCGCCATCCAACCTGATATGTGTATATATAAAGAATCTCCACACATTTTTCATCATCCTTGACTTTTCATAAACACTATCCCAAGACATCAAATCCCACCTTCTGCTCCAGAAGAAAATGCTTTTGCCCCAATCCAGTAACAAAGCATTATTATTATTTTATAAAAACAAATATCTAATCAACAAAACATTCTTCTGTTCTAAATGTAGTGTTAAAAAAAAATCTAATTATTATTATTATACAAAATTATAACATATTATTTTTTTTAAAGGGGACCCCTTTCACAAGATGTAATATAAGTCTCTGGTGTCTCCAGAATGTGTCTGTGAAGTTTCAGCTCAAAATACCCCACAGATCATTTATTATAGCTTGTCAAATTTGCCCCTATTTGGGTGCGTGCAAAAACACGCCGTTTTTGTGTGTCCCTTTAAATGCAAATGAGCTGCTGCTCCCGCCCCCTTTCCAGAAGAGGGCGGAGCTTTAACAGCTCAACAACAACAAAGCTGGAGAATCTCACGCAGCCAAAATGACGAACGGTGTTCAGCCTTACATTGTTCAAACCGGAGTCGACACTGATGGAGAGACTCAGTTACAACTTTTAGACGTTTCTGAATGGTTAGTGGATAAATGTATGTAGTTGCTGTGGAGTTGATTCAACTCATCCACTAGCATGTGCCGTCATGTTCATCTTTTGTGCAAATCCAGCGTTTGTTTGGTGTAAAATGGCGGCATGTCAACAACACTCGACTACAACAACTCTTCCTCTTCTCTAAAGCAGCCCAACACGGCCCCGCCTGCTTTGTTGTGTGTTCTCGAGGGCGGGGTTTATGTAAATTTTAGGGAAGAAGCTCGTTGTAGTCCCTACCAGCTGTTTGTTGTAGTCCTTAAAAAGCGATTTCTGTAAAAGAAAATATCTCCCTTTTGCATTGAACTTTGAGCGTCGTAACTTTGCAGATGTTGTTTATGCTCAAACAGCAACATTACACACTGACTAAAGCTAAAAAAGTGAAACCATTATCAATGATGAAGCTTTTAAATAATAATATATATTATAAAAAATAAATATCTGAACATGTCACACTTTATATTAGGTGTCTTTAACTACTATACTAACATTTAAATGAATCATTTGATACAGTGTATATACATTTTTATATTGCACTTAAAATTAATTTCTGCAATTATCTATAATTATCATGTTGACCCTTCCCTTACCCATTAAACTTAACCATACCACTAAACCTGTCCATAAACTCACCTGTATCCCACCTCAGTAGCAGTAAAAGTACATTGTACCTAACAATTATTTTTGCAAACCACCACCTTCATCCAGCCCCTATTCCCTTTCCAGTCTTTTTCCACGAGACTCGTAGAAACACTTTCTCTCTCAAGCAGAAACGCTTCAGCCCTGTCACCACGTTTAGTGTCTGACTCAAGACACCATCTTCAGCTCGCCGACCCATTTCAGCAGCAAAATGAAGACGTCCACCACCCAGCCTCATCTGATCACCCCTCCTCTCTGCCCAGCCTTGACCCTCTGCGTCAGGGGAATGGAGTGCTTCCCCTTGGCCTGTCTCAGCAGGGTTACTGTGCTGCTGTGCTGCAGGGCGCTGTGTGGGAAGCCGTCAGCCCTCTCACTCTCACACGCACCTCACGGCTCTTCCTATTCAACATTTCCTCCTGCTGCCGGCCTGCCATCGCGCTCACACATGGCTTTTTTGTTTTTTTGTTTTGCTGGTTTTGTTCTGTTTTCTTTTTTCTTCTCTCCCTCTCTCCTTCTCTCTCCTCTGGGATCGGCAGAAGAATAGGGGGACAGTAAACCTGAGGTGTGCGCATTTCCTCTGCTGAGGCGCTGGTGAAATTATTGTCAGCATCCCTGCCTGCTGCCTGTCACTCTTGCCTTCATCATTTTCCTCCTTTTAAGGGATAGTTTACTCAAAAGTAAAAAAAAAAAAAAGTCTTTCCAAACTCATAGAACTTTCTAGCTTCTGTGGAACACAAAAGAATACATTTTGAAAAATGTACTGCTCACTCTTTTCCATGCAACTACAATAATTATGAACTGAAGGTTTCGAGCTTCATTGCTTGCATTGATAAAATGTTCAAAATCAAATTGACAGTGGTGGTATCATAATCATATTTGCATACTTGATTATTTGTTGATTCTTGTGTGCAGCCATCGGGGATAATGCGTTACAAATCAGATTACTTTAAATAACTTGTAAAGCAATGCATTGCTTTTAAATTCGCAACAAAAGATGTTGTGTGCGCTGTGTGAACATGATGGTTATAGTAGACTAAATGTGACTAAATTTACTCATCTCACTGGCGCAAAAACATTCAGTATACCTCAAAATGAATAGAAAATTGAAATACAATTGCAGATTATTACACAAACTAGCAATAATTAAATATGTTAAATAACACAAATATACTTTATTAACCAATGTCTCTGCTGCTGACTTTCAGTGATCCAATTTAGCCATACTAATAAGCAAAAATGACTTTAGATAAACATCACATTTGTGTTTAATTTTTTTTGTTTTTATTTCTGAAATTAGAGTTTCTTCTCTTGTGTCTTATTCTTATTTAATCCAGAATGGCAGCACATCTGAAAGGTTTTTTTTTTTAGCTGCGCCCTCTACTGTACAGGCGTGAATTTGCATTTCCTTCAATCTGAGGCATTCATTCCATTTTTTGGCCCTATTTTAGCAATCTAAGCACGTCCGAATCCACTTTTACTAGTATAACAATGGGAAAAATGGCCAGTGCGCCCGATGCATGATCTAAAAGGGGTTGTCCCTATTCTCTTAATGAGTAATGTTTTGGGTGTAACGTGCAATAAACCAATCAGAGCCTCATCTCCCATTCCCTTTAAAAGCCAGTTGCGCTCACGCCATGGTGGATTCGCTATTTAAATGGCGGAATTTGCAAGCGGAAAAACTGAATGATTCTCTAGTGAGGAAACGGCTCTGATCACGCGTGAGGTTAATGCAGACCATCTACGGGACAAGACGGATTCCACCAAAGCATTTTTATCTTTATGCACACAATAATAATCTTTTACATTGTAATTAGTGATCGACCGATATTGATTTTTTTTTTAGAACCGATACCGATAATTTGTGTGTTTATGTGTCCGATAACCGATATTTGACACGATTACAACACCACTGAACTGAACAAATTTTATTTATAACAATCACTCCCTCCTTGCATAGAAAACAAAACAAATCTTATTTATACACCAATAAATAGAGGGATCTGAAAGTGCAAAAAATAAAAAAGTGCATTGTTACTAAACTGTTTTTGTTGAAAATTAATACAAAAATAATTGTATTTATAAAAAGCATCAGCAGCAACACTGATGTTAACAATAAGCTAAATAAATGTGCAATGTCTAATGTTTTCAAATGGAGAAAATAAATTAAAGACAGGAGTCATATCAACTTTTCAGAAATGTAATACTTTAAGCTACAGTTTTAGTAGATTTATAAGCTGTTTAATAGGCTAACGAGTGAAGAATAATAACTGAATAATATTCTCTGGAATATTGGAATAAAACAAAACATCGTATTTTATTGCATTTCTCAACTGGTTATGTTATATCAGAATTATTAATAATGTTTTTGTCGTTCTAGATTATTAAATATCTGCTGACAAAGCGCTGTTTATCTATGCATTTACACAGAACTATACTCAAACTGCGATCGCTCGCGGAGATAATAAATAATTAATTTCCGTAGAGTTGCGTTTACTTGGATGTTTATAATTACGGTGTTTTAAACAAGTGAATCCAGCAAAATGCAGACGACTTCACGAGACTAATGATGAGCACAGACAACAGAGAGAGAATTAAATTCAGCGCTTTTATTTCCAACATGGCTGCATTATTTAATTCATGCAAAGTTACATCTTTATTCGGACAGGACATGACGGCTCCGTGAGCTTGTCTCCATTTCTTAGAGACAAGCTGCGTAAACTAGCTACATTTCAGGCATTTATGTAACACATCTAATTTGTGCATTAATGGCTGTTATGTTAAATAAAGTTTACTAATTAAAGCAGGTAAGTATACCTGTGCACGCCGTTGTCTCGTCCCCCCTCAGTTGCGCTGTAATGGCGATCCTGAGCGCAGTTCTCAAAACACCCACAAGATGGCGGCGTTCATCGGTAAATCCGATTTTACAAGACCGATATCCGATTATGGTAAAATGCTTAAATACCGGGGAAAATATCGGTAAATGTTTGTGTAAATGTTTGTGGCATGTTTGTGTGTTGCTGCGCGTCGCTGTGTGTGTACGCGCGCCTAGAGGCACATATTTCTCTATTTTAGTTCCTCAAAATAGCAACGGGTCAACAATGAACCTGAACACACCTTGTTTTCAAACCAGCACACCCATGGGTGAACAGATGGGTGCGAGTGCATTTGCTATTTAAACAATGTGGCGCAGGATGTGAAAATAATAACTGCGTCAGGCTGAAACTAGCAATAAACACTTGCATCGCGCCTGGCACCACATTGCGCCGAGTGTATGATGAGCCTCTTGGTGTGAAAGGGCATTTACATTTGCCAAAAATATAACTTTTTTATATTTGTTATTAAAAAAACAACAAAAAAACAAGCCAATGTGAGAAAAAGTAACGTAATACTTTATATGGAAAGTAATGCAACTAAGTAACACTACTTTTTGGGGGAGTAACACAATATTGTAATGGATTACTTTTAAAAGTAACTTTCCCAAACTGTGTGCAGCTCACTGCAAACAAGACACAAAGGCAAAGCGGCTCTGATGTGACAAGTCGTTGCAAACGCTCAAAAAAATGAATTGTTGGATTTACTTAAAAAGGAAGTGTCAAGTGGTTAAACGCAACTATATTGAGTAATTTGTACAAATAACAGTTTAGTTGTATGAACAAAAGAAATTCAAGTAAACCTGACAATTTCAAATTCAAATCGTTTGAATTTGTCACTGTTACATAATATTTATAAGTGCAGTTAACTTAATAATGTTATGTTTATTACGTAAGGTGAACACATTTATTGACCTCATTAAAGGAATTATTTGAACACAGGCGACACTCTTCTGCATAATGGTAACCACAAAATTCAAAAATATTACAGAAACTCCTCTAAATGTCCAACATAACTGAACATTAAACACTAACATAAACTAACAACATCTTTCACTTTTACTGAAAAACACTTTAATCCCTAAATTTACTCTCCTAATTCAGTTCCTTGCAAAGTATGCTGGGAACTACGGATTCACTGTCCACACTGTATAAAGTAATACACTCTATCTACTCCATACAATTTTGGCAACAAGCAATATTATTAATTAAATTCAACAAATAGAACTGAGTTAGAATTAATCAAATTAATTCCTTAAATGTCTGAATAAGAGACAGACGTCAAAGATTAATTAAGAACTCTTTATTTATTTATTTATTTTGTCAACACTGAAGACACCTGATGATAACAAGTAGAATCACTGAAGGAAAGAGAAACACATGAATGAAAAGAGTTTTAGATGTTGATGTTGACTTTATTGAAAATGTTTGTTTCGTTTAGTTGGCCAGTTTCACTCTTTGCTTTTTATGTCAGTTTGTGGCTTTTGTAATGGTGCTTGCTAATTTTACACATTTTAAATGATTGACTTTTAAGGAATTAATTCTTATGTGTTGAATTTAAATAATATTGCTTGTAATCTGTTGCCACAATTTTATTGAGCAGATAGAGTGTATTACTTTTTACAGTGCAGTTAGTTACGTCAGCATTAATTTGTGCGTTTCACTCAGCAATGTTAAGCTGACTGAACAAACACTTAAAGCTGACAAAACTCATTTTTAGTAGAAACAATGCAGTTAAATTAAGTTCATATGAGTTTTTTAGGTAATGTGAACAAGGGTGGTTTGAGTGAAACTTAATTATAATTTGGTCAAAATTATATTATGATTGCAGAATGTAATCAAAAAGATACAGTGCAATTAAAAGATACAGAATTGTAGTATGATTAAAACTTTAAAAAATAAAGTGCATTTTAGCATGTGATATTTGATATATGATATGAAATGTGGGAGCGATCATGTGCTTGTAATTATCTCAACATGATTAATCTTACATGTGGAAATTGCAGAATTGTTTTTATTATTATTATTATTATATCAAAACAAATATCTAAATATAAACAATATTTTTCTGTTGGAAATGTGGTGCAAATTTTAGAAAATTGCTGAAAAGTATTATTATTATTTTATAAAAACAAATAATATAAAATATTTTTATTCAAAGTGTAGTGCAACATCTTGAAATTGCTGAAATTTCATATTAATAATATATTTTATAAAAACAAACATTTAAATATATATATTTGCTTTTAACATGTAGTGCATTCTGTTTTATTGCAAATTAATTATTAACATTAATAATTCTGCAGCACACAGACTCCAAGTGACTTTACTGTATTAACAGTCTCATGGATTTGCTGATAAATGAGAGGGATTGTTTTCCATTTTTAGACTGTTAAACTGTTGTTGTGACTGTTTACAAGAACATACGACAGACTGTAAGCTGTATAATCCATTATATGGCTTCACAGAAAAAGTGTTACCGAATTCACTAATGTTCGTCTAAAAGCCCAGTTCAAATTTGACATCACTTGTGTTTTTGGTGCCACGGCACGTTCATCTCTTTGAAAGGTCACAGGGAAGATAAGCCCGTAATCCATCTCTTCATAAATTGTTTTCATATTGTTTATGATCCACTTCCAGCCCCATGCTGTTTTATTTTTACTTAACTGAAGGCACTAATTCTTTGCATTCATCTCCACCCACTGCTGATCATCACCATAGAGATTCATCCATCAGCCTTTCTGGATCCACCAGAGAACAGATCTTTTCGCAGGAATCTCGGCGTATGGGAACTCTCAGCACTGTGTGAAATATTTAGGATGATGTGTCTCGTGAGCTCACGGCACTTTGATTCAATCAGACTCTGGGAGAGTTGTGTGAGTAACGGACAGATGCGTCAGTGAGTGGGGCACGTGAGGCCGTTATATTTTTCGGCATGCCTGCACACATTGTTTCAGGTCTTGTGGCATGTAACTATGGTATTGTTTTTGAATGGCCTCCTGGGAGTGTGTGTATGTGTGTGTGTGTCTGTGCACGTGTGTGCACGGCTGAATGGGAGCCATAATCTTAATTGGTTCTGAATATATGCTTAAGTGCATATTTGTGTGTTTGCTGTGTAAAGGTCATATGTACCAGGTTCTGTGTATGTACATGTATTTATGTGAATGATGCCAAAAAGTCCAGTCATACCCTTTTTAAAGCAATTTTGACTTCAACAAGCATAGCAGTTGCGTTCCAACTTGCACTGGGGTATGAAAAAATATTTGTGTTTTTTTTACAAAATTTTTTAACAACTTAATAGTTATTCTTTAACTAAAATGTGTTTGTCTAGTGGTCTTATTTTCATTTAATATGTAGTGCTCTGGTTCAAACTATTCATATTCAAAAGTTTATGTTTGGTAATTGATTTACTTTTATTCAGCAAGCATGCATTAAAATAATCAAAAGTGACAGTAAAGACTTTTAAATTGATTCAGAAAATTTCAATTTCTCAAATAAATGCTGTTCTTGTTGACTTTCTATTCAGTATAGAATCTTGAAAAAGAAAATTATGGGTTCCACAAAAATATTTAGCTGCAGAACTATAATAACTATAATAAATGTTGCACCAAATCATCATATTAGAATGATTTCTGAAGGATCATGTGACACTGAAGACTGGAGTAATGATGCTGAAAGTACAGCTTTGACATCACAGGAATAAATTACATTTAAAAGTGCATTAAAATAGAAAATGTTTATGTTTTTTTTTTTTTTTGATCAAATAATAAATGAAGCTTTGGAGGCTTAAAGGGGTGGTTGATTAGATTTCAGCGTAAGTTTTAGCATAAACAACATCTGCAAAGTTACAACGCTCAAAGTTCAAAGCAAATTTTTGAAACTGATTGATCGTTGATCTGAGCCTCACTGATTTGAGGATAAAGTTCATGTCTGTGAGAAAGAAAGCCTGTAATACTCAAAATAGTTTTTGTGTTCATGAACGCAGATGCACGAGTCTGCATGTATCCACACACGCACAGGTCCGAGGCCTTTATTTTTGCTCGCCCACATGCATATATGTGAACATGAACACGATGAACACGTTTGACCAATACAAGCTCAGATCAATGAGGCCTATGATCAATTAGTTTCAAAAATAAATACAAAACCTGTCCTAATTTAAAGAAAACTACAAGATTGAATCCAATATTTGGTGATAAAATAGCATAATGAGAGATTTATAAGCTATTTTTTGTAGGCCGGGAACACCACAAGTGTGACTTTGTGCCATTTTGTAATAAATAAAAACCAAAATAAAAGCATTTCAAAACAAATTTTCTGCTTAAACATTAAAAAAAAAAAAAAAAAAGAGAGAGAAGTGGTTTCTAAGTAACTTTCCCCAACACTGTTGCTTGATATATATTGCTCTGTGGTTCAAAAAATAATAATAAAAAAAAAAATACAAAAATATTTTTTGGAAGTAACTCTCAAAAGTCTGTTTGATTGGACATGACACCTCTGCATAGCAGTTGCTGTTAAGCGTAAAGTAAAAATCTGCACTTATTGTCCAGGAAAACAAATGTTATCCCCTTCCACCCTTTCTCTTTCCATCCCTCTTTCTCTCTCACACACATTCACAGCCATACCAGTGTCAGCACAATTCCCAGAAACACCCCCATTCCTCCACCACCCTGTCAGGGCCTAGAACGCCTCGCTCTCCAGAGAACAGGCATGCCAGGCGCCAGGTCCGCGCTCACACATAAACACACACACAGAGGCCATGCCCACGGTCTAATGGCCTCTCTGAACATGCCACATGCTCATATACAGCCTCAGTCTCTTCTCTTGTCTGTGGTGACCATGTGCGTTTTGTTTGTGAGTGTAACCGTAGTTCTACTACGCGAGTGTGTTTTCCCCTGCTGCGCTGGACTGCTGACTCAGCAGCGTGTGGTGTCTCTGTGCTTTCATGGACGCACAGGCCTTGTGTGTGTGTGTGTGTGGC
This sequence comes from Elopichthys bambusa, assembly GCA_037101425.1. NCBI lineage: Eukaryota > Metazoa > Chordata > Actinopteri > Cypriniformes > Xenocyprididae > Elopichthys > Elopichthys bambusa. Next base: position 28,702,687 of record CM074451.1, on the reverse strand, counting down.
CTCTCTGCACTTTATTTGCCCTGAGGTCTCGCGTTCAAACAAACCACCCATTGCCCGGCACAGTCCTCAAACAGTGCGTGACCGGTAGTTTTATGTGTGTGATGGTACCCTATCTATATTTAAAGTCTAATTTCATGAGCGTGTGTCGGTGTGTTAACACTGCTCCATGACAGCATGAGTGTTAGTTGTGCCAGTTAAAGTCTATATTTAAAACTAATTGTTGGGGAGACGCTTTGTTTACCCCCTTTGGAGCCATGTGGCTTGTCCGTTACCAAACCAAATTTATTTGCACCAAGTATAAACACACACATGCTTAAAATATGCTATTATATATAGTGTATGTCGACACATTTAGAAAATGCCTTAGTTACGCCATCTTATATAGTTGTGTAAAATGAACTTTCTTGCATCATTTGTTAACCCTTAAATTATTTCAGACCTATATGAATTTCTTTCTAATGTGGAACACAAAATAAGAAATACAGTGTTATCTGGAAGTTTGGAATTAATGAGTCTTTTGAATCAGTTTTGTTCAAAGAATCTGAACTGTTCTGAATCATCAGAAGGGTCAGTTTTAGTTTTTAATATATTCCTTACTAAATATCAAGTGTGATTTGGAATGAATGACTCTATGAATCAGTTTTGTTCAAAGAATCAGAAATGTTCTGAATCATCAGAAGGGTCAGTTTTAGTTTTTAATATATTCCTTACAGAATATCAAGTGTGATTTGGAATCAGTGACTCTATGAATCAGTTTTGTTCAAAGAATCTGAACTGTTCTGAATCATCAGAAGGGTCAGTTTTAGTTTTTAATATATTCCTTACTGAATATCAAGTGTGATTTGGAATCAGTGACTCTATGAATCAGTTTTGTTCAAAGAATCTGAACTGTTCTGAATCATCAGAAGGGTCAGTTTTAGTTTTTAATATATTCCTTACTGAATATCAAGTGTGATTTGGAATCAATGACTCTATGAATCAGTTTTGTTCAACGAATCAGAAATGTTCTGAATCATCAGAAGGGTCAGTTTTAGTTTTTAATATATTCCTTACTGAATATCAAGTGTGATTTGGAATCAGTGACTCTATGAATCAGTTTTGTTTAAAGAATCAGAAATGTTCTGAATCATCAGAAGGGTCAGTTTTAGTTTTTAATATATTCCTTACTGAATATCAAGTGTGATTTGGAATCAGTGACTCTATGAATCAGTTTTGTTCAAAGAATCTGAACTGTTCTGAATCATCAGAAGGGTCAGTTTTAGTTTTTAATATATTCCTTACTGAATATCAAGTGTGATTTGGAATCAATGACTCTATGAATCAGTTTTGTTCAACGAATCAGAAATGTTCTGAATCATCAGAAGGGTCAGTTTTAGTTTTTAATATATTCCTTACAGAATATCAAGTGTGATTTGGAATCAGTGACTCTATGAATCAGTTTTGTTCAAAGAATCTGAACTGTTCTGAATCATCAGAAGGGTCAGTTTTAGTTTTTAATATATTCCTTACAGAATATCAAGTGTGATTTGGAATCAATGACTCTATGAATCAGTTTTGTTCAAAGAATCAGAAATGTTCTGAATCATCAGAAGGGTCAGTTTTAGTTTTTAATATATTCCTTATTGAATATCAAGTGTGATTTGGAATCAGTGACTCTATGAATCAGTTTTGTTCAACGAATCAGAAATGTTCTGAATCATCAGAAGGGTCAGTTTTAGTTTTTAATATATTCCTTACTAAATATCAAGTGTGATTTGGAATCAGTGACTCTATGAATCAGTTTTGTTCAAAGAATCTGAACTGTTCTGAATCATCAGAAGGGTCAGTTTTAGTTTTTAATATATTCCTTACAGAATATCAAGTGTGATTTGGAATCAATGCCTCTATGAATCAGTTTTGTTCAAAGAATCAGAAATGTTCTGAATCATCAGAAGGGTCAGTTTTAGTTTTTAATATATTCCTTACAGAATATCAAGTGTGATTTGGAATCAATGCCTCTATGAATCAGTTTTGTTCAAAGAATCAGAAATGTTCTGAATCATCAGAAGGGTCAGTTTTAGTTTTTAATATATTCCTTATTGAATATCAAGTGTGATTTGGAATCAGTGACTCTATGAATCAGTTTTGTTCAACGAATCAGAAATGTTCTGAATCATCAGAAGGGTCAGTTTTAGTTTTTAATATATTCCTTACTAAATATCAGGTGTGATTTGGAATCAGTGACTCTATGAATCAGTTTTGTTCAAAGAATCTGAACTGTTCTGAATCATCAGAAGGGTCAGTTTTAGTTTTTAATATATTCCTTACAGAATATCAAGTGTGATTTGGAATCAGTGACTCTATGAATCAGTTTTGTTCAAAGAATCAGAAATGTTCTGAATCATCAGAAGGGTCAGTTTTAGTTTTTAATATATTCCTTATTGAATATCAAGTGTGATTTGGAATCAGTGACTCTATGAATCAGTTTTGTTTAAAGAATCAGAAATGTTCTGAATCATCAGAAGGGTCAGTTTTAGTTTTTAATATATTCCTTATTGAATATCAAGTGTGATTTGGAATCAATGACTCTATGAATCAGTTTTGTTTAAAGAATCAGAAATGTTCTGAATCATCAGAAGGGTCAGTTTTAGTTTTTAATATATTCCTTACAGAATATCAAGTGTGATTTGGAATCAGTGACTCTATGAATCAGTTTTGTTCAAAGAATCAGAAATGTTCTGAATCATCAGAAGGGTCAGTTTTAGTTTTTAATATATTCCTTACTGAATATCAAGTGTGATTTGGAATCAATGACTCTATGAATCAGTTTTGTTCAACGAATCAGAAATGTTCTGAATCATCAGAAGGGTCAGTTTTAGTTTTTAATATATTCCTTACAGAATATCAAGTGTGATTTGGAATCAGTGACTCTATGAATCAGTTTTGTTCAAAGAATCAGAAATGTTCTGAATCATCAGAAGGGTCAGTTTTAGTTTTTAATATATTCCTTACAGAATATCAAGTGTGATTTGGAATCAGTGACTCTATGAATCAGTTTTGTTCAAAGAATCTGAACTGTTCTGAATCATCAGAAGGGTCAGTTTTAGTTTTTAATATATTCCTTACAGAATATCAAGTGTGATTTGGAATCAATGACTCTATGAATCAGTTTTGTTCAAAGAATCAGAAATGTTCTGAATCATCAGAAGGGTCAGTTTTAGTTTTTAATATATTCCTTATTGAATATCAAGTGTGATTTGGAATTAGTGACTCTATGAATCAGTTTTGTTCAACGAATCAGAAATGTTCTGAATCATCAGAAGGGTCAGTTTTAGTTTTTAATATATTCCTTACTAAATATCAAGTGTGATTTGGAATCAGTGACTCTATGAATCAGTTTTGTTCAAAGAATCTGAACTGTTCTGAATCATCAGAAGGGTCAGTTTTAGTTTTTAATATATTCCTTACAGAATATCAAGTGTGATTTGGAATCAATGCCTCTATGAATCAGTTTTGTTTAAAGAATCAGAAATGTTCTGAATCATCAGAAGGGTCAGTTTTAGTTTTTAATATATTCCTTACAGAATATCAAGTGTGATTTGGAATCAATGCCTCTATGAATCAGTTTTGTTCAAAGAATCAGAAATGTTCTGAATCATCAGAAGGGTCAGTTTTAGTTTTTAATATATTCCTTACAGAATATCAAGTGTGATTTGGAATCAATGACTCTATGAATCAGTTTTGTTCAAAGAATCAGAAATGTTCTGAATCATCAGAAGGGTCAGTTTTAGTTTTTAATATATTCCTTATTGAATATCAAGTGTGATTTGGAATCAGTGACTCTATGAATCAGTTTTGTTCAACGAATCAGAAATGTTCTGAATCATCAGAAGGGTCAGTTTTAGTTTTTAATATATTCCTTACTAAATATCAAGTGTGATTTGGAATCAGTGACTCTATGAATCAGTTTTGTTCAAAGAATCTGAACTGTTCTGAATCATCAGAAGGGTCAGTTTTAGTTTTTAATATATTCCTTACAGAATATCAAGTGTGATTTGGAATCAGTGACTCTATGAATCAGTTTTGTTCAAAGAATCAGAAATGTTCTGAATCATCAGAAGGGTCAGTTTTAGTTTTTAATATATTCCTTATTGAATATCAAGTGTGATTTGGAATCAGTGACTCTATGAATCAGTTTTGTTTAAAGAATCAGAAATGTTCTGAATCATCAGAAGGGTCAGTTTTAGTTTTTAATATATTCCTTATTGAATATCAAGTGTGATTTGGAATCAATGACTCTATGAATCAGTTTTGTTTAAAGAATCAGAAATGTTCTGAATCATCAGAAGGGTCAGTTTTAGTTTTTAATATATTCCTTACAGAATATCAAGTGTGATTTGGAATCAGTGACTCTATGAATCAGTTTTGTTCAAAGAATCAGAAATGTTCTGAATCATCAGAAGGGTCAGTTTTAGTTTTTAATATATTCCTTACTGAATATCAAGTGTGATTTGGAATCAATGACTCTATGAATCAGTTTTGTTCAACGAATCAGAAATGTTCTGAATCATCAGAAGGGTCAGTTTTAGTTTTTAATATATTCCTTACAGAATATCAAGTGTGATTTGGAATCAGTGACTCTATGAATCAGTTTTGTTTAAAGAATCAGAAATGTTCTGAATAATCGAAGTTGAGTTTTGAATGAAATTGTTTAAATAATAAATTCACTTAGTCTTTTTTTTTGTCACATAAAGCTGTGTGATTTCTGATTTGGAATGAATGAATCTTTTGAATTGTTCAGAAGTTGAAGTTTTCAAATTTTCTATTGAATAACTTAATTTTAGTCTTTTAGTTTTATTTTACGAGGTGTCGTAATTCTTACAAATTCATACGACCTCACTCGTACGAATTCATACGTTTTTTGCTAAATCGTATGTATTTTACGAGATGACAAATTTTACGAGAATGGCCTACTCCAAACCCCGCCCCTAAACCTAAGCATCACTGGGGTTTAGACAAATCATACGAGTGAGGTCGTATGAATTCATACGAATTAGACACCTCGTAAAATACGTACAAATTGGTCGTGAGATAGTGTTGGATTGGCATCATTAAGAACTAATAGGTAACTATGACAAATGATAAAGAATTACTAATTAAATACTAATCACAACATTAAAGTGTCTGAGATGTGAGCAATTGTCTTTTTTTACTCTCAACGTCTCTCAACATCTTTTTCACTTTAAAATAATGGTCCAGATCACTAGTAGTTCTTGAAGATTGTCCTTTTGTACTCTCAACGTGGTCATAAAATGCATCACTAATTACTCAAGTACCTAGTCATTCTTCAAGAACTACTGGACCATTATTTTAAAGTGATTTAAAGCGTTTTTCACTAGTAGTTCCTGCATAGTGACTAGGTAACACTTGAGTAATTAATGATGCATTTTATGACTATATTCAGAGTAAAAATGATGTCTGATTACGTCTCAGACACTCGATAATGTTCTTTACAATTTGTCCGTTAGTTAATAGTTCTTAATGATGCCAATCTCATTCTCTAATTATTGATTAGCTAATAAGCTAAATTTGATATTACTTACTGATTAGTTAAGCTTGTTTCTATATCAGTTAATAGTAGTAGCTGAAGTGTTAATGTAGTACTACTCATGCATTACTTCCCGCATAGTTACTTATTAATGACGGACCATTATTCTAAAGTGTTACCAACTTTAGATATAGTGCATGAATTGTGTGGGCAACTATCATGATGATTTATGTTGATTCTTTCATCATTTTGGAGCTTGGAGGGCCGGGACATTCTTCCAGAATTCACTTTTGTGCTCCATCGAAGAAAGTCATACAGATTTGAAACAACTCAAGGGTGAGTAAATGATGACTGAATGTTCATTGCTGTGTGAGTTATTCCTTTAATGCACAGACAACAAACATTATCTCATAAGACGAAGGAGTTTGCATGGAACCAGTCCTCGGCAACATTCATCACTCATCCACACACTCCCGAGTCAAGCTGAGAAATCCCCTCCCTCACGTATTTAACATTTTCCAAATAGCTGTGCAAACCACAGAATAGTTCCCCTCGTTTTGTGGCAAACATAAACATTGGAGACTCTCTCCCCTCGAAGATGGCCGCCGCATCACATGAAGGGTTTCCAGCGGCCAACTGCAACTCTACTTTCTCATTTTGGGGGACTGACAATTATATAGCATGGACACCACATCGCCTAACAAAGTATTATCTAGAAGTCTCAGAGTCTAGTATGTCTCACTTCAGTATGTAATATCATTAAGTCTAGAAACTTAAATCAAAGCTCACCCTTCCCAAAGATAAACAGCACTCAAAATAACACCAACAGAAAAACCCACAGTCGTCTGAGTGAAAACTGACCCACGAAGCAAAGTCTTATATCTCTGTTCGCACGGCAGCTCTGACTATCGCATGTAAAGAATCTCAAAAGATAAAGGAAGGAAAATGTCACATTACACACATACTGAGAGATACAAAGGAACAATGTACAAAATATATATCTTTTATGATACTAGGCCAGCTTGTACATACATTTTGTTTGCAGTATTATTGTGGAATATTACTTTTAATAATAACACATTAAAAGTATTGCGCCACTGACCAATTGCGTTTAAGATCTTACTTTTATTGAAAGTAGCATGTTAGCATTTTACATTTGGGATAAGTAACATACTAACAAGCAGTGTTGGGGAAAGTTACTTTGAAAAGTACTGCATCACATTATTGCGCTACTTTTTATGAAAAGTAATGCGTTACATTACTTTTGCGTTACTTTTTTCTCACCTGGGCTTGCTTGTTTGTTTTTTAATAACGGCAAAAAAGTTATATAAATGTAAAGGCCCTTTTACACCAAAAGTGAAATGAATAAGCCTCAGGCTGAAGGAAATGCATATCTACTCCTGTACAGTAGAGGGCGCTGCTCAAACAAACCTTGCAGCTGTGCTGCCATTCTGGATTAAAGAAGAACAGAATACAGGAGAAGCAAGTTCAACACTCTTATTTCTAATATAAATCATTTTTTGCTTATTAGTATGGTTGAATTGGATCATTGAGGGTCAGCAATAAGGACATTGATTAATAAAGTGAGATTAAATACATAAAGTGTATTTGTGTAATTTAATTATTACAGGTCTGCGTAAAATTCTGAGATTGCATTTCACTGTTTTTATTCATTTTGAGCAATACTGAATGTTTTTGTGCAAGTGAGATGAGTAAATGCATGTTCACATTTATAGAACTACAATAACCATCATGTTCACACAGCGCACACAACACCTCTGACCTTTATTTGAGACTGTCCTCCTCTAAAAACAACCCTATAGTTCGACCTATATTTGCGTTTTAAAGTCATGCGCCCTCTAGCTGCCGTAAAAATAATGACAGCGTCGTGTTACATCTGTCGTCATGAAATGACGTATGACCGTCGTTACCGATCAAAATGCGTGTTCATTTAAATGCAATGTGTGGACTTTTTACACGGTCCCATTTGTCCTATTTCCATTTAGCAAAACTCATTTTATTAACGACTACACCTACCCTTAGTGATTTATAGTGCATATACACTTTATGAGCACATGCGGAACGCAGGATCGAACCCACGATCGCGTTATCACATGATTGCATATTGCAATGCTCTACCAATTTAGCTATGCAAAACCCGAAATATGACGCAGATAAAAGGGTACAATGCATTAAAATGAAAGTGTCCTGTTCCTATGCTCCTATGGGAAGTGACAAACGACCTATATGGGCGTATTGGTTGGAGGACATGTTGGTTTATTTCTCTCAACATGGGGACAAGAGAGCTGTTGTTCAATAAATGTGAAAAAAGTAACGCGTTACATTACTAGATACTTGAAAAAGTAATCTGATTACGTAACTCAAGTTACTGCAACACTGCAAACAAGTGCTTTAGTCAAATGAATGACCAAATATATTCATACAAATTATGACTTTGAATATGAATATGACTTGTGTTCGTCTAATCTTTTGTTTGTTTCGTTTGTGGGGTATTTAGTATTTGCCAAGTAAATAGTAAAGTTTTAGCTAAAACGTAATAATTTAGATAACTAAGTAATTCAGTAACACAACCTTAATCTGATTTTGTTTTGTGCATTACTTATAACACTTTTTATAACATTTTTACACGTGTAACTAGTGCTCAACGAGTTAATGCATGCGATTCATTTTTTCCAGTTCAACGCGTTAAAAATATATAACGCGATCCGTTTTTTCTGTAATCATTTGGCTAGCATTACAATATATGATCACGCTCTTATTCATGCAAATGCTTTTAAACCATTTAAGCGCGCCAAAAGAGAAGAAGTGTCCTCACACACACGACGCAGTGCGTGCGGACCAGAATCGAGTTCTCTTGTCACGCTTGAACGAACAATAACACACACAATAATGCCAAAAATGTCCGTTTTGACGAGTATCCTCATAAGAGCAGCCTCGAATGAGTTAAATAAAGTCCTTAAAGTTGTGAGAAAGTGAGATCTGCGTCATGTGCAGCAGCGGCAGCTCTTAAAGTGACAGCAACCAAAGTCTTAATAATACTAATAATGAAAGAGCAAATGTAACAGAGAAAATTACTCACTGCTCTTGACTAAAGAACCTTTGTAGCTTTAATAATGATTAATGTATTTAATATATTCTGTTTGATAACTTTATTCAATTTCTGTATTTTTCCTATGTTAGACAGGTAGGAAGGGCACAGGTAAATATGAAATTTATTATGGATTTATGTGAGGATCGTTCTGATTTCACTTAAATTAAAAGTTGTTATATTTTATTACACTTTATTTTAAGGTGTTACAGTGTAATTTTACATGTAAGTCCTGAGTAATAATAATTAAATACTATATAATACTGTATACTGTACTTATTAATATGCTTACTATATAGTTTTAGGGCTAGTTGCCTGTAATTATGCATCATTTATAGTTATTACTACAGTAACTACATGTAATATGTGTAACATGTTCACTGTAAAGTGTTACCAAAAGTCTGAGCTCAAGTCAAGAACAGTGGCAATGTGCAACAAATCTCTGTTCCTTTCCCTCCTATGTGTTTGGGTGAGCCCTCCTTTGACCTGCAGGTCATGCCTGACCACGCAAACTCTTTTGCTGATAGAAGGTCAGCTGACGTCCTGTGGTGCTCCGTTTTGTTGCAATCTGTGATCGCTGCACTCAGGAGTTTGGGCCAAGTCCATGTGTGTCCAGCGCTGATAGCATTGACCTAAGAAATCACCACATCTGATTTACGCTCCCACAGTGGAATTACAAAAGCAGGCTGGTTATCTGCACACCAGCTCGTCTTATTGAATTAAACAAGCCTCCCTCGTTTTTTTTGCCCTCCCGAGCGTATAGATGGAAAAGAGAGATTGGTTCCGGAAATATACAAGAGTTGAGTTAAAGAGTTTACAGCATGAAATGAGAAATGAAAGACAGAAAAACACAGCAGACAAAACAGTCCCAGATCTATTTGTTGTGTAGCGCAGGAATACGTGAAACTTTGCAAGATTCCTCCCAAAGCCGTGTCTTATCGTGAGGCTGTATCATAAATCGTGCCACCCTCTGCTTATTTCAAAAAATCAATGTATTGTTCATATTTCAGCCATTACTTAACTAGCATACTGAGATAAAACGCAAAAAAATATCAGGAGATTTAACCTTCCAGGGTTGAGCGCCAGTTCATTAAACGCTTGAACTCGATTTTACTGTAGCCTAATATTTGCCAGACTTGTTTTAATAGTAATAATTGCTTTGATTGATAGGTTTAATTTTAAAGTGTCATATGAGGCGAACAGCTGTCAAGTGTTTAAAGGTGTGGTTCACATTCTTAGTGTATATATAACAGTATTATGATACTAATTGCAAGTTTGTGGTTAACATAAAAACCTCTGATTTCAAGACGAGGTAGAACGGGTGATATATATCGCAATAGGACTTGACAAGAAACTCATAAAGTCAGAAATATTATTTAACATAACTGAATAACATTGTTACACCTATACATGATGCCACATTTTACAGTGTTTTTATACCATAGCTTTTTTTTTTTTTATGTACATATTTAAATACTATCCATTACTTATTTTTTAAAACATTAAATAGTATAAATACAGCATTAAATATGATAAATAATACAATCATGGTGACAGATATCACAATGTAACAATTTATGTTTTATATTGTTACATTGTGATATTTGTACACTGAGGAAAAACGATCTTTTTGGTATAGTAATATATATATATATATATATATATATATATATATATTAAATTAACCACCATAATTTTACTTAGTGAAATTAAAATTCAATGAATTTCCTAAGTAAAATTTGAGATATATACACATTTCATTCATGTAATAAATAACTAGGTGGAAAGAGTAACTCTTATTATGTATTTGCTTGTAATATTTACATGTCACTGGACATAAACCTAGAAATATTAAGTAAATTTTAATCTAAAAGTGTAGCGTGTTTGAACACCAGTATGTGCGTGTTCACAAAATATATAAAATAAATGCTAATAAATATTTTTGAGCTATTATTTTTCAGCTATATCAATATAACAAAACAATGGTAGCATCCGTTTATTAAGATAAAAGTCACACGAGTTGAATTTCATGAAAATTCAACCCATTTAGCATTTTCTTTCTTCCACCAGTTCGACCTAAAATTGCAACCTACAGTAGCTGCAGAATAAAATTTGTCGAATTTATAAGAAATTGTAAAATAATACTGTTTCTTGGTTATTCACATTCAAAACGCATGCATTTTTATCTTTCAGGACTTTTAGTTTTCCTATAGCGCTTTTACTTTCCTCCACCGGGTCGACCTGATAGTAGCTGTAGACTAAATTCCTCACCCTTACAACGGCTATGTAGTTTGTCATTTAGCCCGGTTTGAACCCACAGTTCAGGGTTCTAATCACACACACACATAACATCTATGGTTTTGCCTCCCAAAGCCATTTTCATCCTCTCTGTCTCTGTGACACAGCCACAGCGCTGAATACGCTGCACTTCCGTCTGCCTGTTCCCGCACCGCAACTGCACTGTCAGCGAGTGGATATTCTTAGACCCAAACCCGGGCGCTAATCAGACTCACTAGCCTAGCATTGTATATCTGTGTGAGATGACTTTGATTCCTCATTCTGTTCCTTCAGAAAAAAAAAGATTTATTTAAATAAATAGCTCTGACTTCCTTTGTCTCAAGCCAAGTCACTATCATAACATGACCGGTCAGAGGGCCAGAGGAAGGTAACGGGGAGATGGAGCGCGGCTGCAGGCTGCAGATAGAAGAGGTGTACCCTGGGAAAGTGACCTACGCTCCGCCACACCTCGAAACTCTGTAAGACACGCATATATGATTATTAAACATAAGGGAAAGAGAGAGAGACTGACAGGCAAGGCTTAATTTAGTCACTTCCTAAGCGAGGGCTCCAGCAGTTTTGTCCTCAGATGGGATCATCAGACAGGAATGTGGAAGACAGACTGAGAGAGCGAGAGAAATGTGATGTGATGTCTGTAGCAACTTTAAAAATAGACCAACTTTGGAATAAAATTGATATACAGTCATAATTTTGTAGGTTATAATTAGTGTTTATTGAGGCCATCTGCATATGCAAAAATCACTTTAGTGGGTATACGCATTTAAATGTTTTTCTCGTCCAGTGCAAAAAAAATATATTGATGACTCATCCTGCACAACACAGATTTTTGTCCAATCAGATGCTCTATAGAATGAGAATGCCCCGCCTCCTACAACACCTACAACAGAGTAGCAAAAATAAAATCATGTACCCGATTTAGTATACACTAGGATTTTATTTTTTTTCTATCATTTAATGCTCACCAAGACTGCATTTTATTTGATAAAAAAATACAGTAAAAACAGTAATATTGTGAAATATTATTACCATTTAAATAACTGTTTTCTATTTTAATATGTCTTAAAATGTAATTTATTTTTAAGATGTCAAAGCTGAATTTTCAGCATCATTACTCCAGTCTTCAGTGTCACATGATCCTTCAGAAATCATTCTGATATGCTGATTTGCTGCTCAAGAAACATCATGAAACTTTGATTTTAGGAAGTCCTTTGATTAATAGAAATTCCAAAATAATTTATTTGTATGTTGAATTATGGACGTAAAATGGATTGTGAAGGATCATTCATGCTGGCTTATAAAGGTTTAATGGTAAACGGTCTAGATTTGCAAGATTCAAATAAGTTTTCCTCACATCAGTATCATAATGCCTGACGTCTGCTAAATTAATAAATGTGTGTCATAAAGAGTACAATGGCTGCACTGTAAACCCAAATAAGTTGGCAAAACTTAGGTAAAAAAAAAAAACTGAGGTAATTAGTTACATCAAATTTACAAAAAAGTTAATAAATTCCAAATTTAAGTAAGCAGAACTGGCAGATTTCAATTTTGTACTCGTACAAAGCATGCTGGGAGATAGAAATCCCAGCCCAGTTTTATTTAAGTTTTAAGTTTGTCTAAATTAAAATAAACAAGTTCACAAAACTCAAATCAATGAAATTCAATGTCAGTTTCATGAAAGTCTCCTAAATACTTTGTTAATTTGATTGAACTAATTTGTTTAATTTGAGTTTGCCCAACTCAAAACAACTAATTATTTTGAGCGTTACGGTTTACAGTGTGGAGTAAATGTTAATGAAAATCTGTGTGGATGTGGTATTGTATGGATATCAGTTGTTTCAGTGTGTGTGAGAATATTGTTCACTTGGGGGATTCCCAAACAGAGCTGCTTCCATCCATCGGCACAAACTTCTCTTCATCAAGCGGTAGAAAATAGTGTATGAATACTATTTCATAAAATCTTTGGCACTAACACACACACACACACTCATAAATACACTAATTTGGACCAACTTCAACATATTCATGAATAATCAAAGCACACGCAAACACACACTCATTAACAGAGTCTTTGTTCATCAAAATGCCTGTATTTGTGTATTGGTGTGTGTGTGTGTGTGTGGTATTGTGTCTGTGTGTGTCCTTCCCCCGTACAGTAAATAAAGAAATAAAAGATGAGAGAGTGTTGTGAAGTTCTCCTCCTCTAGCCGCTCAGTCTGGAGTCTTGGCCAAATTTCCGCTGTGGTGTAGGTGTGGTGCCCGTCTCTCGTTCTTTCACATAGACACAGAGACAGCGGCAGACAGCGCTGAAGTGGGAGTGCTGTTGCTCTCGGCGGGCAGGAGTCCAGCGATCTGCCACGCCAAACTGGGCACCTCCAGAAGAGGACCAAAGGGGTCGGGCGGGTCAAAGGTCAGCTGTCCTTTCTTTTCCTCAGCATTCCCTCTCTTTCTCTCCCGCGGTATCTCTCGATCTTATCAGGTCCCGTCACGACGGCCCTCAGGAACATCCCTGACTTCCTGTTTCTGGAGGTGGTGGGGCGGCAGGAGGTGGACTGGAGGAATGGTGAGACGGCCGCGCACACATTTACTGTGAGAATGTCCAGGGGGGAATGCGGAGCAGACAGCCAGGCGAAGACCACTGTCACGTAGCCAACTTTCACCATCTAAGAGAGGGAGAGACCTTCCCGTCCACACAGCCCACGCAGAATTTGCCGGTAAATCACTGACGCAGCAGAAGCGTGTATGTGTGATTGTGTATTAATTTACATTTAAGTTATATCACAATCATGCCATGCCAGATCTAACAGGCAGTGTAAAATAAATGTTAAAACTTTAAACAGGTTTTCAAGCTAACATTTTTGTGAGGTAACATACCAAAGAAGTTTGCCACAAGAGGCAGTGTGATACAATTGATTTTACCACAACTAAATGGTGTTTAAACACAAAACTTTGTGAAATTCCCCTTAACCATGGTAAAATTATTGTAACATTTTTTCTTTTCTGGTAAGTAATTAGATTAAAAAAAAAAAAAAAAATGTGTATTTCATCTCTCCCCCTCCTGCCAAAAAGAAAAAGAAAAAAATGTATTTTGCAAGAAAAATAAAACTACAGCATGTTTAATGCCACATTCAGCCAGAGCTTTCCCTATCCAATCTTCTTTTTCCTCGTTCTAAAAAAAAATTCCGTAAACACGGAGTCGTCTCAAGAAATATCTGCGTACACATGAAACCACTGAAACCGACTCAAAACAATGTAGTATACATGCCAGACCAGTATGTGGCGCTGTAATAAAGTTACACTAAAAACGGGGAATACGAATTTAAGCATGCGCATAAACCTCGCGCACTGTATAGAAACTTTAGTAAAGCTTAGTAATAAAGATTTATTTTAGTAAAGCTCCGTAGCTTCACGAACACAAGCATGCAGTCCGCCATTGTTGTTGTTGTTGCTGTTACGTGACGGTGTCTGACTAGGGTCGAGACGTGGGGTGATGACATCGTCGTTTCACAAAATATACGGACTGGGTGTCGTTTTCAGATTTATCCACTCTGGGACCCGGTTTAAAAAATAGCAGTTTCAGGCTCCCAAAATGCCGGATCCATCTGGACGAAACACCGGTACGATACAAAAATTTTACGTATACAGCTAAACGCGTCTCCGTGTGGACGGGCTCTAAGACTATTGATTTTTTCATAACCATTTAGTACATTTTCTTTACAAACCTTTAAAGGGTTAGTTCACCCAAAAATGAAAATTCAGTCATTAATCACTCACCCTCGTGTCGTCTACACCTTCGTTCATCTTCTGAACACAAATTAAGATATTTTTGATGAAATCCGATGTCTCACTGAGACAGCAAGATAATTAACACTTTCAAATACCCAGAAAGCTACTAAAGACGTATTTAAAACAGTTAAATGTGACTACAGTGGTTCAACCTTAATGTCATGAAGCAACTTTTTGTGCGCCAGAATAACGACTTTATCAATGGTTCAAATCAGTGGTTCGGAGTATGTATTAAACTGTCAAAGTCACGTGATTTCAGTAAACGAGGCTTCGTTACATCATAAGTGTTTCGAAATTTCATTGGTTTACCACTGAGGGGCGTAACTTTGGCAGTTTGATACATGCTCTGAACCACTGAATCGAAACAAAAGATTCGAACAAAAGATTCATAAAGCTTCATGAAGCAGTGTTTTGAAATCGCCCATCACTAGATATTGAATAAAGTTATTTCGGGTTTTTTTGGAGCACAAAAAGTATTCTCGTTGCTTCATAACATCAAGGTTGAACCACTGTAGTCACATGACTGTTTTAAATATGTCTTTAGTAGCTTTCTGGGCATTGAAAGTGTTAATTATCTTGACGTCAATGCAGGCCTCATTGAGCCATCGGATTTCATCAAAAATATCTTAATTTGTGTTCTGAAGATGAACGAAGGTCTTACAGGTGTGGAACGACATGAGGGTGAGTAATTAATGACTGAAATTTTCATTTTTGGGTGAACTAACCATTTAAAGTTTCGATGTAATGGAAGTATAGTGCCATATCTTTTCTTCCTTATTGTGAAGTACATCCGAGTGAAATGGATTTGGTTCTGTATGGAGCCCCTAAAGGGACATGAAAAAATGGTGATGGAAAAAAATATGAGATGGGGGGGGGGATTTTATATTTCAATGTTTTTGCGTTCTCTCACAAATGTTTTGCATTCCCCCTAGAAACTTTGCATTCGCCCGCAAACCTTTTTAGTTCTTTGCGAGCGAACGCAAAGTATTTTTTCCATCACCATGTCCTTTTAGGGGCTCCGTAAATCTGTCCATTGCATGTCAAAAAAATGTAGGTAAAAAATAATAATAATAATAACAATATGCATGAATGCGTGATTCAAAGTAAGATCAATGACATACATTTAGAAAATACATCAATTCATGTCAGTTTTAAAATTTCATAAATGAAATGTGCCCAATGCTTGAATTTTCTCATTGATAATTTTCCATAGCATGGGAAAAAAAATTACGATTTTCAAAAGTATAATAATGCATAACTCAAATATGATATGATCATGTTTAATTTACTATACAGTTTATAAACAAGAGACATTTGTTCCTCTATTAACTTCCCATTAACAATTTTTTTTAATATATTAGGCAGCTCAGACAAATCCAATTATTCTCAAAAATAATTCTCATAAATCTAATGTCAAAACTGTCCATTACTGGCAGGTGGCCTAAAAACTTTTTTTTTTTCAGTATATTATTTAAAACGACTGAAATGGCCGTTCACACAGAACATGTTTTTGCATTCCACTCTGTTGCTTTTCCATTGCTTTTATATGCAAATATGCGCAGATGTGTTTGACCTTTGCGCTCTTTGTTCTAAAAAAAACAAAAAACAAACATGCCGCTCAACTTTTGTAACAAATGTAACTTTTAAAAAATATGTAGACCTTAGCATTTTTTTTTTTTCATTCCATTGCTCTGCATCTTACATTTTTTAAATGCAAAAGCCTGTTCTCTGTGAACGGCCCCTTAACTCAACCTGACTGCATTAATGCGTACCGTGACAGTAATTTTAGGCTCAGATCAGGTAGAAAAAACGGTAACTGCACATTGGCAGCTGCACATTTCCCTTTTTACACCCATCACCCTCTCTGCATAATAGCTCTCTCATCTTCCCAAAGGTAAATGTCAGGACCATTATATTTCAGAAAATCCTCATAGATAAAACAATAAAAAGCCTCTTGTGGCCTTTTGTGGCCTGTTCCTGAGCTGCCTACTGTTCTAATGGAGCTAAATCCACTTCAAATACACATAAAACTCCATTTCCCTCTCAGTGCGATTCTGTGCGGCCTGAACGCTCATGCCTCACTTTGCATTTATTCATAGAGTTGAGAATATTGATGTAGTGCTCAATGGGGGAAGGAATTGGCTGAATGCAGCCGTCTAAGACTGGATGAATTACATAGGTGTGGAGACAAGAAACCACAGGTCTAATTTGTGGTTTTCACATGGACGTTTGAGAACGTTTAAATGTGGTTACTTCACATTCTTATAAGGTAAATCAAAAGCCAACTTTTTACACACATGCACTTGCGTACATTTACTCATGCACAATCGGTTTGTGTGCTGAGCTATGTGTAACGTTAAGAGTGAAGGTCTTTAACTTTCACATCCTCTTGAGTTAAAGGAGGTTAAGTGATTGTGTTCAACTGTTGTTGAACGTGACCCTTTTCAAAGGAGAGAGGCAAGCCAACATCCCATCTCATTAAGAGGTCGGCCTCCCTGACCCAACCAACGTTCGGTGTTTCTTCTATTTTTATAATATCAGGAGTGATGGAGACTGGACTACTCTCTTTCACATCGTTGGCAAACATAACTATTTTTATATTCTCATGAAGTTAATGAAGCTCATTGTGAAGTGTGAAGTTCATTGTAATCGCAGCTGTTTAATGCCTCCTCCTATGCTGCATATTTTCACTAACAGCCGTGCAATAAATGCCGCTGTCACCCAGAGCACAGCAGTGATTTCAGCTCATTAGACTATAACAATAATGTTTAGATGAGCAATAAAAATACTTATGTGTTTGCAGACAAACCCAGACAGGGAATAACACCTCAGTATGAAATTTTTAAGTCTTAGTTTTGTCTTTTGACGAAGAAAATGTAGTCTTTTGTCATGTCATGAAAAATTAATTTTACTACATTTTTTCCCCACAATAAACAGGGGGAATAGCCAACATAAATCCTTAAACAGCTCTAAAAGTACAACCCGAAACACATTTCTAAAATACTTTGAGAAAATACCAACAGTAAGTACAGCATATGAAACACTGCTCATATAAATAAGTTACACTGTAAGAAAATGTTGCAAAAAAAAAAGCTTATATAGCCATATATATTATTTAATGTGACTAAATTACCTGGACTGTATTGGTTAACACCAATGTAAGTCATTTTTAAGGGTCACACATGAAAGAACAAATTTTTTAGGGTAAAAACTGCATGTTTTCACTTTTTATAGTGTATTTTTAAATAAATTATGGGTTGACCACAAATATTTAGCTGTGAAAACTGTCTATAAATCACTTTAAGTATAGTTATTTCATGCTACCAAGAAACCAGAGAGCAGCCTTTGCTTTATATTCAGGGCAAAGGTTGAATGCATCCAAAATGGTTGTATTACATTAGTATGTGCATGTGCGTTGGGTTTGTGTTTTCTTCACTTTGCGTTGACTGCCATGTCTTTACATTCTCACTCATTGTTACAAGTTGTTAACACTCAAGTGCACAGCTTTCTTTGTGGTCCCGGCCCCCCAGTACAAACACGGTTAGTGTGTGTGTGTGTGTGTGTGTGTGTGTGTGTGCGCAAGTGTGTTAGGATTTAGTGTATGTGCCCTATATGAGTGTGTGTACAGCAGGCCTAAAACAATGGCCCTCTCAGATTACATCTCTCTGTCTGTGGAGGCTGTAAAGGGGGGCAGGAGTACTCCCACTGGCTAACCCTCCCGCCTCTCCTGTCCGGGCCAACGCTCTGATTGGCTCAGGCCACATATATATTTACAGCATGGGTTCACCAAAACTCACTACAACTTTCAAACTCAGCACAAGAACTATATACCGTCTGGAGGGCAGGAGTTACAAAACACTAACATCTGTGGGATTTTATACTTCTGAAACATCCAAAACAAAGCCTTTTCTAATTTTCCCTTCTTTTTTTTTCTGGCTTGTTTTACGATTCGTTTCATTTGTGTTACTGGTCAGTCTGTATTTAAAGTAACTTAGAGTAGCATAAAGGCGTCCTGGTGTTCCTTCTATCCAAAGAAAACAGCTTGCTTTAACCGTGGTGGTCTTGCTGGAATGAATATATCTGAGTCTAGTTGCTGTCAAGAGGCCAGTTCTCAGCCCAGCCAGGTTGTGGAGCGCGGGACATGGGGTGCCTCCTCCAGCACTCCGGGCCCTGACCGGGGACATAGTTTTGACCGCAGCCGGACCACAGAGCTGGCACCTGTGCCCGGCTCTGGATTGCGGACGGGGTCCCGAAATGGAGGGGCCACAGCAGAGGCCAGGACTGGAAGCCCGGACTCAACTCGCCCTGGAGCTCTGACCTTAGGCTCCGGTGAGGGGAAATCAGGGGGGGAGTCGAGGATCAGGAGGCCGATGAATGCCTTCATGGTGTGGGCAAAAGATGAGCGCAAACGTCTGGCCCTCCAGAACCCAGACCTGCATAACGCCGTGCTCAGTAAGATGCTGGGTAAGACATTCCCTATGCAACATGGGGGTTAAGCTGGGGTCATTCTAGTACTTCGGCAGGGTGCGATGTCACAGACATGGCTGCTTCAAAATCAGGTTGAGTTAAAAAAAAAAAAAACATATCGAGTTGCCTATTTATTAAAATTGATAAGTAATAAAAATAAATATATTAAAATTAAAATAAAATTTAAAAAACCCACAAAGTTTGTACACTTTATTTTAAGGTGTCCTTGTTACGGTGTAATTTTATATATTAGTACTAAGTAATATTAATTAACAACATGTATTTACTATAGGGTTAGGGTTTGGTTTAGGGTAGTTGCATGTAATTATGCATAATTTACCATTATTACTACAGTAAGTACATATATGTAATAAGGACACTGTAAAATACAGTATTACCTGTTAGGTTGATAGGTGGTTAATAGAAGAATAATTTTGGTCTTGAGATACATAAATATTATACTACTTGACATTATCACTTAAATCCTTAGAAAAGGGCCATAAAATAAATGTCATAGTGAATATAATCATTTAAACATGATCATTTTTGTATTTATTGTTAAAATGATACTTGTGTTTATGTCCCAGTTCGCATCCTGTTACTTCTACAATCAAACTGTTTCATTGTTGTTTAATCTAACTACAAGCTAAATGTTATATTCATGCTTAAGACTTACTTATTTCAGTTTATTACTATAAAACTGAACTTAGTATGCAGCTCAGAATTGTAGATGAGAAAACAAGCCTTGGGCACACATGAAATGGAAGTCATTTAAAAAGTTTGTGAATGTTGCACAATATTTGTGTTTGGCTGTTTCTCGGGGAGGTGTTTTGATGTCCTTATTTTTTGAAATACAGGGCTGTGGCAGACACACAAGCTGCCGATTGTCTGCAGCTATTGACCCATTAATAATTCAAATACTACAACCCAACCCTGTGTGCCCAGCACCAGTTACATGTAGTGATTCGCTCATGTCACACTCGTTTTTCAGCTTATGTTACGTACATCTATTTTCACCAAACAAAACAAACGCTGCTGCAAGCATAATCATCGTGACAGCTCTTTTAAAAATTTGTGCATAATTATATCTGTACCGGGGGCTTGATTGTTTCTACATTAAATTAGAACAATTTAGATAATGTTGTAGTGATAAAAGTCATATTTATAAACCACTAAAACAGAAACGGTGGACACAAAAAGAAGCTTGACTCCTGAATCACTAACACTGATTGGATGATGTTTTTAGGTCAGTCCTGGAAGGCTCTAAGCACACTAGACAAGCGTCCGTTTGTGGAGGAAGCTGAACGGCTTCGCTTGCAGCACCTCCAGGATCACCCAAACTACAAATACCGTCCTCGCCGCAAAAAACAGCCCAAGAAGATGAAACGAGTGGAACCAGGTCTGCTCCTCCAAGGCCTGGCCCATGGGGTCGCTGGAGGTCCGGGACCCGGAGATGCCTACTCGCCGCACCGCCATGCCCATCATCTGCTGCCTCCTCTGGGACACTTCCGAGAGCTCCACCCCTCTGGAGCTCCAGAGCTGGAGAGTTTCGGCCTGCCGACGCCGGAGATGTCCCCGCTAGACGTGTTGGAGGAGGGAGGCGGAGATTCTGTGTTTTTCCCCCCTCACATGCAGGAAGATGTGGGTCTGACTTCATGGATAAACTACCACCAGCATCCAAACCATCAGACTGGCCACCACCCTCACCACAACTCCCATAACCTCCAGCATTCCCACCCACACCTCAACCAGAAGTCTCCACTGGCTTGCCTCCCACTGCAGGAGAAATGCCTGGTGGTCGAGTCCACGAACCCTAACGGCCTCTACCCCAACATGAGCCTCCCAGAATCCTCCAAGGCTCCTCACACTCCCACACCTGCAGGCTATTATGGCCAGATATACGGGAGCAGTCAGCCCCAACCCGCCTTCACCTCTCATCTAGGCCAGCTGTCTCCACCACCCGAGACCTCAGCAGTGGCTCAGGTCGCTCCGCCCTCTCTGGACGCTGTGGACCAGCTGGGACCCTCAGCTGAATTCTGGGGCGAGGTGGACAGGATTGAGTTTGATCAATACCTGAGCGCTAGCAGGACTCGATTGAGCAGGAATGCCCCTTGCGAGGAGAGCAGTGCTTTGATATCAGCCCTGTCCGACGCCAGCAGCGCCGTCTACTACAGCGCATGCATTACGGGATAAAACTGCGATCTCCACGCAGACCTGAAGTCTGGTGCACATATGAGTCTCAGATCTTTTGAATTATTCGAGTTACTTTCTTCAGGGAATCATCTTGCCCGGTTTCACGAATCACTGGAGGTTACTGAACTCTATACATGTCAAGGATGGTTCTCACAGTATAGACTTCACTAAATTGCATTTCACAGTATGACTAGTCATTTCTGGTCTTGATAACCTGTACTTTCTGCGACTGTGGTCGAATTTAACCGATAATTTTGCTGACTCCATCCAGCTACTGTATGCTTACGGTCTCAAATGAGGGTACTGGGACGTGGAAGTCAAGAATGTGAATATTTTTGCTATATATACATATGTCTTTCTGTTTGCTTTTTATATTGTTTCTATTTTTATAGACATTTTATATAAGGTTGTATGAAAATATGTTTTGCACTGGGTATGTGAAAACCACTCAAGACTCTTTTATACTGCACTTAATATCTTTCAAATACACTTTTCCATGACATCTGTAGTATTTGGATCTATTGGCGACTAATTTATCATGCATTGTTCCCTTTTTGTGGCTGAATATGTTTGAATTGGGCATTTCATGTGGACATGAAATTTTGTAATCCTCTTAGCACTTGAGGAACGTGCCGAGTTGGTAATAACTCTCCCCCTTTTGGTAATAATTATCTTCAAATAAAAAGAGTTTGCAATAAAAAATGTCTCAGAGCTATTAAATCAAAGCAATTAAATTGAAAACACACAATTGTACATAGTATTTCACTAACACACTTTCCCACACCACAGAGTGCATGTGCTTTTCTAGATGTTTTTCCTTCTTAAAAACAGTTTTAAATAAAAAAAAATTGTATTACACATCAAAATGTATCAATGCATTTTTTTTTTTTTTTTTTTTTTTTTTATAAATAAAGTTGTCACTAAATGTTGAGTACTTGTCAAAATCATTACACTTGCATTAGGTACATATTTGCCTGATTTATGTAAAATGGTGATGTGGCTGCAATTGTTGTTGCCTTTTGAGAGAAACAGAGAGCGAGAGCAGGGCCACAATGTTTAAGTTGTAATCCAGTCTCGTTTCTCTGATTCCCTCCTCCAAGATTTTTGATCAGCCACAAAATGAGTTTGGCTCTTTAAGCTATTTTTTCCCCTAAAACCACGGACAAAAAGAAAACATTTTCGACCGAGGAGAACAAAACTGAAACTGTCTTCTCTTATGTCTTCATGCAAAAAAAGGCAGCTCTGAGATTAAAGAAATGCTCCCTCATGTTGATTCATTCAATACTTGAGAACAAAAAGATTGATATAAGAGTGTTTTTCAAGAGGGAAATTAGTCTTTCCAAAGCATTTACATTTCAGGCAGGATGCCTAGTGCGTGTGTTCTTTACATCAAATGATACACTTCATGTGTTCTTTTCCTCCATATCATGCTGACTATATTCGGATGTCTGTTGAATGACACACCACAGATTCTGTTGCCAGGACGTTAAGTGGGCTCAGTTAGGTCCAGGTCAGCTGTCGTGCGGTAAAGTTTCATCCCGCCAATTAATTAGCCATAAAATTAGCAGGAATGTCAAAACAGAGGAAGATCCTGGGGAAACTGGGGATGTTGGGATAGCAGGAATCTGTGTGTTGGAGAATATCTCCCTGTATGTGCAACAGGGGGAAGGATGTTAAAGGGAAGAGGAGCTTTTTTCACCCCTGACCAGCTCCCTAAATGGAAAGAACAACACTGACCGATCATGCAGGTCCAGTAATTCTGAAGTCCAATGTGCAGGTCAGCAAAACGGTGTGTATTTTGAGCTGCGCTCTGTTTTGTGTGTGACAGACCGAAAGAACGCTCGAAAGGCTACTCTTGTGGTCGTCGGTGGTATTGCGTCATTTCTTTCATAGTTTAGGGTTTATTGACTATTGTGACTTTGTGAACGCTTAAGCAGTGTTTTCATGACATTTTTATTTATTTTTCAGATGAAACTGATTGTAAAGCTCTTGACTTTTTGGAAAGATTAATCATCAAAACTCAACCCTGCAGGCTACAGGAATCTCAAGTTTAAAACAATGTTTCAACTTAAGCTAAGAGATCTTAAGTCTTTGTATCTCATTATCAGTCAACAGACCAGTGTTTGTTTCCTAATATTTTTGGGCCTAAAAATAAAGAGGTTCAAAGCGTTTTCAGTGTCTTTGAATATTTTTGCTACATTTTTGCTTACACTGTTTCTACACCTGCATAGTTCTGATAATAGCAGGGCTCCAGACAGAAAAATGTGGATTTTTTTTATGTTATGTTGATTATGGCTACAACATCCAAATAAAGTTTTTTTTTTATACGGTTCAGCCTTAAAACTGGTTATCATATGTATCTTTATTTACACGTTGTAATATTTAGTAAATGTAAATCTCACAAATCTTAAAATACATCACGTTAACAGTTCCCGATTCATTTCAGATCTGACCAAGAAAATGACTCCGTAATTAGAAATGCTCTAAATTATTCTGAATTACAACATTTCATAAGAGTCATTTGTTATGCAAATCGGACATCACAGCTCACGCTGTGTTTGTTGGTGCAGGAAACACTGGCCGACTTTACAGAGATGAAACCACATATGGACCCACACTGAAATATTGTTGAATATGTTTATTTTTTGTCACACTTACTGTATCACAGTCTGGAGCCCTAAAATATGCTGATATTAAGAATATAAAGGCTAGGCTTATTGAGGAAAGGCATGCAACTTTTTCTATTAGACCTAGTTGTCTTTTTTTCTATTTTTCAAACATTTTTTAAGTGATTAGATGTAGGCCTATAGTTTTAGCTTAGCAAATGACAAAAATGTATTTAAAAACTACCGTAGACTGTATCTGTATATCTTTTTTTTCCCCCTATAAATTATTTATGCCTCAGATCATGCAGATGGCACGCCAAAACAAATGCTGTCATGTGTTCTGATTTTTGGGAACGCAATGGTGTAAGACAGTTCGAGGAGGCAATTATTCCAAATCATTTTGACGACAGACTTTGGCTGAAGCATTTTAGAATGACTAAAACAGCATTTGATGTTGTGTGCAATGAGATTGGTTCACTTTAGACATTCTATTAAGTATTAGTAACTACATGTCAGCTACCTCTCATTAGAGTATTAGTAGACTGTTAGGGTTCGGGTTAGTAGAATAAATTGACATGTAGTTGCAAAGTTACTTATAGTCTGTAGGGGAGCATCAAAATAAAGTGTTAGCAGATATTAAACAGACAGTCTACTAATACTCTAATGAGAGGTAGCTGACATGTAGTTGCAACGTTTTATAGTTAGTAGAATGTCTAAAGTGGACAATCAAAATAAGCTGTTACAGTTTTTGCACTTGGTATTTCTATCCAGCGTTTTTTTATTTTTTATTTTTATTCAATATCCAAATATGCATAAGAATATGCGGAGGCAAACATAGCTAGAGACTTGGTGTAGAGCTCTTGTTCCAATGACTAACAACCACCCGGAACAACCCAGCAATCGCATAACATTGATAGTAAGTTTTGCTCAAGTACTAGCACTCATATTTTCATACATTTTCTTCATATTATGCAAAAATCCAGATGCACACTTGTATTCATGTAGCATGTTTCTGTGTGTGTGTGTTTTATGCGTTTGCGCATGTGGGAGTGTTAGTGATTGCATGTGTCAGTAAGTAAGAAGGCGAAAGATCTTGACCTGTGTAAGTGTTTTATTATTGCAGCTGAAGAGTGCATGTGTGTGTGTGTGTGTGTTTTTCTTCGCACACTTGCTTCAGCTTTTCCATCAGGCCAAACAACGGACTCTCCCCAAAACCCCGTCCAGCAAACCTACTGCATGATGTCATCTGTATATTTTCTGTTTCTTTCCTCCCGTCTTCTTCTTATCAGGAAGTGTGGCCCCCTACTATACCCTTACTCTTCCCCTTTTGGACAGGAAGTTGCTCTGCCTCCCCTTCCTGTGTAAGCAGCAGGACGTGGCGCATATGTGTGCGCGAACAAACATGCGTGTACCCGTAAATGCGTAAAGGAACCAAGCCTCTATTACGGGACTCACTGACCCTGTTTACACCTGGTAGATGTGATGTAATATGCATCTCAGATGTGTCTTGAAAATACATTTTAGCCAATGGAGGTTGGCTTTTGATTTCATATATATATATATATATACATATATATAATGAGCTTCCTCTGTTGCTCTGGCTGAAAGGATAACAGTATATCCGGGAGATATCTAATGTAAACAAATACATAGAAGAAGGCACGACTATACAAATATGTGTGTTCTCTTGTGTAATGTTCTATGGATGGGTGTTTTAGGGTAGCGCTGTGGGGTTAAGTGGAAACACAGCTTGATTTTAGCCTCATGGCTCGAGGTCCGAGGCTATTGGCTGTCAGCCCTGGTCCCAACAGTGAAAAAAGCGACTAATGGGGTCACAGACAGGCCAGGCTAGAGTTCAGAGGTGCAAGGAAGAGTCCAATTTTACCGTCAAAATCATATATTAGCTTCTGCTACTTCTATACAACAAAATCTGAAACATCTTGAGATCATTAGATGGATATATTTAACATTTTTAGCACTGATAGTACAAGAAACATCGCATTGACTTACTGCAACTTGATCCCTGTGAGTAGGTGGCTTTTTTAATAGAATTTTATTCCAGAGACAGTGCTCGAAAACACAAAACTGCTGGTCGCTGGTTCTTGACTTCCTGTGTCCAATCTTTATTGTTGAACTAGAATGTCTCCTCTGACTTTCTCTTTCCTGAACTGTCGGCATAATTTACGAGTGTGGCTATGCACAGGCCTGGTGGTTTGGTGGCCTTGGGTTTGTGTGACCCGTGGGTTGTGGGTTCAAACCCAGGACAGGACGGTAACTGTGACCCAACCAAATGGACACATGCCATTCCACTCTTAGCTTCAAAGACAGGTTGTGATGGTTACAGTTAGAACAACCTGCTAAGACTTCTATGCATTGGCTATATGGGTGGTTTTATGGGCTGTATGGGAGCTTTCAGCCTATCTGATGCGTTAACACATTTGTATTTGTTTAATTCCACCTTCATTGCATATGAAATATGTGCGCTGATCAGGCCTGTGCACTTTTACAGTTGTAGTTCTACAATTTATTGCAATTAAATGATGACCGCATACTGAGACTTCACAGTAGGTCCAGGAAATGACTATAATGTAGCAGCGCTGTGCTGTAGAATTACAATAATTATCTGTGTCTGCATTACAGTAATCTTGAGTATATGTACACAGTGTTTAGGTTTTCAGCATGTTCCCAGCATTTTTTATTTTTTTATATTTGCTGATTTATTGTGCTGCTTTTTTTTTTTTTTTTGTCACTTTTAATTGCATGTTTTTATATAACAGTTAGTTCCGGTCCTCAAATCTGATTGGTCGAGCAGCATTTTCACTGTTCATATCACTCCACTTGTCTGTGTTTGTGGAAAAACAAAGATATTCTGGCCGAAATTAAGAATTCATTCCTATGACTTAATTTGTAGATACGTTTTTTGAACAAATTCCCTCATTATAGGTAAATCATGGCCAAGTTGTTTTAATTTTTTTTCCTTGTTTTAATTTAGTTAAATTGTGGCCATGAGGAAACAAATGAATAAATCAGGGGAATTGTTTTATTTTTTATCATGTGCTGGGCTCCGTATAACACACTTACTCCAGTAAGCGGCTAAAACTGACCGTTGGAGTCATTGAATAATTCATTTAACCGATTTAAAAAAAAAAAATTTTTTTAAATGAACCATTCAGGAACAAAACATCACTACTGTGTGTGTTTTTTACCAAGAGCAGACTCAGAAATGAACTTTCCTAGAAAACACACTTAGTTCATAAAATATTATAGTATTATTGCTGTATATAATGTTCATTGTTGCCACATATAGATGCTCGTGTAGACATGTGAAGTTATAACTAAATCATATAATTAAACCACAACTAAACCGATCTTTTTTTGTGTGTTCTGTAATGCAACTGGAGAAAAATAATACAAATGGTGTAATTTTTAGGAAATACCAGACTCAGAAGCAGAGATATCATGAATACAAAAGGTTTATTTAGCAGTGTTTGCAAAATGAGCAAACAGGTAAGTAATCTTGAATACAGCAGATAGAAGAGAATGAAATTACGATAAATAATAATAATAATATGTTTTATTTATATAGCGCCTTTTCAGGGCTCAGGGACACTTTACAATGTACATTTAACAAGGAAGAAATAATACTAGTAGAGTAGACAATGATGACAAACAATAGTTGGAAGATACAGTAAAGGAACATTATATGGACAGGGCAGCATACAGTAGAATAGAATCAAGCACAACAAAATACAAAACAGAACTTAGACATAACATTCAGAGAATTATTAGTTAATTAATCAATCAATCAGTCCATCAGTTCAGAGACATAACATTCAGAAAACAAGTGAGTTTTGAGTAATATTCAGAAATATTATTAGCACAACAGAGTGAGTGGGGGAGAGAATTCCAGAGTTTGGGTGCAACAACACTGAATGATCTGCACCCCACTGAAGAAGAGGCGATGCCGAGGGACAACGAGAAGGCCAGAGTCAGAGGAACGCAGTGAGCGAGTCAGGGTGTAAGGGAGGAGCAGGTCACAAAGATAAGGGGGAGCCAAGCCATACAAGGATTTAAAAGCGAGCAGGAGAATTTTGAATGTAATATGGTCAGCAACTGGAAGCCAGTGGAGATTTTGGGGTGATATTGGGGAGCACATACTTCACAGGATGGATGGTACAGGTGAGTATACAGGTAATGGTTGAGGTTTACAGGTGAAGGAGAGGATCACTGGAAACTGGAAAAAACAAGGAGCAAGTAGGAGGTGGCTGGAGAATCACTTTGGAGAAATTACTGGATGTAAGTAGACAAGTAAGTAGTCTTTATCAACATCAGATGATAAGTGTGTTTGAGGTGTGTGCTTTTATGCCTGAGGTGAAGAGTGTGCTGATGCGGTGCAGATGCAAGTGAGTGGAGGTATGGAACAGGAGGGATGCTGGGAAATGTAGTGTGCTTAGGTGATTAATTTTAAAATAAACATTTAAATTGTGAATACATACGTTTATTGTAAGATATTACTTTTGGCAATTGTTTACAGTGTGCTCTAATTGTTAAAGTAGCAGTCGATCGTGTTATTCCAAGACAAGCAGCACTTGTGAGGGGCCATTTTCTCCATGGCTTTCTACAGTTTCCATGACAGTGCCATAATTGACAGTGCAGCGTCTGTGAGACGGGCTGCTGACCCGGAGTGACGCCTTGCTAAAGATCGGGGAGCGAGCCAGCAGACTAAAACAGCCCTCATAAACGCTCCGTTCTTTTTTGGGGGTTGTTTTGGGTGTTTTTTGATGTTTTTCTGTTTCGAGGTTATTTTTTCCTTTCACACAATTCCCCTTCTCAGGTTTCCATTTTCTCTTTTACAAACATATCATTGTGAGTCTCTGCAGAGTCAAACAGGACTTGGCCCTGAGAGCGAGTGTGTGTGTGTGTGTGTGCGCTCTCACCCACACACTCAGCACATACTACTAAAGGGCTAGTCACTGCCCTGGCCCGGAGGTTACGAGGGTAGTGTCTCCACTTGGTCTTTGACAGGGTAATTTCAATTGTTGACTCTCTCAGACACAGTCAATCACACACACACACATACAGTAAACTCACATCCCTTTCCCAGGACCCACAGTCTCTTAACCCGCTGGTGCCATGCGGCCGTTGTGTAACATCCACCCAGGCTCTGTATGTTATTTTTTTCCTTTCTCATCCTGCCTGTTATTTGCCATCCATATAATTATAAAAAACAACTCTATGCCCTTGATGAGTGATGTTTTTTTTCAAGTCTCTGTGATGTAAAGACACTACCACTTATTCACTGATTTATCCTCACTGTGTTAAATGGCTGTTTCCGTAGAGATGTGACAGTGCTCTGCAAACTGAGGACAAAACTCTTTTTTGTTTGCATTAAGTGGTTTTTTTTCTGGGAGAGAAGAAGACAGCGAGACCGCAAGTGTGGGGAGTGGCCAAGAGCCAAAATGTGGGGGGAGGGTGGGGGGTAAATGAGGGTAAATGAAGAAAGAAAGAAAGAATGAATAACAAAGACTCAAAAAAAAAAGGGGGGAACAAACAAGCAAACGAATAAAAACAAACTAAAAAGAAAGTCAAAACATACAAACATAAAAAAACAAACAAGAAAGAAATAAACTAAAAATCAAACAAACAAACAACAAAGAAACGAGCAAAAGAAATGAAACAAACAAACAGAAAAACAAGCAAGAAACAAACGAACAAACAAAGACTCAAAGAAAGGAATAAATAAGCAAAGAAATAAAAAACAAACTAAAAAGACAGTCAAACAAAACAAACAAACAGAAAAAAGAAATAAACTAACAATCAAACAAACAAACAACAACAACAACAAAGCAGACTCAAAGAAAGTAACAAACAAGCAAAGAAATTAAACCAAAGCAAACTAAAAAAGAAAGTCAAACAAAACAAACAAAAAACATCCAAACAAACAGAAAACTACCAAGACAGAAAAAGAAAAAAGAAAAATGAACAAATTAAAACAATCAAAGAAATAAACAAAAAAGAAGCAGTCACACAAAAAAGAACGAGAAATGAACAAAGAAAAAATAAACAAGCAAAGAAAATATGTTAATTTTCAGGAAAAGCTGCTTTAGCTTTCATCTTCTTGCTCTCTGAATATCTGCACACTACACTACACACACACACATACACACACACACATACACACACACACACACACACACTTAGCTTGAAGCTTCACAGCTCTATAAAGCCTTCCTTTTTTGTTGCTTTCCAATTCTATTTTCTGATTTTATTTTCACATGAAAAGTTTGTCAGCATATTCCACTTATTTATTCTTAATTTACCCCCAAAAAAATGTCTGGAAAGTTCCACCCAAAATTGAATAAGACAGGAAAACAAGACGAGGAAAGATGTTGCTTATGTGTCGCTTGTGAGTCTCTGAAGCTAACCACCCACTCCAGCGCTACTCGGCACATCAAAAAGAGCTTAAATTTCTGATGGAAAGCCAAACATTTCCTATTCCTTTTTTTATGGTCTCTCTCGTCTTCTGCAGCTCTCTTCTGTGACCAGTATGGGAGGAAGCATGAAGCAACACTGCAGTGATCCTGTTCCCAAAATGTTTGAAGGTGATTTTTTTTTTTTTTCAGAGACATTTACATATTCAACTTTCACTTTGTGATTTTCACAATCCTGCTGTTATACTGAATATCAGAGTGTTGATATTCACTAAAACAGCCGTCTTGTTTGTGTGATATTGTTTAAATATCAAAAATATAAGACACTGAGTAGTACGGACAAATAAAGGTGCAATTATTCTGCTTTGAAATGTGCACATTGTCACCTGTAAAAATGTGTGTGCGTTCAGTCGTATAGCAGATGACTCTGTTTCCTCTCCTTTGTTATTCCAGTTTCTTCCTGTTTCACACACTTTAATTTCACACTCAAAAACACAGATTTTAAGAGAGGGAGTGACATCGGTTCTTCATTATTTGTCAACAGGTTCTCTGAACACTTGATAGCCATTAGAAAGTCAACATATAATTTCGTCAGTGTCTTTAAAACCAAACATGTTAAGCAAAGGCAGTCGCTGCTGCTTTACTGTTAGCCCTCAGCACAACATTTCCTATTTCTCAGTCTGTTCCATTTTTTCCCCCCAGTTGGAGGATGTTTTTTCCTTTTCCTGGTCACGTATTACTCAACATTACTGCTACCTCAAGGAGGTATTTCCCATTACTTTGTAAACGAAATCATTAGCATTGAGCAGTGCACTGTTGAACCTCAGGCCAAAACAGTATGATATGTAGTGGATGTAGTATGTCCGGATTACATTCATACTATATACTGTAGAATGTACTTTTTAATGTTCACGAGGTAAGTAGTTATTCAAAAGAAGTAGCTACCTAGAGAGAGCCGAAGATAATGATTTAAACAGTACACATGTTAAACCCGCTACACTCGGGTAAGATGTGTACGGTACAAAGTTCTGTCATGAAACTCTAGATGTCGCAGACTTATACGTAGGTTCTTAACTCAATCTGCTTGCAATCACATCATTCTCTATAGGGCACAGCTGATTGGTTCCTGCTGTATCAGTAGCCAATGAGCTCGCTGCTCAACCTATATGGTCAGCATTTGCTGTAGAAGTTGCAGCATGATTTCAGAAACCCTCCACCTCCCCCAGCTCCACCTGTATAGATTTGCTACGGGTAATTCATGTACGCTATATGTACACTATTGGCAGTAGTAAGTCCTGTACTTGCTCTGCAACAGCAGTGTAGCACATCTATTCTGCCAAGACCAAACATATCAACATATCCATTACTACGCTAAACACTCCGAGAGTTGTCATGACAGAAATCGAATCATCAGCATAGTAGACTTGTACTAAACGCGTGTACTCAGTACACCTGATGGGCACATGCAAATTGTTTGCGATAATTAGTTTGCCTCGGACGTTATTTAACAGAACTGGAAAAAAAACAAGAACAACAAAAAAACAAACTACTGGAGATGGCAATAACAGCAGATGGCTACGACGATGAGTGTTTGTGAGGGGGTTAAGAAATGCACGCAGCTTAAATGAGTACAAACACATTTTTATCCCTCATAACTTCTGCTGAGAAATAGAGCATACACTGTACAAACATCAGACTTTCTAGTGCAAGTGTGGACCGCTTGTGTTTGCACATGCTGGAGTATACTTTGAAAAAGGCTATGTGATCGGCTGTACACATACGCTAAAGCTGTGGTCATATTCGCAATATTTCATTGAAATTTTGCTGCCAAAAAAAGGTCCATTATCTACTGTTAATAGCATAGCAATGTATGAAGCAAAACTCACACATCAATGTCAATTTCAAAGCAAGCAGCTTTCTCTTGGTCAGCACGGCCAATTCATGTGACAACCTTGAACATGAGCGAAATTTATGTGTAATGTGTGGTAAACTGTATGCGGTACTAAATATACATTTGGCATTTGATAGGTGTAGGTGTCATTTCCTGTACATACCTGGTAGGCTGTACATACTGTATTCTATATTTGTTTGCAGCTGTGAAATGAGATGTTAGTGGGTATAAAGGCCGGGACACAACAAGCCGATCAGTCATCGAGCAATGTCGGACCGTTTTTGAGCTTCGGTTGGCTTCGTTTTTCCAGTGCGTTTTGCACCGTTAGCTCCAGTCGGACACCATTGGGGATTTTTGGGCAGATTCAGCATGTTGAATCAGCATCAGGCCATTGGTGAGACTGAGAAAGAAAAGTGATGAAAGTGAGCAAGCGGTACCATTCTTGGGGGTAACGTGTTACAAGAAACTTGAGTTATGTAATCAGATTACTTGTTCAAGTAACTAGTAAAGTAAGTTTCAAATAAGTAATGCAAGTTACTTTTTCACATTTACTGACTTGCAGCTCTCCTGTCCTCATGTTGAGAGAAATAAAGGTCAGAGGTGTTGTGTGCGCTGTGTGGACATGATGGTTATTGTAGTTCTAGAGTAAATGTGAACATGATGGTTATTGTAGTTCTAGAGTAAATGTGAACATGATGGTTATTGTAGTTCTAGAGTAAATGTGAACATGCATTTACTCATCTCACTTGCACAAAAACATTCAGTATTCCTCAATTACACAAATATACTTTATGCATTTAATCTCACTTTATTAACCAATATCTTTGCTGCTGACCTTCAATGATCTAATTCAACCATACTAATAAGCAAAAATTACTTTAGATTAGATTTAGAAGAGTGTTGAACTTCCTTTTCCTGCGTCCTATTCTTCTTTTATCCAGAATGGCAGCACAGCTGACAGGTTTGTTTGAGCAGCGCCCTCTACTGTAAAGGAGTAAATATGTATTTCCTTCAGCCTGAGGCTTATTAATTTCACTTTAGGGCTTTAACATTTGCGAAAAATAAAACTTTTCTGTTGTTATTAAAAAACAAACAAGTAAGCCGAGCCCAGGAGAGAAAAAGTAATGCAAAAGTAATGTAACACATTACTTTTCATAAAAAGAAAATAAGCAACGCACTCACTTTTTTAGGGAGCAACGCAATATTGTAATGTATTACTTTTAAAAGTAACTTTCCCCGACACTGGACAGAAGGCTATTATTATTTGATATCATCTTACCAGAGCATTCGAATGCATGGATATTTTCATAATAACATGGGCCAACTGGAATGAAGAAAGTGATCGGCGTGATTGATATTCAAAATGGTACGCAAGCGCTGCTTTGTTTATGGTTTGTATATCTGCAGTCCTAGTTTGGGATTCCCTTTTTGGATGATGAAAATTGGATTCCCTTTGTATTTACTTACACGCAGGCGCAGAACGCACATGCTAGTTGACATTTGGCTTTAGTCCTTTTGGTGTGTCCAAGCACAGCTTTTTGGCCGAGACGCAGTTGATGAGAGGTGACAATACAATCGGCTTTCGTCGCCGATAGATCTTTGACGTCGGCTTGGTGTGTCCTGGGCTTTAGCTTATCAAAGAACATAAGGGAATGTTCTAGTAGTGTTTTGGGTACAGTTGCTGTGCTGGATCTCTGGGTGTTTACTGACCTGAGGAAAAGCCTTGACAACACTGCATCTATGAATGATTCAGACGTCAATAAAACCCTCTAGACCCATCGCTATTATTCTCACATACCTCCCAGTGGAGTTTGTGTGTGTGTGTGTGTGTGTGTGTGTGCGTGCATGTGTGTGTGTGAGGTTCCTTTGTTGGTCCTCAGAGACAGTTACGAGTTTGTATGAAAAACAGGAAACAGTGCTCATGGTGATGCAAAGAAACAGGAGCTTGGGAAGACGGAGAGAGAGACAAAGCTGAGGGAGAAAAGGGAGTGTGTAGAGCTCAAATCGTTGTTTGTGTAGCTTATCATCACATACTGTCATTTAAGGCATACCAAAAAATCATTAAAATTAGAGTGTATACTTGTAAAACATAACTTAGGCCAGTGCTTCCCAGATGTTTTTTTTTTTTTTTTTTTTTTTTAAATCATTATTATTTTAAAGAGACAGTTCACCCTAAACATGTAAATGCTGTCATCATTTACTCACCCTCATGTCATGACTTATTTTATTCTGTGGAACATAAAAGAAGATATTTTAAAGAACATTGGGATTCAAACAACACTGGACTGTATTGACTTTCAATAAATAAAAAGCAACATGAAAATCTAGTTTAAACGTATTACGTTAAACGTAAATCCATTTAATTTAGGACTTGTCATAGTCATGATGCTCTGCATGATCAATCCTCTCTACGATATAATTTCCAATTTTTTGTTTTATTTTTAGGGGTCCAAGCACCGAAGGTGTCTGAGCGTCAGAGACTGTAAGTAATAGAGATCTCAAACTTGATGGGATGGTTCTAAATCACCCCCATTACTCAGCACACATCTGTCAGACACTAGGTGGCACTATAATAAGTGCATTTGTGTTTTTTAGTTCACAGCTCTCTAACCAAACAGCTTAACTCTAACTCTTGAATCTGCAAAGTTTAGCTTCAACCTTAACTCTTTCCCAGATAGTGTTTTTTTTTTTAGTGTTCAGCATTTTTGATCATTTAAAAAAAAGAAAAGAAAAAAACCTCTGCTTAAAAAACAACTTCAATGTGGGTGTTTCATAAAAAAGCAACATTTAAAAAAAATAGCTGAGAAAATCACATTTTTGACAAAGACTACTTCCAGATCGGATTCAGAACGATGATCAAAACATAGATGGAGTAGATCGAGTCCATCAACACCCCCAAAGCTTCACAGTCCTATAACTATTCCTGGGATGACATTTCATTCTGTAACATTAGGCAGTTTTTGTTTATATGCTGTTAAAAAATTGTATGATCGCTTTAGCTTACATGCGCGTAATCAATGTTTTTATCGCTTGTTTCTGCTTCTTCTTCGCCTGTGTTTTGAACCAGAGATTCTGTATTCTTTCAGAAGATGCGTAATAGCGCCTTCTACTGTTTAACAGTGAAAACATGGATTGCCTGTCTATAACTCTCTAGTAATCCTAAAGACTTTGATTAGCTTGTTCAGGTGTGTTTGATTAGGGTTAGAGAAAAAAAAATCTTTCCTCTGAATCCTTCAGTGCCCTTAAATAAGTAGATCATATGCCCTCAATGATATTCTGAGGAAACTTTTCATGAATTTATGATTGAGTAGGTGTTTACACGACACAACAAAAAAAAAAAACGCACTTTTTATGCATTTTGGCCATTCATTTACACGGCAATGGCGGCCTGAAAACACAAACTTTTGAAATCGGGTTTCAAAGTGCAAGTTTTTAAAAACAACACTGTTATTGTTTCCGTGTAAACTACAAAAACGCAAATTTGTGAAAACGGTGACGTCATGCGCACACGTGTTATGTGTTTAGCCTTTAGGTATGTAGTTTCTTTACAAAGTGACATCGCCAACTACTGGCCTGGCATGAATAATACAGCGTTTTTAATCATTTTCACAGATTTGTGTGAACGGGGATCGTTTTAACAATTTCGTCATCTGTACGCGAAAAATGCAAAGGAAGAACTTTTCCGTTTTTTCCGTACATTGTTATTGTGTAAACGTCCCGTAAGTAATGACAACGGGATATCAACTGGAATGTCAGATGAATGCTATAGGCTAATGCTAATATTGCCACAGGACATGTCCAGTTAGGACATCCAATAGGTCTGATCAGTGTGAATGGCTGAATGTAATAAATTAATGTAAAGAAATATATTTGTAGAACCATGGTACACTTCCAGTATATCTCCAGAGTTTAATATAATTAGCAAAGATGTGATTAGCAAAAAATATGTGATCTCCAAAATGCTTTAGATGTAATGTGCAGATAGGGAGAGAACATACAGCAGTTTAAATAGATAAGAATATCCAAAAGATAACAATGTGGCACAAACATAACAGATTTAATCAACAAAGACAGTAACCGACAAACTTATGAATGAAACATGGGGCTATAAATATAAGAGACAACACGCAACTGAAGTAGACACAAGTGAAGTGGAGATTAAAAACAATGTAAACCTAGTCTATCACTATGGAAACTGAAGGAAAACAGGAACTAAACCTGTCTGTGAATGGAATAAAATATTTTTTTCATTAATAAAAATACAATTCATTAATTAATAGCATATTATTTCTAAAGCTGCGCTTAAATCGCACAATACATTTCAAAAGATATGTGACAACTGTATCACCTTATTCACCTACATTTTATTCTGCATTGGTTGCACCTCATGACACTGATTTGTTGCACGAAACTGTTTTAGTGTGATGAATTAAAAATACATTTTAATTCAGAAATCAAAAGCATGCTTAGTTGTATTTGAGTCACTATATATATGAATTGCATTTTTAATATATCTATGAACAAATTTATAGATCCAGACCCTAACTAAATTAATAAACTCAGCCATCTATATTATTATTATTATTATTTTATATATGTATAGAATATGTTTGGTTACTCTTTAAATTGTGTGCATTCAATGTAAATTAAATAAATTTCATTGTTTTTGTATATGAAGACAAACCACTAAGAAGATATGTTTCAGGTCTCATATTCCTGGCTGGTAGACACTGATCTCAGTGGTTGTGAGCGTGCAGGGCTTGTTGGACACACCGACGGTCATGGGTAATGTGGACAGTGAGGTCGGGAAGGTTTGGTCTCTGTGGTGTTGAATCTGCTTCTGATGGCCGAATATGAAGTGAGGACAACCACATCAGCCCAGTGGAACGTCCTCCAGTGGTGCACCAGAACCACTTTATATCTGTATATTTGACGCTACCTTTCTCTCTTCCTCCCTCTGAAGGAAGCTCTGTGGTGTGGCGTGTTGCAAGCGGGAGCCCGTAAGAACAGCCATGCTGACCTGCTGACCACAGATCAGGCCATCCCGGAGCTCTGTGCTATCTCATTCACACTGATTATACCTCACACTGCCATTAGAACAGCTGCCGGATGACTGACCGCTTGGACAGATACTTGTTTGTGTGTGTTCTATTTATTGATTCCTCATACACACTGCGGAAAAATTCACTTTTTTAGGCCCCTTCTGCCCAACAGGGACGATATTTTAATAAGTAGTTCATTTATATAGTAATTGTGCTACAGGTTTATAGCATTAGTATGATAATAATAGAATTATAATATTAGAATTAATAATAATAATTTAAAAATATTATTTCTGAGCCCCCCTAGATGTGAGAGCATAGGCACATAGAATCCCTCTTCATACATTTGGTCCTGTATACTACCAGTGTTGGGGAAAGTTACTTTTAAAAGTAATGCATTACAATATTGCATTACTTCCTAAAAAAAATAACTACTTACTTTTTATGAAAAGTAATGTATTATGTTACTTTTGTGTTACTTTTTTCTTACCTAGGCTGGGCTTGCTTGTTTGTTTTTGATAACAACAACAAAAAGTTGTATTTTTTTTTTACAAATGTAAAGGCCCTTTCACACCAAAAGTAAAATTAATAAGCCTCAGGCTGAAAGAAATGCATATTTACAACTGTACAGTAGAGGGCGCTGCTCAAACAAACCTGTCAGCTGTGCTGCCATTCTGGATTAAAGAAGATACAGGAGATGGAAGTTCAAATCTAATCTAGTCATTTTTGCTTATTAGTATGGTTGGATTAGATCATTAACAGTCAACATTGGTTAATAAAGTGAGATTAAATACATAAAGCATATTTGTGTCATTTAATATGGTTAATTATTACAGGTTTGCATTTCACTGTTTTAATCATTTTGAGGAATACTGAAGGTTTTTGTGCAAGTGACCGAGTAAATGCATGTTCACATTTACTCAATAACCAAGTAACTTAGAAAAGTAACTTGTAAACTAAAAAACTTTAGTAGTTACTTGAAAAAGTAATCTGATTATGTAACTCAAGTTACTTGTA
Source organism: Elopichthys bambusa (assembly GCA_037101425.1). Classification (NCBI taxonomy): domain Eukaryota; kingdom Metazoa; phylum Chordata; class Actinopteri; order Cypriniformes; family Xenocyprididae; genus Elopichthys; species Elopichthys bambusa. The sequence goes on along the minus strand of CM074451.1, from coordinate 28,664,323 downwards.
ATGTATTACACCCAACACTGTATACTACCATTTAAAAGTTTGAGGTCTATACAGGTGGAGCTGGGGAAGGTGGAGGGTTTCAGAAGAAGTCTTAAAGTGTGCTGCAAACTGCTACAGTGAACCAGCTATTTAAATGTTGAGCAGCAAGCTCTTTGGCTGCAAATACGACATGAACCAATCAGCTTGTGCCATGTAGTTAACAATGTAAATATCAGGTTGTGTTAAGAACCCATCTAAAGTTTCATGACAGAACTTGGAATTTATAATGTTAAAAGATTTGTATTTCAAATAAATGAACTTTGTATTCATCAAAGAATCCTGAAGAAAAAAAAAAAAACAAAGATCACTGTTTCCACAAATTACGAAGCAGCACAACTGATTTCAACATTGATGATAATAAGACATGTTTCTTAAGCAGCAAATCATCATATTAGAATGATTTCTGAAGGATCATGTGACACTGAAGACTGAAAATTCAGCCTTGACATCACATGAATGAATAAAAAACAGTTATTTTAAATATTATTTCACAATATTACAGTTTTTACTGTGTACTCAAATGCAGCCTTTGTGAGCATAAGAGACTTCTTCCAAAAACATTTAAAACTCTTACCAACCCCAAACTTTTAAATGTGGTTGTCAGTTTCAAAACTTTGCAGTGTGTACTATTGGACGATGGCAGATGGTAAATTGTTGGGAGTGTAATTTCTTAATTATTTTCAGATTTTGTGCAACTAGTGGTGCAGAATTTACACACCTTGAAATTGCATAAATTCAGACATACTGTACAAAACTACAAAATGATTTATGCATTGTAGCACTTGTCTGCCACAATACAACTCGATGAACTTGACACTGGACACTGGGTTATCTAAGGATCATAAGGTTCCTGCAAGTGAATATTACAAGGTGTTGATTTTAGCTTGAAACTTGTTGCTTCCTGTATTAAACGGAAATTTATTCATACAGCAGGTGTTTTAGTCTTTTTATCTATTTTACACACACACACAAGCCTTTGTCTAAACAGACACACACAAGCCTTTCCTGAGGGTCTGCTGACAGGATGTTCTCCCTAGACCCAGCAACAAACTTTACGGGAAAACACACACACACACACACACACACACACACACACACACATGCACGCACGCATACACACTAAACAGACTGTAAGCACCTGGGGTGGCCGGCACAATCTAAAAACTCTGTTCACATAAACTGCTTGTTGTTTTACCATACAATTTTTTATGCTTATTGATTCATATTGTTCCAACCACAATCTTACACCTGTTAGACGTAATTCTTTTGATCTCAAGATGCCTCTGTGTGTGCTGTTTCACAATGGAGCCCATCTATATTTGATATTATGTCTAGACAGTGTTATCACAGCTCCTCATCTCAGTAGAAAGGAAAAGGTCTGCAGAGACTACACTCATTATACTTTTGTGTACATGTGTGAGAGATGATTAATGGAGACTATAATGCAAGCAGGGATTTGTTGTGTCTTTGCATAAACTATCATGTGTAGCCACCGCTAACATTCACAAGGCCTGGGATGTTATTTTTATGTGTAGGTCCCCTCTGCCTTGGGCCTAATCAGCCGGTTCGGTGAACGTGATATCACCAAGTACATGTTTCTGTATCAACATCTTTGTTGATCCTGGAACAACATTCCCATCAACCAATCAGATTTGAGGGACAAGTTTAGAGTTTATGTCAAGTTTAGGCTTACAACCAAGGTTAGGTGCTTTTACATCAGTGTTATTCACCTGTCATTTCCCTCTGATAGGGATTAGGGATAAGTTATGGGTAGAGTTAGATTAGAGGTAGGGATGGGAATAGGATGTTTTGTTGTTCCAGGATCAACAAAATATCTTGATCCAGGATCAACGGTGACCCAGTATTCACTGCAAAGTAATCCATATTTTTGTCTTGATTCAAAGTAAACATACAGCCCTAACAAAATAAAGTTTAAGGCAAAATTGTGCCTTATTTTTTTTCAGAAAAAGTAACTATTAAGTAAATATAGGCCTTCAGTACAATTTAAAAGTCTGAGTTCTGTACGATTTTTTTTTTTTTTTTTTTTACATTTTTGAAAGAATGTGATGTGTTTTGCTCAAGAAACATTTATTATCATCAGTGCTGAAAACAGCATTGCTGCTCAATATTTTTGTGGAAACCATGATACATTTTTTCAGGATTTTATGATGAATAGAAAGTTCAAAAGAACAGCATTTACTGGAAAATAGAAATTACTTTGTAACAATGTAAAAGTATTTACTGTCACTTTTGATCAGTTTATGCTGAATAAAAGTATTTATTTTCTTTCAAAAAAAAAAAAAAAAAAAAGAGAAAAGAAAAGAAAACAAAACAAATCTTGACCCCAAAGACAGCAGTGTATCATGTTTCAAATTTTTTTTTTATATTTATTTATTTATTTATATTTATTTTTTACTGGAAATCAAGGCAAAAATACAGAAAATGATGTTTGCAGTACTATAACATAGAGGATCTTAATCGCATTTTGGCCCAGGACAACATCTTTTCATGTGTTATTATGTTTTATAGCCCAGTCTGTCTCTAATCATCTCCACTGCTGACGTGGTGTGGAGTTTTACTCATTTAACATCACATCCTTTTTCTGAAGCCAAATTCAAATGAAATATACACAGAGACACGAATGAAGAGGTTTGATCTTGAAAGCATACTTTGAAAAGTGAGGTCAGGCAAGGCTGGATAAAGATGTGTTTTGAGAGAGGACCGTGATGCACTGCTCTCTCCAGCAGAGGGCATTCTGGGCCATATGGTAACTGTGAGTGTGGCATATGGACAGGGTGGACAGTTCATCACCAGACCAGATTCATTATAGTTGGACGTATCTCCACATCCTTCTTTTTATCTTTTTCATTTTTTTTCACACTCTCAGTTATTCTGTTTCCTCATTGTAAACCTACAATTACTATTTCAAGTCCTTTCTGACCCGAAGTGATGGAGAGAAAACTCTTACCCTTTTGGCAGTATGCCACTCTGTCTCATTTGTCCTCTCTGTCTCTCTCTCTCTCAGTTGTTGTGTTATGTTGTGTTAGACTGGACAGGCAGCTGCAGCGGAGCTGATAAGAGCTCCTGACCTTGGCAGATGGAGTGACTCCTAGAGAGAGCTAATCATAGAACTTCCTCCTCCAGAGAGTGAAAGAGACAGAGAGAGAGAGAGAGAGAAAGAGAGAGAGACAGAGAGAGAATGAATATATATATATATATATATATATATATATATATGTGTGTGTGTGTGTGTGAGTGAGAGCGAGCGAGCAGGTGTACATTCTAATGTTAACCACAGTGTGGCAGCATCTCAGTGTGTCTTACATGTCCAAGTCATAAATAAATAAGTATACACTATGTTCAAAAGTTTGATGTCATTAACATTTTTAAAAAGAATTTAACACTTTTATTGAGCAAGGACACATTAAACAGATCAAATTTGACTTCTATTTTAAATAAATGCTTTTTTTTTTTTTTTACTTTCTATTCAATAGACGATCCTAATTTCCTAATTTAACAATCCTATTTCATCAAATAAATGTAGTCTTGGTCAGCATAAGAGACGTTTTGTTTTATAAGAAATCTTACCAACCCCAAACTTTAACTTACACCCACCACACACAGACATACATACATACATATATATATATATATATATATATATATCATAGATAAAAATAGAAGTTCCTACTTTCACATTATTATAATTCAGATACATACACATATACATTTGGACCACTTTACTTGTGATTGCTAATTCTCTTCATGTTTAATTAGTCTATCTGCATTTTATGTATCTACAGAAATCACTGGATGTCTTTAGTTGCATCCCAAATGACGCACTATACACTGTATACTTATGCATTATGTACTCATCCATGAATTTTATATGTTTATTTTGTCATTCAACATTGGAGTCTGATCCTCCTCCCCCTCCGCAATATAATTAAAGCTGCGACAGCTGAGTGCATGAAGTCTCCAACATTCCACACTTAATTTTTTCCATTAATTTAGTGCATCATCCATGTATTTAAAGTGCACTTTTTCTTTTTGGAATTTTCTGTGTGGATGACGCACCTTCACTGTCTTTCACTGTAGTAAGTGAAGCCGCCAGTGTGCCAATATGGCGCTGACATCTTGATTCTTGAGTCTCTAAAATTAAAGCTCCTCCGGAAGATCTAGAAAAAAGTTCAGTTGTGCTTCAGTGACTACATCAGCTGTCAATCACAGCTGTCAATCATGATGTCAAAATCCGCATTTTTATAGCATCAAACTAAAAACAAACTTATTTAAAGAACAAACACTTTAACTAACATCAGCATGATAAAAACTGCATAAAATGACAGAAACCATCATTGGAAAAAAAATATTTGACGTGGAATTTGACCGTTTAGTTTGTCTCACATCCCATTACATTACATAGAAAGGGCAGGGATTATTATCTATACTGTATTTAGCCACTAGGGGGTGATTGAGATGCTTTGGCTTCACTTTTCGGGACTCGTGTGGCACGCTTGGTGTGGGTGCACTACTCACACTATTTATAGTTAAAAACGTCATAGAATAGTGCAAATTGGGATCCATATTGTTCATATTAGGGATTTCCTGAAACTTATTAGTCATGATTCTCACTTGTGGACTTTCTGCGCAAGGGCACCCTCCGGCATTGAGTATAAATGAAACATAACATACATGTGAGAGTTTAGCACTCCATAATGCTCACATTGTCCTATTTTGGGTAAAAATAGAAGAGAAAAAAATAATACTGCTCTCTAAAGATATTTGAAGTAAACATACAATAATAAATACGTTTTGCCCCCTTTTTGCACTTACTGTTGATCGGCAAATCCTGCAGAATGGGCTGATTAACAAGTCATTTTTGCGGAATCCAAAAAACGTCCACAATGGTGAGGTAACTTTCTTGGAGTGCGGGTAGAGTGTCTCGTCTGTCATAAGCCTTGATTATACTTCAGTTCGGACGTGTACCCGGACAACTGCGGACAGCACGGACACGGACTACTTGTATTTATACTACTGAAAGTATATGGACGTGGACATGTTCCACACATGCACAGTAGATCGACTTTAGCAGTAAACAAACATGGATTATTGCATATCTGGCTGTCTTTGTATTGTTTTAACTACGGATTGTAGAGGTGCGGGTAGTGTCTCTTCAAATTCGTCGTCCATGTTGTTTTTCCAGCTAATGCACAGTTGGTCCTTTTGTAGCCTAGTACGCACGGACACAAAAAATAGGAGGCACGCGGATGTCCAAAAAGATCCTCCACATACTCCCTCCGGTGATTTCTACGTCACACAGACCCTCGCTGACCTTCGTGCCCGCATTCTCCACCGAATATGTAGCGAAGTAGCTCAATTATTAGTTATGAATAATTATTAATATTTTCCCTTTGAGCTAGTTTGCTACATGTGTGAAGAAGTCCGTTGCTACCTGCACCTCTACAATCCGCCGTTAAAACAATATAAAGACAGCCAGATGTGCAATAATAATGATGTGCAGTAATCCATTTGTTTTTCTGTTTAAGCTGATCTACTGTGCATGTGTCGAACACGTCCACCAAGGGGACCCCAGCATACACTTTCAGTATTATAAATACAAGTAGTCCGCGTCTGTGCTGTCCGCAGATGTCCAAACTGGAGTATAACCAGGCCTTCATGCAGAAGTATCAGCTGTGTGCTGTGTCTGCATGTGTTTAATGACAGAGGGCCACCAGGGTTAAGGAGCGTTAAGGAGTAATATCGCCACTGTACATTGTGGTGGTATTACTGTACTACTGTAAATTGGGATGTCATCCAGAGACTGGCATATTTAAGTGCCATATTACCATACATGTACTATTCTTTTGAAATATTATGGTTATCGCCACTACTGGTATATTGCGACACCCCTAATTAACACAATAGCGATATTGTGCGACCCCCCCCAATATATAAGTTTATATATTTAAAGAAAATAAAACAATTTTACACACACACACCACTCATCTCGTAACAAACTCTCTTTTCAAACACATTATTAAGAGTATAACTGTAACATTATACTTGCATAAAAATTTATATAAATTTACTATATTACTGTAATGAAAAAATGGTTGTTAAAATTAAACAACTTGATAGGACCATAAGACAATAAAACTTATTGAACGGACTGTCTATCACTCCATACTTCTATCACTCACAGACTCATTTTCAATTAAATACTTAAATATGGTGTGCGACTGACTGCAGCAGTGACACTGACACCACAAAATCTTATCTGCAGCTTGTATGAGCTGCGCAGGTAAACCTCACTCTTCTGTCCTCTAGAGGGTTACATCTACCCTGAATAAGGTCCAGAATTCTTCATTACTGCATGCATGATGTCTGTGAGTTTCTGCAAGCCATTTGAAGCAGTTTACATGTGTGCACCATGTACGGATGTATCCTAAGCCATTATGATGTCATTCTGCTCATACATCACATCTCTCTGTTACACACACAGTGCCCATAGCCATACTTACCTGCTCCTTTATAAAGACACTTTCTCATTTCTCTTTTTACTGTCACCTCTTTCCTCCTCGTGTCAGCCGAGCAAATGCTCTCTCTTTCTCTCTCTCTCTCTCTGTCCTCCTGGGGTTGCCTGTGAATGACGATAGTCTTCTGCTTCAGTGCTTTGATGAGATTTTGTGGTGTCGGTGTCACTGCTGCAGTCACACACTCCTCCTTGCACGTATATGTGTTTGCCTCTGTTCGTTTCTCTCAGTAATGTCACTCCGCTTGCCAGATATTGGATCAATGTGCAGCATAAAATGCAGCTTTAACTGCAAAGGTTGTAACATTGATAGCTTTGATCAATATTTGTGTTTGTTGTAAAAAACACAACCTTACGGGCTGATTTCTTTGCCATGCGAATTCTAAGCCTTTCCCAGTTGAAATCCTGAACAAAAGAAAACATTCAAGAGAGAATTACTGTTGAGATCATTATGTAGTTTAGCTCCACGCTTCATTAGCAAACAACAAACACTGGGTTTCCCAGTAAAGACTCTGATAAACTCTTAGATACTCTCCAAAGAATATAATCCAAGACCTTTGAATAGTACTATAGTTTCCTATTAGTCTCCATTTTAAACCCATAATGTAATATATAACTAACATAATATTTTCACTATCAATATCTTCTTTAGTCTAAACTCATTCATCAAAATGTCTGGCAGTTGAGTGGCATCCAAGTTATTGTAGGAAGAGTCTGGTGTAGCCTGACTTCTTCCAGCCAAGAACATAGAAAATACAGCTCATTTTGTTTTTACATGTGGTTAAGGAGTGGATATTTCTGAAATAGTCCATATAATAAACCATTGTGGACAGACAGACTTAAAGATAGACAGACGGACGGACAATCAGATAGATATATAGTCAAATGACAGATAGACAGACATTTTTAATTAATCATAACTAACATTTCTTTTTCTTGTCCCCAACACTTGAGCCAATGTTAGTATACTCTTTATGTTGAGGGGATTCTCTCTGAAATTGGTCTGAGAACCTCACAGCCGTGATTAAAGCATATTCGAAGGCTGTCTGGTTACTTATTAGTGATAGTGTTTAGTGGGGTACTAGAGATCTTATTTCCATTACCAAGTGATAGTGCTTAAGTGGAATACTAGAGACCTTAGTCCTAAGTAATAGTGTTCAAAAGGGGTGAGATGTCATCCAACTCTAAGCAGATGTCAAAGAGGTGACACCTAGTAGAGTATAAATTTGTCGATTAGGAGACGCCCCAGGTTAACTTAAGTCAGGTGTGTTGGGGAAAATCTACCACAATAGATAGAGTAAAAGAAGTATTTAATTGAAGGTGGTAGGTACAAGCCAGTGGCTTTTATTTAATATACTTCAGTTAAAACACTTAGCTCTGAGTGCATGTGTGTTTGTTCCCTCCTGTAATCTCTCACACGCTGAGCTGGTTTAACTGGAAGAAGATACTTTTGATGAACCAGCAGCATCAGTTCTGGGCAGAGCCCCCTATAGCTCGCTTGAGTAATTAAACTAAAGGAATTAAAAAGGCAAATGAAAACAGAAAATGAAATAAATAAGGGAGCAATAACCGCCACTCAATAACTTGAGAGTGCTGAGTGTGAAAGTCCAGAAGGTGCGGACGTCTGTGTGCGCGTGTTTGGCGAGAAGAGCCGGGAGACTATTTTCATTAGGATATAGGACTGAATGCAGCAGAACTGCTGACGGGGGCATCCATAGATTCCTAAAGCTAATCTTCCTCACTTGATAAAAACTTCTCCCTCCGCTGTGTTAACGGCACATTAATTCATTGCTGAGCGTTCAGCACTCCTCCCTCGCTTTCGCTGCCCTTCTGTCTTCCTGTCTCACTATTTAACACTCATACTGCTGTGCTACCATATCCTCCCTCTACAAAAGGCTCCTGTCCATTAAAATTAGTCGTTCTGCTTTCTTCTTCATCGCCCTCTTGCATTCACCTCCTTCTCCTTTCTTCTAGAAATTATGAGCCTTCTCTTTCTCTCTCTCTCGCTCTCTCTCTCAATAGAAACATACTTCATATAAATCTGTGTAGTGTTATTTTGCTACATTTTATGTAAATTGCAATGTACCATGTGAAAAGAAAAGAGTCAGATTATAATTATAGTATTGAGCTCTGACAACTCAAAAATATGTACTGTATAGCCAAAAAAAAAACAAAAAAACAAACAAAAAAAATATCTATCACTCTTAAAGGGATAGTTCACCCAAAAATGAAAATTATCCTATTATTTGAAGCCATCCTAGGTGTATATGTCTATCTTTTTTTCGATGAACATAATCTGAGATATATTTAAAAAATATCCTGGCTATTCCAATGGTAGTGAACAAGGGGCATGTTTTGAAGATGGGTTTTTGTAAGTAAAACATCCATATCTAAAATAACTAGCTTCCGGCAGACGACCATACGCATATTGTGCAAGTCAACTTGCACCAAATGAGTAACACCTAAAGTAATGTATGACGCAGGATGTAGGAGTATCATAATCTTAGATGCCTCTTGCAGTTTAAACAAATAGGGCTATGCAACAAACTGAAGCTCCTCTTCTCTTTTATATCGACATTTCACTTTAAAATTTCTCGTTTTAGATTTCTATTTTGCAACTGGTGTTTTGTTTTGCTCTATCCTCTGAGCTTCTGCGTTCATCATTGCGTCATGTGTCGGGTCAGGGGATACTCTTTCACAGCGAATCAATGCGTACGGCAGTCTGCAGGAAGCTATAGTTATTAAATATGGATATTTTTCTTACAAGTACCCATCGCTTAGATTCAGAAGGCCTTTATTTACCCCCTGGAGCTGCATGGATTATATTTATGATGGATGCATTTATGTGGGGCTTCAAAACATGCTCCCTGTTCACTACCGTTATAAAGCTTGGTAGAGCCAGGATATTTTTAAATATACCTCATATTGTGTTCGTCTGAAAGAAGATAGCCATATACACCTAGGATGGCTTGAGGGTGAGTAAATCATTGGCTAATTTTCATTTTTGGGTGAACTATCCCTTTAAAGCTAGAGTGTGCAGTTTCGTGGAGGCTAGCAATAGCAAGCCAACTTTGAAAACAGAAAAACTTCTCCAAAGCCACACCTCCTCCAAAACACATGAACGCGCACAGACAGAGCAGAGTCTGCAAAGCATCACGAGAGTTGGGTTGAACGCAATGCTTTTAAATGACCTCATGTCTCAAAGCACATAACATTACAATAATAATGGATGTAAACAACTTAGAAGTCAAAGCTGTTTTTTAAAGATGCGTTCACATCATGTCGGAATTACAATAATTACTAGATTCCGACTTTTAAAAAGTGTTCACGTCCTCGTAGAACTCAACTTGGAATTACAACTTGTAAACTTCGAATTTTCAGAGAGCTCTGACTGTACCACCCAACCACTGGTGTTGATAGTGTTTCCAACACTAGCAAGCCTGCAAGCCTGCAACCTTAGTTGAAAATGCAGGGAAGGAGACGAGAGGTCTTTTTTTTTTAATGGATGTCAAAGGAGGTGAAATTCACTATGCCGAATAACTCGCTTTTGTGAGGAAATAGCTCGTTTAATTAATCGACAGCCCATCGGCTAATCTTATACATGTTTGCTCTTAAGCATTTGGATTGATCTATTTTTAGAGTTTACACCAAAAAAAAATTCTGTTGGTCATGGACAATTGCGCGACAGGTAAGATTCAGTTTACGGCACTTCCCCTTCATTTTGGTATCCGTGAACAGTGATTGACTGTTGCACAACTCTGAAGGAAATTCAGTGACGTCAAGGATGTAATGTGATTGGTTTCTTAAACAATTGGCCATGTTTGGCAAGCTGGCAAGTATGAGTCACACTGAATTGCAAACTGATTCAGACCTTGGTTGCATTTAGCTTTAATTTTAGACATGCTCGCAAACTTCCTTAATCCCCTCCGCCATTTTGAAGTGCGTTCAGCTTTGTCAGGTGGGCAGGGAAAGTTTATTTGGACAGACCCTCGACCCCTTGATTTTGATCAAGGGAGTGTGTCTGCTCAATATGGACACCTCAGGCAGATCCACAGATCACAATGCAACACGATTGTGATGTCACAGCAGATTGCACTTATTTTACCCCAGACACATTTGATTGAGGAAATAGATGTGGCACCAACCAGCTGATATACTTATGACTGCTGAACAGATATGCCTCATTTGGAGTTAATACATTGTTTAGACAGCTTGATGCAACAACATACCATTCTGCACCATAGATCAATACTTATAAATTACACATCTCCCATTTATTTACTCAGAGGGAGGGTCACACATTACATTGCAGTGTCCATGTGATGGTATAATTATGTAAGTGTTGAGTAAAACAAATAAACAACATTTGCTTAAAATGTAGTCATTTGTGGAGCTGCTAATTAAACAGTCTTATTTGTGGTGCTTGAGGCAAGAATCACTATTATCATTGTTCATACTTATTGGTGGAAATGTGGTAATATGTTTTGTAGGCCAAAATATAAGTCTGTGTTTTATTTTTATCTCTTTAGGTAAGCTAAGATTAATTCTGCCTTCACATGTTCTCGGAATTATCTTAAATACGAGTTTCCTAGGTAAAAAAAATTGCACACGAACGGCCTCATAGCTCGTAATCACGACTTCAGAAGTGGGTATTATCAAATGTGACCTTATCAAGAGAGCTGAAATTACCTACAGTTCATGTTGACAGTTAATGCTGCATTTACACTGGCAGTCATATATCATATTTACGAGTTCCAACTATGTAAATGTAAATGTATATATAAGTGCTAAACTCAGGATCATATTCACCATATTGGATCACCATCCAATCAATTCCTGGTGGGCAAAAAAAAGTCCCGCCAAGCATTTTTTCTAGTTTGAGAAGTCGTTTCACTCGGATACACATCACAATAGAAAAGAAAAGACTAATGAAAAAAAATCCTGATGTACTTGATGTACAGCAGATGTACTTTATGTGCGAAATCAAATCTTTTTTTTAATTTTTTTATTAGAACTAATTAATATTATTCAAGATGAGTGAATCAGCTAACGAAATTAGTAGCTGTAGAGTAGCTAAATACTTTTTTTTTTTTTTTTTTTATGTATAAAGTTGCTTCCTCAAACACAGAGGTTTTCTTTCCACTTCCACACTTCTGTTTTCTTATGTCTTTCCTCCATTGGATTTTTAGAGCTGACTTCAGTTGCCTCATGCCTTTTCTTTGAACCATCTTCCCCCAACGTCAGCCTGTCGTGGCAGATCACCAGATCGGTGCGGCAGCAGTGGCTTGGCAGTCGTCTTACCGGGGTGAGAGGACCAGACAAACAACGGAAAGCGGACATGGCAGCTGACAGCCTGCACGAGATTTCCTGCTGCTGACACACAAACAAACTGAGCGTTTCAAACACGAGGCTTGCGTAACATCACATGCCTTCTAGCAGTAGAGTAATAAGTCAACAAACAGCCGCTAAGAGAGCTTGGACTGCCGTATATGGTGAAAAACATTGCATGTACTGCAATATCATTAATTCATATTACTGTGTGGATTTTTGAGACTGTAGTTCTGTGACAATGTTGATATGTTTGGTCTTGGCAGAATAGATGTGCTACACTGCTGTTATTACTTCTGCTGTTGCAGAGCAAGTACAGGACTTGCTTCTTCCAGTACATACACATCACGCTGCTGTGAGCAAATAAGACATGCTGCTGCTGCACAATATAGTGTATATAATTACCGTAGCAGATCTATACAGGTGGAGCTGGGGAAGGTGGAGGGTTTCTGAAAGCACGCTGCAACTGCTATAGCACATGCTGACCAAATATTTGAAGGTTAAGCAGCGAGCTCATTGGCTACTGATACAGTAGGAACCAATCAGCTGTGCCCTATAGAGAATGATGTGATTGCAAGCCGATTGAGTTAAGAACCTATCAGCCTGCCCCATGACAGAACTTTGTGTTTGTGACAGAGGTGGAGATGTGACATGACAGACGCATTAACTCTTTTAGTGTATGACATCATGACATTGTCAGTGTATCAGTGTTTCCAGCTAAATGCCATCCTATGTTAACTACTATCTATACTAACTCGATCAACTATATTTATATCTATTAAAAAGAACTAGTGAGACTAATGTAAAAAGCCTAGGATATGTTGTGAGAGTTATGCAAGTTAAAATAATAAAAGTGCTCTAGTATGTTGCTAGTGCTCTCTGCAAACTTGGAATATTATCATGTGTTTGAATGACGCAGAATACTTAAGGAGTTTCCGTTATCAATCAATATATTATTATATTTATATTATAGGGAGAGATGGAGTAAGATGTCCCCTTCTCACATTAATTAATTTGTTTATTAATTTGTTACACATGAGGCTGTCAACTTCCTACCCCTACTTCCAGGAAGCATGGTGAAGGCATACCCTCCCAAAGAAACGTAATTTTCATGTTACTAATAAATATTTTTTTGTTGACATATATGTATCTACAAAATCATGAAGGTCATCCAAACAGGACAAATCTTACAAGAGATCTATAGTTTTTGACATACTTAGTCAAAAGTCCAAGCGGCAACTACAGTTGCCGGTGGGCAAATGACTTTTAAGTACATATCATGGGGAAATGGGGTATACTGTGGATAGGTTAATAAATCAAGGTTATTGGTTTTGTTTAGTGCTTTTTGCTTTCATAATATCCCAAAAAATAATGAGTTGAAAACAACCCAAATTGGGTTGAAAATGGACAAACCCAGCAACTGGGTTGTTTTAACCCAGCGGTTGGGTTAAATGTTTGCCCAACATGCTGGGCAGTTTTATTTAAACTATTGTTTAAAAATGAACCCAAAATAGGTTGTAAATAAAAAATCAGACATAATTACTAGAGGCAACAATAATAATCAAAAGGTGAACATTTATTAATAAGCAATTTAATAAATGTCTATTGTTTAATTATTATTCATTAAACTTATTAATAAATGCTCATTTATTAAACATTAAATAAAGGTTAATTTCCAACATACTTTGGGTTCATTTTAAGCAAGCAATACAGTCATTTTTAAACAATAGTTGAGTTAAATAAAACTACCCAGCAGGTTGGCCAAACATTTAACCCAACCGCTGGGTTTGTCCATTTTTAACCTAACTTTTTGGGTTGTTTTTAACCTAGCATTTTTTAGAGTGTAACTTCACCCTTTAACTGACATCTCTATAAATTGAATAAATCTGTCAAAAGGAGGAGATGAGAAAGCAATCTTTCCACAGCTCTACTGTCCCACCCCCATGTCCCGTGTAATTTTTTCTTCATTATATTTATTTTTATATTTATTTATTTTCATTTAACTTTTTAATACACACTTCCCTGCTGGGGCAACTTTAATGGCTGCACTATGTTCCACCACTTTAAGACAAATGGATTTGTTGTTTGTTGTTTTTGTTGTTTTTTCAAGAGATTATAAGCTAGATGCAGCCTTTTTGGGTTCACATCGAATGTTCTTCGACTTTTATACATAATAAATCTGTTTATAAATAAAGATTGATCTGTTGAAAGCAGTTATTTTGAGTTAGATGCCAAATGGCAACAATAGTTGCCGCACATTCAAATATGATTTTCAAGAAAAAATAGAAATGGGAAAAATAAATGCAGAATATGGACACTACTAACACAACTATATGCATGAAAATTTGGGCACAAATGGGTTAATCCTAAAAAATGTACATGCAAGTAATAAAATCATCTAAATTATTTGAATATGGTTTGACTTTTGAATCCAGTACCATAGTGGTGTTTTGGTACTGCAGGACAAAGTTTGCTAGTGAGCTTTCCTATGAGTGAATTTGATTTAGGACACACATACACATAGTGGTGCATAACAATCATTGCCTTTACTTCCGAACATCAGCATGATGAGACCCCAAGATACAATGATGGAAAAAGCTGAGGAGATGAATTTGAAATTTCGCTGACACAAGAGCCAATACAAAGTGAATGCAGTCCGATTCACTGGTCATATGTTTATGCCAGAGGGGTAAAAAAGCAGATGAAAGGTGCAAATGTGAGCCTTCTCACAGCAGGGTTGTGTAGCGTGGCCACACAATTTAAAGTTTCCGTTCGGGCGCCAGACAGTTTAAATAACTGTCGGGAAATAAATAAATAATAATGACCCCACTCAGCGCTTAAACTAAATAAAGAACTCTTCACAAAAGTTTCAAAACCAAGAACAATAATAACAATAAAAAATAAAAATAATCAACCAACGTTTCTCAAAAAAAAAAAAAAAAAAATCTATATAGTTGGCCTCTTTTGTGAAGGGCTAGGGCCTATACATTTTGTGAAGGATTGCGAGATCGAAAAAAGTTTTGAAAGCGTAGAAATAGTACCAGCTGATCTCTTCTATTTTTGAGATTCAAAGAGGGACTTTGTGCAAGAATAATTTGGCCAGCAGTTGAGTTTAAAAGGAAGTAGAAATAAAATCCCCAAACCCTGTTTGTCATGCCGATGAACTCCGCCCGGTATATTCCGTTTCGATTGGCTCAACTCTTCCTTGTGCAGAGTATGATACATTCGAAGATACCAACCTCCTTCTGGATGTATATCCCAAGGATTGAAACTCAAGCGATAATGGTTATACTCCAAAGACGACCATAATATTCCATGCAAACGTGCAGCAACACAGTTCCGCCATTTCCACCTGGCTCTCACTTCCGTGACTCGTCTCTCCTTCCTCTTCTCTACCCATTCTTATTGTCTCCTTTTTCCGAACACACTTTTTTTTCATCGTTATCTTTTATGATTTTCGTTCAAAAAAATAAATAAGGACAATTATCATAATGAATTGGTTTGAAAATGTGTTATTTATTTTGCTTTCGTTCGTTGAAGGTGATAATGTAAATGAAAATCTGACAAAGTCAAAGTGTAATGATCCGTTACTCTCTCTTCCCCCCTTGGGAAGTCAACCCATGGTTGGCATCAAATCCAAGGAAATCCTCCTCGTTTGAGGATTCCAGAAATAGTTCTAGAATTTTCTGTTTTTTTTTTTGTTTTTTTTTCCAGATCTTCAGCGGTTGGGTAGCAAGGTTTTAGATTACACACTAAGACCACCTGATAGTTCACAGGTCCCAGTTTACGTACAATCCGGTAAGGTCCTTTCCACTTCTTAGCCAGTTTAGCGGTAAAATAATGTAGTGCACTTGATTGTGGAAAGTTTCTTACCCAGACTTGATCTTGGAATTTGTAGGACCCTTTGATTTTTATCATAGTTTCTAAGCTGACGGAGGTGTGCTCTCTTAGAACTGATTTGAGCAGGGGAAGGAGTGTCTGGAAGAACGGCAATATCTTCCTGAAGTATTATATCCATAGGATATCCATCTTTCCAATGTGTAATTCTGCAGGTGTCAGGCCGATGGTTTCTTGTACAGCAGAGTTCAGTGCAAATCTGAACTCTGGAAGATATTTTTTGTGATTTTTTTCAACATAAGCTGCCACCATGCATTTCAAAGTTCGATTTACGCTTTCGGTCATATTAGTCTGGGGATGATACACAGTGGTGAGTTTTGGAGTGACTGTTCACTGTCCACAGAGTTCTTGAAACACAGCTGAAACAAATTGGGAACCACGATCTAAGAGGATATAGGTTGGGACTCCCCATCGTGTCAATATTTCTGCTCTGAGGATATATGCAATGGTTGGAGATGTTGCAGCACGCATGGAAAAGATCTCTACCCATCAGGTATGATAGTCCACAGTCACTAACACATACTCATTCTGTTGAGAGCTGCGAGGAAAAGGACCCATAATATCAACTCCTAACATCTCATTAGGACTGTTAACCATGTTTTGTTGTATTTTTCCTGCAGGTTTTTTTGTTGTTGTATTTCAGGACCTGGCATTTTTCACATCCGACCACATCCCCGGCCAGAACGCAACAGCATGGAGTCTTTTGTAGGTCTTAAAAATTCCCAGATGACCACTGAGAGGATTCTTGTGGTAAGCTTCGAACACCTGGAAGGTAAGGGAGAATGGAATGCATATTTTTCCTCAGCTTCTTTGTCTCCCTCTGCTACTGCCTTAAACAATTTCTCAATCTCAGGATCCTTATGTTGTTCTTCCCAAATGAGGTTGGCAGTAAAAGGAAGGTCATCCTTCTCTTTTTTCGAAGAGAACAGGACACAGTCCCCTTTGGTGGTAGGAATCCAGGAGAGAGCGTCAGGAATGACGTTGAGCTTACCCTTACGGTACTCCACTACGAAATCAAATTTCTGTAACCTCAGGGCCCATCTTAACAAACAATTTGTGGTTTTCTGGGAAGTCAGGACCTGGGAAGTCAGGGCCCATCTGGTAGGTTTTTTGTTTTATGGGGACATTGGAGTATATTTTATGTTGAAGTACATTTGTTCTGCCAGTTGTGTGAGTACATGCCTCAGGGTTTGATTGCAGAAGTTCCCGCAGTTGTGGCTTTACAGATTCATGTAGTTGGGCAGAGGAAACAGCCTGATCTATATAATCTTGCACATTTTCTGGGAAGTCAGGACCCATTGCAAGGCGAATGATCTGTAATCATGGTGAATAATTTTTGTTCCATATAGTGTTGCCACTTTTCTAGGGCCCCACAGAACAGCGAGGCACTCTTTTTCTGTAGCAGAATAGTTTGTTTCCGATTTAGTTAAGGTTCTGCTAGCATATGCTATCACTTGTTCAGTGTCAGGCCCTGTTTTCTGTGCAAGAACCACTCCAAGACCTGTCTCGCTCGCATCGGTATAGACAGTGAATGGAAGGTTATGTTTGGGATGGCCAAGAACTGGGTGTGAAGTCAAACATGCTTTAAGTTGATCAAAAGCCTGTTGACATTCAGAAGACCAAATGAAAGGACGCCCCTTCTTCTTCAAGTCATTCAAGGGTTCTGCGATTTTGGAGAACCCTGGAACAAAACGATGGTACCATCCAGACAAACCAATAAATCTTTGTACCTCTTTGAGGTTTTTGGGGACTGGATAAGACTGAATGCTCTGTATTTTCCCAGGATCTGCTGTGACACCTTTGGTACTCATAATGTGTCCCAGAAACTTGATTTCCTCCAAGCAGAATCTGCTTTCCTTCAATATTGATTGTGAGACCTGCTCGATGTAGTTTGTTAAACACCTTTTGGATGTCTAAGAAATGTTGGGAGACAGAAGCGGAGTAGATGATAATGTCATCCAAGTAGACAAGACAACAGTGACCCCGTAAATTTCCCAAGACGAACTCTATCAGCCTCTGGAAAGTAACTGGAGCATTTTTTAGCCTAAAGGGCATCACATTAAACACATCTTAAACTTGCTCTCTGGGGCCATTGCCACTTGCCAATACCCACTTAAGTCAATTGTTGTAAAAATGACTGAACCAGCAAGGGACTCTAGAATCTCTGCAATTGAAGGAAGTGGGTAAGCATCATTTTCAGTGAATGAGTTGAGCTTCCTGTAGTCCACACAAAATCTATGTCCGCCATCTTTTTTAGGGACCAATACCACAGGAGAAGACCAACCAGAATGTGATGGTTCAATAATACCTGCGGACAACATCTCCTCAAGCTGTTCCTTGATTATGGCCTGTTTTGTTGGAGACATCCGATAGGGTTTTTGTTTTATGGGGACATTGACTGTGGAGTATATTTTATGTTATGAGGAGTACATACCTCAGGGTTTGATTGCAGAAGTTCCCGCAGTTGTGGCTTTACAGATTCATGCAGTTGGGCAGAGGAAATATAATCTTGCACATATAGTCAAACCACTTCCAAAGAACCCATGAAATGATAACATTAACTTAGATCTTGTCTTTTATTCCTCTCGTGCAGAACTCACAATGTACACATTTGGTCATTGTTGTTGTAGTTTAATTTTAGTTGAGTATTTTTTGTATATGTGTGGTCAAACTGTAAAAACAAAACAATTCACAATTACTATCCAGTATTGTTCACATCACCAAATAAATTTCTACAAACATTTAAACATCAGCTTTGGATAGTAAGCATTAAATTATATGCTTAAAAATCAAAATATAATAATCCCTATAATGTTAATATCACATATTGGTAGGAAATATTACGTATATGCATTAAGCATTATCTGTGTCACAAACACGTACTAAAACTTTGTTTACCAACTAAATGCAACATATATTGCATGAATATTTCAACAAGCAATCTAAAAACAGTAAATGTCTACACAAACATTAAACCACAAATGTATAACATTAGCCATTTAGGCTAATCGCAAATAGAGATCTACATATCAGCATATCAAAAACTATCAATTCACTTAAACAACATATGAATTACTCACCACGCTGGGAATATATAGTTTTAAGTTATAGTTTCAAACTGGAATCGTTATAGAAGTTCAGCAAGGTTTAACATGAGAACAACATGGCTTTCTCTATCAGTGTTTTTCTATCTGCAACTTTTTTTTCTAAACAATCACATATGCCCACCGTACCAGCGTCCTTAAAGGAGCAGCACCCAACAAGGGTCTTCACACCACTAATCACACAACTGCTGGCAATGGAAACAGCAGCATAAGAAAGCACTGACACACCTGAAGAAAAAGCTTTGATTAATGCTCATGTACTCAAATACTCCAACCCCTAAAAACAGCCCATTATTCAGACAGATGTTTCCGAAGATAGAGGAGCATGTCTGCTACAAAAAGCGCAGTCAGTCACTCATGCAGCTTTAACTGGAACAGAAAAGGACAATGATGTCTTCTGAACCAAAAGGGTTGGGGTGAGCTATCATTTACTAGACAACAGTCTCAAAGGGGACTGAAATTTTACACAGCTTTTGTGAACTTCTCTTTGATTTCCCTGCATCCTGCTGACAGTACTACCAGGGTCAGAGTCTGTTCTGTGTCAAAGTGGATGCCGTATATCTGATTCGCACAGTAACGCTAAGCATTATTTATCTCTGTTGGAAGTTAAAGAGCCTACCCTGCAACTCTGCCAGTACGAATCCCAAAGCAAGCTAGAACGCTAATTGACTTAATGGAATAAGTGTAATTACTCTAGGTCTGCTGCTCATTTCTTACAGTCCACGAGCTATGCTTCTGGGCTTCCATTCTGTCAGATAAGGGTTTTTAAGTTGGAAAAAAAAATCAATTCAAAGGTTTTTTGTTTCACCAATTCAAAACTCATAGGCCTATCCTTTCTCTTTTGTAAAGCTCATTTTGTTTTAATAGCCTTTTAAAGAGATAGTTAACGAAAACCAAACCAAAAAAAAAACCCAAAAAGACCATGTTGTTCCAAACTTGTATGTTGTCATTTCATCTGTGAAACACAAAAGGAGAATTTCTGAAGAATCTTTACACAGCTCTTTTCCATAACATGAAAAGAAATGCTCAAAAAGCACAATAATAGCACAATATATATTGTCAATATGACTCCAAGTCTTCTGAAGTCCCATGACAGATAGAGGAATTGTACTCGTTACATCAGAAGAAGAATGGGATCTACGCTAATATTAGTCTTTCTGTTTATCCCGAGGTTTACCGTAGTCAGCCGGATCCGGGCCGTATCCGGGTGAGATCGAGGACCTGCGCCATGACACAACCACAACGCAGCCCTGAAGTATCAGCAGAGATTGAGTCAACTAGATCATCCACTATGAAGGCCTCATCAACATGACAACTAGTGGCACATCTCCTCAACAACCGTCCATACCGGTGTGATGAATACGATCCTCAACTGGATGGAACTGAAATAAACACTTTGAATGTTGCGATCCTATCTGACTTATGATAGCAACCTGAGTCGTAACAAAGCACTGTTCGCCAGAGGAGAACTGGCCCCCCGACTAAGCCTGGTTTCTCCCAAGGTTTTTTCTCCATTTTAACACCTGTTTGCCACCTGATGTCACCTGTTGGAGTTTGGGTTCCTTGCCGCTGTCGCCTTTGGCTTGCTTAGTTGGGGACACTTGATATTTGATATTCAACAGTGCTTTGATCTGCCTGCATTGACACTATTCCTTAAGAGCTGCTGTGCAGCCAAAATAATGTGCCAGTTATCAATGTAAAGCTGCTTTGACACAATCTACATTGTAAAAAGTGCTATATAAATAATGGTGACTTGACACGGTGAGAGGAATTGGTTAAATTTTAGTCACTATTCACTGGAAATCTTCCACTCTATTGCTGCTCTCAAATTTCATTCTTGATTTTGCAAATGTGTGCACTATACATTGTTATTATTATTATTATTTAAAGTTTTATGATCCCCTCAGGATTGCCACATCTGTGGTTTTGATTGGACTACTTTTAAAATGTCGTTGAGGTTTGATTTTTTTTACCCCCTGCGGTTTAAAGCTTTGACATTGCATGAATTATATTTGACTGAATGCTTGTGTTGAAATATTTCATTTAACTGTTATTCATATTCTACCAATGATAAAACTCTGCAATATGACTCATAGGGAGGCTGAGTGTAGAAATGAATGATAAAGTCACGAAGGAGAAATGTAGCATCAGAACAAGATCATAAAACTGTAAATAATCCCCCCCACCATTTTAATTTCCCCACCACAGGAACATTTTATTTACTGGGCATGCAGATTTGGCAATCCTGTATATTTTCCTCAGACTAAGCTATCGTGTGAAGCTATATCTTCCAGAAGACTTTGAATAGGCTATTGTCCAAAAGACATGCTGGTCACTATGACTGTCGTGTCGATACATGGAAATGGTTAATAATGTCAAATTTAATTTTTGCGTGATCTTTGCCAAGTGTGAGTCAACATCGACCAGATTGCTTGAGCATTAGGGATGGTACATTAGATTTACTATAGAGGGGGGTGGTAACATGCAGCTCCACTGTCATAATGACAGTTCCAGTATGACCATGAGCTCGCCTCTGATTAAATATCAGAGAGAGAGAGAGAGAGAGAGTTTGCGCGTCCGTCCCACTAATCAATAAGCCATTTACAATCATTCACCACAAAAGCACGAGTGCTATCATTCTCCATTTATGGACCTGCGAGCACATGGAAAATATACAATGTATTAAATAAGCTGGCTCGATGGATGGGCTAGTTTTAACTGGCCTGTGTTCATGGAATCAGTAAAATATTACTGCCGCTTCAAAGAGCTTACTCGCTATCCACCTTATTTTTCAGGTAAGAGCATAGACTGTAAAAAAAAAAGATGGATGATGCACCTTCACTCTCTTTCATTGTTGAAAAGCGAAGCCGCCAATGTCCCAATATGGCGCTGACGTCTTGACAATCCGAGTCTGCGCAGTAGTGAACCCGGAGCCCGAGTCTGCGCAGTGGTGAGCGTGAAGTGAAGCCGTGGTATCAAGGCCCCGCCCATACTCCCGTAATAAACAGTTATGGAAATGTAGAAATTTAAAGCTCCAATGTCCACCCGAAGATCCCGGAAAAAAGTCTGTTGGTGCCTCAGTGACTACTTTGCTCAGAGACGCTGTCAATCTCAACTGTCAATCATGATGTCACACCCATGTTTTTATAGCATCAAATAACTAAAACTTATTTTAAAAAACAAACCCTTGCAGCATGATAAAAAACGGCCTAAAATGACAGAAAACATCTTTTTTTTTTTTTTTTAAATGTATTTGAAGTCTAATTTGATTGTTTAGTTTGTCTCACGTCTCATTAGATTACATAGAGAGGGCGGGGTTTATGACCCTTACTGCATCCAGCCACCTGGGGGCGATCAAAACGTTTTGGCTTCACTTTTCAGGACTTGTGCGGCACACCTGGGTAAGAGCGGGCATGGCCATTTGTAAATTGAATGCGTCTGGCTTCCGGTGTCATTTGCTTCCAGTTATATTTAACTGTACAAAACAGCTCATTATGCTGCATGATATTGCAAACTTGTATTTCCTACCATATTATTTTAATGTTATTATAAACATGCTGGTTTGTAGGTCAAACAGCATTACAACATGCATTACACATTGTGAAAGTTTTTTTAAACCCTAAGTGCTTCTTTCTTTCTTTCTTTCTTTTTATACTCCTAAATCTAAAACTGCTATTAAATAATAATAATAAAATAATAAATTATTTTTGCTTTTTTTTTCAAGGGAACCTATGGAAAATTTTATTGTTTGTTTTATTTATTTATTTTTTATTAATCAAAAATCAAAGCAAACTTGGGGTGAATTCAGGTTGATTGGGTTACTTTTTTCAAGTCATCTCAATGGCAAAAATTCAACTGCTATAGGGGGAGATATGAACAATAAGCTATTATAAGAATAGCCTACTTTAAAGAGTGCACATGCTTATAAAAAACTTTTTGTTTTTTTCGAGGGTATTGAGAATTAGCCTTAAAGTTTGGCCTACAAATGACGTCACAAATGAACAGCTCTGTTAGTTTAATGAATTATTCATCAGTAATTTCATGCACAATTATTAAAACTGCACTGTTTAACTGTAGAGATTCATAAACAACCAGCTAAAATACTTTTTACCCTATAGTAGTTACATTTTCCCCTTAGAATGCATGTCAAGAATGATGAACAGGATACAAATGAGATGCATTTTCTCTTTTTAAGATTAAAGTGTGTTTGTCTAACCGCAGGCTGCTCCAGCAGGGCAAGCATACTGTAAATCACTATGAGTAAAAGGATCTGTTAAAGGGGCTGTATGTAAAAATTTTCATGTAGGCCTATTGCTTTTTTATTTCCAATGTGTGAATAGCTTGTAACAGAACTTAAAAACGAGACCTTGACCGACCTTCCTCCTAAGTTGTCTATGAAAGCATGTAGACTGATTTTTATGTGAAGCACTCGGGACGTTTTTGCCAGGAAAATCTGTTACGTTTACACACACTCCCGAGAGCCTCTCTTCCTTTCAATGACACATGAAACGAATGATTATACAATGTTCAAGATGATGCCAAAAGAGCAGTACAGAGCTATTCTGCCTATAGACTATACTCTCAGATATACTTTATGATCAAACTATCATAACAGTGTAATTTTAATGACCTCATCTGTCGACATGATGCCGGTGAACTGCAGAGCTTGTGCAAACATATCCACATCGCTATGATCAGATGCTTTCTTAACTGCGGCTTTCTCACTGCTGGCATTTTGTTGTGTGTTTATTTTGTTATTGATATGATATTTATCTAAATGTAACTCTCTTTTTACTTCTGAGCAAAGAACTAAAAAGAACAAAGCCGTGAGTATATTGGGACATTGAATCACGTTCACGTGTGTATGGAGCCCCGATGCGTGCGATTTATAAATCGAGGGAACGAATTAGTAAATCGTGCGTACAATTTATAGATCGAAGGAACGAATTAGTAAATCGTGCGCACAATTTATAGATCGAGGGAACGAATTAGTAAATCGTGCGCACAATTTAGCAAATCGAGGAAACGAATTAGTAAATCGTGCGCACAATTTAGCAAATCGAGGGAACAAATTAGTAAATCGTGCACACAATTTAGCAAATCGAGGAAACGAATTAGTAAATCGTGCACACAATTTAGCAAATCCAGGGAACAAATTAGTAAATCGTGCACACAATTTATAGATCGAGGGAACGAATTAGAAAATCATGCACACAATTTAGCAAATCCAGGGAACAAATTAGTAAATCGTGCACACAATTTATAGATCGAGGGAACGAATTAGTAAATCGTGCGCACAATTTATAGATCAAGGGAACGAATTAGTAAATCGTGCGCACAATTTAGCAAATCGAGGAAACGAATTAGTAAATCGTGCGCACAATTTAGCAAATCGAGGAAACGAATTAGTAAATCGTGCGCACAATTTATAGATCGAGGGAACGAATTAGTAAATCGTGCGCACAATTTATAGATCAAGGGAACGAATTAGTAAATCGTGCGCACAATTTAGCAAATCGAGGAAACGAATTAGTAAATCGTGCGCACAATTTAGCAAATCGAGGGAACAAATTAGTAAATCGTGCACACAATTTAGCAAATCGAGGAAACGAATTAGTAAATCGTGCGCACAATTTATAGATCGAGGGAACGAATTAGAAAATCATGCACACAATTTAGCAAATCCAGGGAACAAATTAGTAAATCGTGCACACAATTTAGCAAATCGAGGAAACAAATTAGTAAATCGTGCGCACAATTTATCAAATCGAGGGAACAAATTAGTAAATCGTGCGCACAATTTAGCAAATCGAGGAAACGAATTAGTAAATCGTGCGCACAATTTAGCAAATCCAGGGAACAAATTAGAAAATCATGCACACAATTTATAGATCGAGGGAACAAATTAGTAAATCGTGCACACAATTTAGCAAATCCAGGGAACAAATTAGAAAATCATGCACACAATTTATAGATCGAGGGAACAAATTAGTAAATCGTGCGCACAATTTAGCAAATCGAGGAAACAAATTAGTAAATCGTGCGCACAATTTAGCAAATCGAGGAAACAAATTAGTAAATCGTGCGCACAATTTAGCAAATCGAGGAAACGAATTAGTAAATCGTGCACACAATTTAGCAAATCGAGGGAACTAATTAGTAAATCGTGCGCACAATTTAGCAAATCGAGGAAACAAATTAGTAAATCGTGCACACAATTTAGCAAATCGAGGGAACTAATTAGTAAATCGTGCACACAATTTAGCAAATCGAGGAAACGAATTAGTAAATCGTGCACACAATTTAGCAAATGGAGGGAACGAATTAGTAAATCGTGCACACAATTTAGCAAATCGAGGGAACAAATTAGTAAATCGTGCACACAATTTAGCAAATCGAGGGAACAAATTAGTAAATCGTGCGCACAATTTAGCAAATCGAGGAAACAAATTAGTAAATCGTGCGCACAATTTAGCAAATGGAGGGAACAAATTAGTAAATCGTGCACACAATTTAACAAATCGAGGAAACGAATTAGTAAATCGTGCACACAATTTAGCAAATGGAGGGAACAAATTAGTAAATCGTGCGCACAATTTAACAAATCGAGGAAACGAATTAGTAAATCGTGTGTACAATTTAGCAAATCGAGGAAACGAATTAGAAAATCGTGCTGTTTACTTTTTTTTTCTTGCATGTCATGTGCAGGGCGGGGTACGTGTGTACCAGTGCGAGCAGGAGCATTAATTTGCTGGCTGCAGTTCACTTAACGGCCACCAGTGTTGCTAATAAAAAGGGTTTCTGAATTATACATTTAGCCTCTTTAAAGGACTTTCTATTTACTAAAATAGTCTTACTAAATAAAAATCTTAACATGACATTTCACATTGTGCAGTATTAGGCTAGATGTGTTTTTATGAATCCTTTAAGGGAGATTAAGGAATTCCTGGATCTAGACCATTTTTTTTTTTTTAAATAACACTTAATATGGAAAATATAGCAATAATTGGACGCCATAAATGCATTTTAGAGTTAAAGCGGAGTTATTCACTAGGTTTAAGGCTAAATATGGTTGGATTAAGCTGTCATTCATTTAATTGCACTTGCACCAATCTGCTTTTTCACAGCTTTCGGTCGTTTATAAAGGAAAAAAAAAAAAAAAAAACACGTTTCAAAAGATGGTGCATATCTTTGTAGTCCTTCCAACGAAATGTTTGTGAAACAAGGCTGATTGTATCCCAGCACAGACCAATTATATCCCCGAGGTCTGTCCGTTTATCCACCCCCCCCCCCCCCCCCCCCCCCACCCCCCTCTCTTTTGCTCTCTCACTCGCTCCCTCTCTCTCCCAACTCTCCCATGAGCTTTCGCACACACTCTCCAGCACACACATCCCCCTCCCCTCTCATTGTACTTCGCTTTCCTTTGCCCACTCTCTTTCTACAACAAACATGGCCGCTAAATCGGATGGAGCAGCCGTGTGTGAGAGCGCTTCTCGGTGTCTGCTTGGCCCTGAGCAGAGCGCGGCTCCTCTGCACCCTCACGCCGAAAAGCGCTTCTCGCTGCTGGACTGCTGCTGGGTGCTGTGCGCCCTCCTGGTCTTCTTCTCCGACGGAGCCACCGACCTGTGGCTGGCAGCGGACTACTACTTGAGGCGGGACTATTGGTGGTTCGGGCTCACGTTAGTGTTTGTGGTGGTTCCCTCCGCGGTGGTTCAGGTGTTAAGTTTCAGGTGGTTCGTGTACGATTACTCGGAGATGAGCGCGTCCCCGACTGGGGACGGATGCGATTTCAGCACCAAGGACAGCGACCGGCGGAGCGGCAGCGGCAGAACCGTGCCTGTGAACGGCACGCGGAAATGCTGCAGAGTGTGCATGTGGCTCTTCCAGTCCATCATCCACATCTTGCAGCTCGGCCAGGTCTGGAGGTAAGATGCATTACATCTAATATCCAGAACTTCTCTTAAGTGCAGAGCAGCCAGTGCTCATTTTCATCCATATAGTGTCGGCTTTCTTGGAATGGATGTTACTCTTATTGTGGCTCTCATGCTTGGTGATGCTTTGGGAACAGATGGAAAGAGCTGCATCCTTGTCTATCTACATCCCGACTCACTCCTCTTGGCTGCGTGTCTTTGCTGTTTGCCAACATAGATGGTGTGCCAAGGTGGACAGAGCTCCCGGTGGCATCTCTGATGGCCCCGTGGTCACATCACCCTCAGGTTGTGTTGAAATAGATGTTGTATTTGGCTCTTGTTTGTCATTTGGAGCAAACCATTAAGTAATAAGAGCAACTCATTGGCCAATAAATGTGTATTCTGATTCTGAAGACATCTGCGCTGTGCACTGGCACCCGGTTGTGTCCAACAAATCCTAAAAACATTGAGTCTGAAATCAATTGTTTATGTAGTGACCCAAACAGATTTTATTTAATATCGTCTGTATCGTATTTTCTTTTATCTCGTGTATTTTCCTTAATGGTTTATGTGGATGAGTTCCTGTCTGTGTCCTATATCAGAACAGACCTGTGATTAAGTTGAGAACCTCTGCCCTATAAAAAGAGATCAATTCTGCTTGTACTTTACCAAAACGGCATGGTCAAATCAACAGTGGATCTCAGTCCACAGATTTAGAAATAATTGAAAAGTCTCTTCAGGGAAAAACGAGCATTGTGCAACCCCACAGGTTCATTATTGGCAAAGTACAGGGAGTACAGACAACTTCCAGGCTGGTTTTCCCTGGGGAGGATCATAACTCTTTCTTGCATTGCCTGTTTGCCTTCATCTCTTAATCTGGCTTTCTGTGGATGACTTCCAATTGATTTTTCTGTTCTTGGAGAAGTTATCAAAAGTGCTAAGGCTGGTTTGGGCATCATACGCTCTTCAGAATGACACAGTCAACTATATTAGGAAAACAGCAAGATGTAGTGCTTTTGCTTTTAAGCCTTTTGTGCTTCTTGAGGACTGGATTGGGCATGCAGCGTGTTCGTGAGAGACACCAGACGGGCACTTGAATGGCCGAGCAGGTTTGTTTTGCTAATATCAGTTGAGCTCTATAGGCACTGCTGAAAGCACCCTGAGGAAAGAATGCATCTGAGGAATGCTTTTCTCTTGTCAGATGCAGCTTTTCTTTATTCCAGAGGAGGGACAGAGGAAGTGATTCACTCCCACATGTGTGTGAGTGTTTTACTGGTAGTTAAGTGCTGAATTATTAACACGGGGTGAGGGAGAACTGTGTGTCTCAGTGATTATGTGGGAGAGGATATAGCATTTCCTGCCATCATTCTCCGCAATAAATTCCTGTTACCTATTATTCTTTCCCTCTCACTCTCTTTCAGTCTGTCTCTCTTTACCTCCCACTTGTATTCTCTAAATATGATTTATTATTGTGAATGCTCTGTGTGTGAATATTTGCATGGGTTGACCTGTATGTGAAAGAGGGAATCTTTCATTTTCTGTCTGTCAGCCGTGACCAGGTCCACACGAAATCTACGCCTGCAGATTTCCCAGCATCAGTTCTGAACTTCTCTTGCCTCTTGCGTGTTTGTTTGTTAAATATTTTGGAGAACTTTGGTTTTGCTTACAGTTTAAATTCATTATACACACCACCCTGAAAATATATTCATATTCTGTCTCGACCGGTTTGTGATTTACCTATATGTTTTAAGGACAACGTCTCTCGACTTATTTTATTCTTATGTACTGTACACCCATAGCCCCATCAGTAAGTTTCCAAACCAGAAATGTATTCTTTTTTACTCATACTAGATATTTAGCATTATTGTTAACAAGTAATAGATTCATGAGACCAAAGATTGTCCATTTTATGTACCCAAAATGAATTATATCTTGTGTTTATAAGAGCTATAAGAGCCAGCGGCAAATCCCGAGACGAAGCTGTTCTCGGCGGGTACTCGAGCTCTGAACGGCCGCTGACAGCCTGGAGCTTGCATTCTGAAAACGTCTAAACAAATTGTAAAACAGGCGCTATGATTAAATATGAGTCACATATTTCAGGTCTAAACAACTACATTATAGCCTAAAAAACTCTTAAAATTACAGTTTGTGGTACAACAAGTGTAGCTGGATTTGCTCGGCTGCCATGACAGTCGCTTCAAGCGAAAAGTAGGAGTGCTGTTATCATAGAATATTGACTTCCAGGGAACTGATAAAATGTAAAAAGTCGATATGGATTAAAACATCTGCCAAATGCATAAATGTCAATGATAAATATAGAATCTATTCATTTATACTGTTTTACTGAGATATTGGTTTCTGTGCTTTGATTGACTGAGATGTGATATAAAAAGAATAGAACGGAGAATTTTGTTCTTGTGAAGAACGTTTTTCTACTGTCTTTATAAATGTCAGCACACATATTGGCAAGCCCTATTATGTGTGTTGTGTGTGTGTATGTTAATGTATGTTAATGTATTTATTATGTTATGTATGTTTAATTTTAAGTACCCTACAAAAAATGATTGATTAAAAAAAACAACAACAACAAAAAACTGATTGCCAGAACTTCACCCTGAAAAATACAGTAGCAACATTTTAAGTTTTATGGATTGAACTAATTATAATTTTTACTATAATTTTACAGTAAAATACTGTTAATTAAAAGTTTTTACATCCATTTAGATTGACAGTTTATAGATTTGAAAAAATGTAAATTGACAAATTGAAATGTCCTGTTAGATTTATTACAGTTTCTCACTGTATACAGTAAGGGACTTTACTGTTAAACAATTAACAGGGTTTCACCGTAGTATTTTTAAAGTGTTTTAACATAAAAAATTATGAGCATTTTTTAAAGTATATGGAAACTCTTTGGTGCCCCTGGCTGAGAATCTCTGTTTTAGAGGTCATATATTAAATTGAAAATGTGTGTGTGTTCATTTACACAGTATCCTGTCGCATTAGGACATCTGTGCAGTGCTTTATCGGTCTGTTTGTTGTTTGTGAGTGGATGTTTCTGGTGTCTCAGATAAAAGGCACATGACCTGAGCTCAAATTGATACATTCACAGGAACAACTTTAAGGACTCAGCAGGTCGACAGTATTTTTATATATCAGTAGTCAAAAGTGCATTACCCTAGCAGTCAAAAACAGCAGATTAAAGAGGCATAAAGCAACTGAGAACATTCAGTTATTAGAAATTCTGACTCAACGAGTGATCAGTGCACACTGCTCACATAAACCAGAACTGGAAGAGCCTGAAACAGCTGCAGAGAGCTGGAACTAGATTTACAAAACATGCCAAATCAACAAAGTCATACCTAGATCAGTTATTTTGTGAAGGTGTCTGAGATTGCACCTTAGGGATGAATCGCTGATCCTTGATCTGTTCTGTACTGTTGCTCACAATGACTGAGATCAAATGCTCCTTTTATATTGTTCTTAGATCACTGAATAGATCATGGTGAATTCATCTTGTCATCTGTCTGTCTGTCTGTCTATCTATCTATCTATCTATCTATCTATCTATCTATCTATCTATCTATCTATCTATCTATCTATCTATCTATCTATCTATCTATCCATATCTGTCTGTCTGTCTGTCTGACTATCTATCTATCTATCTATCTATCTATCTATCTATCTATCTATCTATCTATCTATCGTCTGTCTATCTGTCTGACTATCTATCTATCTATATCTGTCTGTCTGTCTGTCTGACTATCTATATCTATCTATCTATCGTCTGTCTATCTGACTATCTATCTATCTATCTATCTATCTATCGTCTGTCTATCTGTCTGACTATCTATCTATTTATATCTGTCTGTCTGTCTGTCTGACTATCTATCTATCTATCTATCTATCGTCTGTCTATCTGTCTGTCTGACTATCTATCTATCTATGTCTGTCTGACTATCTATCTATCTATCGTCTGTCTATCTGTCTGACTATCTATCTATTTATCTATCTATCTATCATCTGTCTGTCTGTCTGACTATCTATCTATCTATCTATATATGTCTGTCTGACTATCTATCTATTGTCTGTCTGTCTGTCTGACTGACTATCTATCTATCTATATCTGTCTGTCTGTCTGACTATCTATATCTATCTGTCTGTCTGTCTGTCTGTCTGTCTGACTATCTATCTATCTATCTATCGTCTGTCTATCTGTCTGTCTGACTATCTATCTATCTATCTATGTCTGTCTGACTATCTATCTATCTATCTATCTATCGTCTGTCTATCTGTCTATCTATCTATTTATCTATCTATCTATCATCTGTCTGTCTGTCTGACTATCTATCTATCTATATATGTCTGTCTGACTATCTATCTATTGTCTGTCTGTCTGTCTGACTGACTATCTATCTATCTATATCTGTCTGTCTGTCTGACTATCTATATCTGTCTGTCTGTCTGTCTGACTATCTATATCTGTCTGTCTGTCTGACTATCTATCTATCTATCTATATCTGTCTGTCTGACTATCTATCTATTTATCTATCTATATCTGTCTGTCTGTCTGACTATCTATCTATCTATATCTGTCTATCTGTCTGACTATCTATCTATCTATCTATCATCTGTCTGTCTGTCTGACTATCTATCTATCTATCTATCTATATCTGTCTGTCTGTCTGACTATCTATCTATATCTGTCTGTCTGTCTATCTATCTATCATCTGTCTGTCTGTCTGACTATCTATCTATCTATCTATCTATCTATCTATCTATCTATCTATCTATATATATCTGTCTGTCTGTCTGACTATCTATCTATCTATCTATCATCTGTCTGTCTGTCTGTCTGACTATCTATCTATCTATCTATCATCTGTCTGTCTGTCTGTCTGTCTGACTATCTATCTATCTATCTATCTATCTATATCTGTCTGTCTGTCTGACTATCTATCTATCTATCTATCTATCATCTGTCTGTCTGTCTGTCTGTCTGACTATCTATCTATCTATCTATCATCTGTCTGTCTGTCTGTCTGTCTGACTATCTATCTATCTATCTATCTGTCTATCTATGTCTGTCTGTCTGTCTGTCCGTCCGTCCGTCCATCTGTCTGTTCGACTATCTATCTATATCTGTCTGTCTATCTGACTGTCTATCTATCGATCTATCTTGTCTGCCCACATTAACTGCTAAAATGCATTTGAGATGCTTTCACTTTTATTTTGTTTTAGTGACATACGACTTTATTGCATCTGTTGTAAAAATAAATTAATTTTAATGTCACACACCATTACAGTAAACATATAAATTTAGCTTCTACCTAGGCAAATAATGACAGTAGGGAAGTGAGACTGTACACCGATATTTCAAAGTGAACAGACTGACAGTTCAACTTTGATGTGCTTTGCATTTTAGACGTTTTAATGAACACACCAACAAATGCAGTGAGAAATGTGCAATGTACAGAAAACTGACTGAAAGATGATAGACTGTCGTTATATTCTACTGTTTTACAAAAAACGAACAGTACAACCAAAAATGTAAAAAAATTAAGAACAGCTGATAGAAGTTGGTTAGTATTTGCTGCCCTCTCTTGATCTTCATCAACCTCATCAATGTCTGATGTAGCATCCATGTGACTTAGCAACAGCCAATGAAAACTTTTTACAGTTAATTATTAAAAATGACATTAGAATAGAAACCAATATCTTTCACATGACCTTTATCATTGAGGTGTTTGTGTTTCACATAATTCACATGATTTGATTTCTATTGTAATTTTGTCATTTTTAACACTGACACAGAGGTTCCCTTCAGTATGGAATGATTCTGCATTGTACGGCACGGCTTGAAACCTTCTGTGTTCATGTCTTATTTCATTTAGGCTAAAGTTTCCATTGTCTTAAAGCTGAAGTAAAGGCTTAGTTTGACCTGTTTTAACACCCCCCCACACCACACACACACACACACATGCACTCAAGCACAGAGCAGCTGTTGTGATATGTGTGTTGCAGGTGTGTAAGGCAGTGGAGTGTATCCGCTGGGCCATTAAGGGAGTTGATGGGGATATTCTCACCGAGCTGAAGGCATTACACCGCAGCCGACGTGCGTGAGGAGCATTTTAAAGCAGAAAACACCTCACCCATCTCAACTACACACCTCAAAGTGACATTTTCCCAGGGCTGGGAATGGAGAAAATAATTCCTTATTAGATACGGCCATCATTAAGAACAGGTTAGAGAATGGGAGGTTGTCTTTTGTCTCCTCTCCCCTGCCATCCCTCTATCCACTTGTCAGTCTTTCCGTCTCATTCCCTTCCTAAAGATCCTGACGCTGTCTGTCTTGTCGGAGCTGACCCAGTTCTTCACAGTAGATGCTGGAAAAATACTCACAATGGAGCGACAGATACGCTGTGTGTGTGTGTGTGTGTTTGTGAAGTGTTCACAGGTTTCCTAAAAACAGCAGCTGAATATAGATTGCGCTGAGTGCTGTTTGTACTGTATGTGAATGCCTCTGTGTAACCATCTGCTTGTCAGAGTGAGTTAAATAGAGTTTTTGAAAGCAGATGTGTGGGAGAGCAGATTTAGGGACTGTACTTATGTCCAGGGATGTTACTTCAACTTTGAACAACAAACAGCACATTTACAATATTGATCTAAATGGATGTTTCTAGGAGCTAGAGGGGACTTCCTCCCAGGACTTGTAGCATTTGTTCTGTGGCAGCGAAACTAGCCCTACTCACACTGCTTCAAGCTGAATTTAAACCAGCGTCACCGGGATGAGAGGTGGACATGCTAACAAGCCTCTACTTTCAGTTGCTAGTGTGCTTTTTGAGGCCAGGGGAGTGAGGTCTACTCACACAACTCTTTACTAGCTGGCCTCTGTTAAAGTTGGCATGAAACGGAAGTTGCGATAGTCTTTTCTTCACTATATCCGAGTGAAACGGCTTCGCGAACAAGACAAAATGTAGGGCAGGACTTGATTTTATCCATCGGGAATTGGTTGGGTCATTGTGGTTTGCTATTGCTGTGATGTCATGTGAGTGACAGGTTGTCCCGCCCTCGTCATCAGGGAAGAGAAGACATGCTGCAAGAGGGAGGGGAAGTTATTTTGATTAAAGATTACAAAAAAAAAAAAAAAAATAGAAAGATGTGCTCGTATAAATCATTTATAATAAACACTGCAATATTACATAAAACAACAAGAATTGTCAATTTTGATGACTTAAAATGTGTGTATGCCCTGCATGACATGCCAACCCGATCTCATGGCAATTCGTACGTATTTTACGAGGTGGCTAATTCATATGAATTCGTACAAATTACCTACCCCTAACCCCACTGGGGTTTAGATAAATCATATGAATTCGTATGATTGAGGTCGTACGGATTCGTACGAATTAGCCACCTAATAAAATACGTACAAATTGGTTGTGAGATAGCGTTGGACATGCGGTCAGAAATATAGATATTGTGGCCACGAATTAACAAATCATTTCCACAACTTACGAACACGTCAGCACGATATAATAATTAATTCCCTTGTTTCAATCGAATCAAAAAGAGTGAACGAATTAGTACAATATGGCCACGATTTACTAACTCAAAGGAACAAATTATTATATCGTGGCCGCGATTTACTAAAACGAAAGAGTTAATTCTTAATTCGTGGCCACGATATCTATATTTTTGTCCGCATGTCATGTGCAGGGCTCCGTAGTTACACTCTATAAAAATGCTTAGTTAAAAATAAACGAACACAGTGTCCTAACCAGATGCCACCCTCTCATCTCCCTATAATATACAATCTCTGGTTTGTCTGTCCACACCAGACGCCATGCGACTATAAGACGTAATAAAGTCAATAAAAAATCACAGCCAATCAGAAGAGCGCGTGGGCGGGCACTCTCTGCAAACTCCCGCCACTCACAACGAAATGGAAGTAGCTGCATAATCAAATTCATGAATATTACACCATTTTAACATTATTAGAAAAACATACTGAGTTACTGAAACAATCTTTGTCATAGACTTACGCTTGTCTATTTCCAATGAGAGTTTGAACGTTTTTGTTTCCTTTCATTTATTTTGAAGATCTGAGGTGAATCGTCCACGTTGCTTTCAGTACGGCTATAAAAGACACACAAAATGATATTCAAACTCACATTAGATGCTTTTGAACATTAAATAAAGCACATAAACAGCACCTGAAATTATCATTATCATACTTTGTGTTGTTGTTCTAGCCGCAACGTCGCAGAGAAATAGAAACCGTTTATAAAATAGAATTATCGTCGTCGTCACAGTATAGTAATTAAATAATAAACATTTATTAATAATAATTTATGATTATTAGTTTTGCCTCTAGTAATTATGTGTCTGATTTTTAAATTTCCAACCTATTTTGGGTTCATTTAAAGCCAGCCATACAGTATTTTTAAACAGTAGTTGGGTTAAATAAAACTTAAACTAAATGAAAATTTTTGAAATGTTACATTGGCAACTAACTGAAATAACTTTAATTTTTTTTTAAGTACTAAATTTACTAACAAATAATTTTTTTTTAAACTATTTAGAATTGTTTTTAAAAACAGAAACTAAAAAATGACAAAAGAACATAACAGAATTACTAATTACTAAAATTAAACTTGAAAACTGAGAATCTTAAACTAAAACCTAATTCATATTAGTATAATTCATAATAATATTAATGTTAATAAAAAACAAAAATCTGTATTGTATATAAATATTGAAATAACACTTATTCAGGATTTAAAGTTCATTATATTTGTAAGAATAACTTTATAGAAATTGCTTAAACATATATATATATATATATATATATATATAATATATACATAATTCACTCACATTTTGAGGTTTGGGGAAAATGTTTTGTTGCTTTTGATGGTTACAACACTTGATGTTTTTAGGATCCGTAAATCAAAACTTTTGTTGGAAAGAGGGTAACTTCTTGCAAAAACACATGAAACTGACATGAATTAAAAAAAAACATATTTTTTTTTCTTTTCAGCATCTCGGACATAAACATGGTTATCTGATCCAGCGTCTTTATGGATCGATTCTGACAGGTCATCAGAGCTCACAGGATGTGTTTTGTTTTATGAGCACACATGGGACATGAGGTCAACTCAGCTGCAGTGAAACTTTATGATGCGTTTGATTTAAAAGGCAACTCGCGAATGTTTGTGTGTGTGAGGGGCGACGAGTTATTTACTGTCTCAATCTATCAATCAAACAACAATCTGTCGCTAGCAGAAAATTACTTTTTTTAATTTAAAACAGATATTTTTTATTAAAATTAGAATTTTAATGAAATCTCTCTTGATTGTCCTTGACTGATAAATAGGTTATACTTCAGACTTTGATATCACCAGGAGGACGCACATCGATTTACCTGTTTGCTATGACGGTGTCTATTTCCCCTGTGCAATTACACCTGTCAATCATATTACTGTGACCTGATTGGCTGTGACAGTTCTGGGCAGCTCCACTGTTTTGAACATCTGGATTGGCAATGACCGAGTGTTAATTATGTTTATATAGTCTACACACATACACTCACGGACTCGTTTTCATAGGCTACACAATCAGAGAGCTTTTTATAATGTGATATACTGTAAGCTGTTTCTGATGTAGAAAGTGATAAAAAGTTTAATTTCTTCAACAGATGGTGAAGAAATGAAGCCTTGCTCTGTCAGTTGATATTCAACTTTTTTCAGATAAAAGAAACCTTGAGAGATGACTACCACCAACGTTAAAGCGTGAAGCACCTCTACTTTTCTTTTTGTGCTCTCACATTTTCTCTATTTTATATCTTTTTCAGCTGTGGTGTCACATGACATATATCTTATCTCTGTTGTCAAAGCGCTGGTCGTTCTCTATGCATTGTAAGGGCATTTTAATTTCTGAGTGAAAGATTTCCCGAGTACAAAACAAGTGTAATAATATCACATCAGGAGAGGAAGGGAAGAGATCTCCCTTGGTGCATAACCTCTCTTCGACTTGGTTGCTTGCATATTCATTTATGATATGTATATTGGTGCTGATCAGGGCAGAGGTTTAATAGAGTCTGCCTCTGAGTCTGTCTTCTGTTTTTTTGTGGACTGTGCTGAAAAGTCGAGAATAGACGTGACACTGGGGTTATCTGTGAGAGACAGTTACATGGAGGATAATGTGCAAATAAGGATGTTACAGAACATGTAACATTGTGTAACCAGACGATGTTGATCCAGGAGCATGCTGTACTTGGTGAAATCATGTTCACCGGCACGGATCACAGCTCATCAGTGTCGAAAGAGTGGACCAATCAGAAGAGGCTGGGGGCGGGGAAAGCATTATAAGTGCTTTCAGTTCTGAATGGCATTGTCTGAATGACATGTAAAGCATCCAACCACACTTTGTTTTGATTCAATGTGCTGTTTTAGGGGCAGGATAATTTTAAAATATATTACACTACAATAATAGACTGATATGAAATATATATATATTTGCAGTCTCTGCAAATATAGAAAACACAAAAAAATAGTGGGAAAAATGTGTGTAGACTTTGTGTGAAGAGATCACATGATCCTTCAGACATATTCTAACGTGACGTCACGCCCAGAGAGGAACGATGCTTTCCTATATTGCCCGCCAGTCATTTTTACCAGATCTAATGTCGTAAGACAGTGATATTAAAAGATCAAATTCAGTATACACCTTATTGATTATGCATACTTTGTACAGACAAACCAATGAACACAGAATATTAATGCAACACTAGATTTCTCGTTAAGCGTTTTTCCATCAAAAACCATTATAAAGAAAACGCGTTGCGTTCATATTCTGGGCTCATCTGCTCGCCTGTATATAGTGTGATAATCAAAAAGGGTCAAACTGAATTTGATCTTTTAATATCACTGTTTTAGTACATTAAGGCACTTTAAGAGTTTTTTAGTCGTTCTGCGTAGTTAATATGTGTTTAAAATTAAGTGGTGCAACACAACTTGATTTAAAATAAAACCCAGATCAACAAATCCTTGATTAGTGTCAAACTTTGCTTAATTTAATGTTTATTGGTGCAATCTATCCTAGTGTTTTTCACGCTAGATTTTTAAAAAATCGCTGTTTTTAGTGATTAAAATCACTGCTGTATATGAATCACAAGTGCCCAAAACTTGCATCTTGTTCACATATTTTTGTTTTTAAGATGGAAAATTGACAGGCTTAATATTTTTATGGAAATGTGATACCTTTTTTTTTTTTCTATGACCAATTCAAAAGAAGTCCTTTGTAATATTATGGGCCCTATTATACACCCGGCACAATGCGACAGCAGGCGCGATGCAAGTGTTTTTTTGCTAGTTTCAGCCCGGTGCAGTTATCATTTTCACATCCAGTGCCACGTTGTTTAAATAGCAAATGCACTCGCACTCATCTGTTCGCCCATGGGTGTGCTGGTGTGAAAACGAGGAGTGTTCAGGCGCATTGTTGACGTGTTGCTATTTTGTGGCAACTGAAACTGCGCCATTGATAAAGTCTAAAGTCAATGCCGCAATATTTGTTTTCCTGTTATTTATATATGAGTGCACAACATGTGCACATTCTGCTTATTACACACACAGGGACGTGCATCAGCACACATTTTTAAATACTAAAAATAAAAGGATTACAATGTAAAGGATTATTATTGTGTATATAAAGCTAAAAATGTCATAATGGATAGTCATTGCATGTATCAGAATTACCTATCTGCAGTAATGACGAATGAAATTGGCTAATTATTTGACCAATAGGGCAATGCACACATGTATTTAAACTGACTCGTCAGGTTGAAGGGTGTCTATATTCCGCCATCTAAATAGCGAATCCGCCATGGTGCGAGCGCACCTGGCTTTTAAAGGGAATGATTCCTCATTAAGAGACCCTTTTGGACCATGAGCCTGGTGCGCAGACCATTTTCTCCATCGTTAAACTAGCAAAAGTGGATTCAGGCACGCTTTAAGTCCGCCATGCGCTTCAGACCATGCGCTCAGATCGTTAAAATAGGGCCCTATGTCTCTGATGTCACTTCTGAGCATTTGGTTACACTTTAATTTACATTGTTCATTGTTCTGTGTTACATGTTACAGTAAATTATAAAACCAAACCCTGATGATATTTATTATTATTCAAGTACTTATTTGTGTAATAAGACTAAATATTTCAAATTAATAACATATTTGCATGTTCACGGCAGGGTTATTACCATTAAATAAACATTTTTATTTAATGGTATAATACATTTTATTTATTATTTTCATTTAATTTTTTTTTTTTAATTTTTTGTTAATTGAAATATAGATGAAAAGAGTATAATTATTAGATTAAAAACTGAAACTAAATGAAAATTAGAAATGTTGCCTTTATTTTACAGTGTCATTGTTACATATGTTACATGTAGTAATAGTAATAACTATAGATTATGCATAAATACATGCAACTAACCCTAAACATAACCCTATAGTAAGTACATGTAGTTACTTACAGTATAATAATTACAGTATAACAAAGACACCTTAAAATAAAGTGTAACCAAAAAATGTTACCAACAATTTTGAGGCATCATTGCTGAATAAAAGCATGAATTTCTTTACCAAAAAAACCTTTTACCTTAATATGTTTAAAAATTGTTGCATAATATTAACATTATTATTAATTATTTTATTTTATTTTATTTAAGTGTGAATCCAACATGAATTCAAGGATTACATTTATAAGAATTTGGCACATGCATTTCAAAAGTTTCATTCAGAAAACAAAGCAGAATAAACTTTTTTTTTTTTATTGTCACAAGACATTTGTGCCCTTATTCTCAGAAGCTGCATAAAACCAGCCAATCAGACTGGAGATGCTGATTTTTCAAATAGTGGCAATTTAGTGTGCAGTACACATCAGCTGCCTGAAACTGAATCTACACAATGTAGCATCGCAAATGCTGCAAACACTCTTCAAAGGGTGTATAGCTTTGTAGTTTGCTAAGGTGTTCTTGCTGGTTGCTTAGAGGTTACTAACTGGCCCAAGCCAAAAGAGCCTACCAGCATATATGATATTCAGATCCCATATGGCACGGCTTCTTTTAGGTCCGTACCACAAATGCATCATAGTACACAGGGTTAGAGATTTGTCCCAGTGAGCAGTATTAATAGTCATGCTTTCCTCAGCAAGCACCACTAATTATTTCCAACAATAATGGCTGAACACAGGGCCCATTAGTCACGCTTTCATTCCAACATAACGTTTAAAATGACCAGTGACCCTCGTTCACACTGTCCTCCACTTTCATAGTCTGATTCCTCTAAAAAGCCTCTGATTGAACAATTCAACTACACACTCTCTCCGGCCCCCTGATGAATGCATTGAATTCCTTTTTCTCGCCTCATTTTTCTCCACCACTTCAGAGGGTCAAGGATGAAAAATGGAAGACAGAAGAATACTCTGCTCCAGTTTTTTTCCTGAGCAGTCAAAGAGAGGCTGGGGGAGAAGATAACTCTGTAGAGGTGTGACATCCCGAAATAATGCCAGTATCTCCACAAGCCATAATCAGCGGATTTCACGAGCGCTTTTTAGCTCAGTGTGTCACAGTATTTAGAGTTTTACTCACAACACTGTTTCTTTTGTGCACTTTAGAAAAAAACGTGTCAGCTGCAAACAAAAGTTGGTTGTGAAAGGAAACCAATGCGTCAGAGATAGAGTTTCTTTCCTGACATCTTAATCTTGATCTCGCAGTCATTGCACTTTGAGCCCCTACTTACCACAAGTATAAGAATGTCGATTTTACAGGCGGCTTTATTGCAGGTTGTTTGAAAATAGGCCGTTGTGAGATATACATTGATTTATATATAAATATAGTGGGTTACACATATATTTTAAGAGCGGGGAGGCAGGAGAGTTATTCCCATTGCTGCAGAGTTTGCTGTGGAAGCATTTTCATAGGCCAAACAATACAGAGTGAAGAGTCTGCATTTCACACAATGCCACTGCACTCCCACACACACACACACACAAAACACACAAACACACATGCAAACTTTTGCTTGCACACGGACATAAAAATGGATGTTTAAAAGCATAGCATTTGGTTTAGCCTATACATTTATATGTAGGGAAGAGCAGGAGTAATTGCATGTTGAGTCTACATTTGAACATGTGCCATTAGCAGTCATTAACTGTATCAGTCAAATTTATGACTCGAGTATTACTCACGTATACAGTCTGTCTGTAATAAAGTTAATCAGTAGTAACATCAGACTAAACAAACAGCAAACAAGATATGGAATATTGTTTTTTAGTGGCAAATGAATGTTTATTTGTTGATTAAGAGTTAGACCCTCATTTCTGCTGGCTTAGAGGCTGCAGTTATGTTCAGTGAGATATACAGTGCAGATTGTCTGTAATATTACTATAATATTTTTGTAATATTGCTAGCACACCTATATTAAACCCAAAGGAAAACAATACAAACACAAAGCTTATTGAAAGAGAAGTAACTTCTTAGAA
Source organism: Elopichthys bambusa (assembly GCA_037101425.1). Lineage (NCBI taxonomy): Eukaryota > Metazoa > Chordata > Actinopteri > Cypriniformes > Xenocyprididae > Elopichthys > Elopichthys bambusa. The sequence continues at coordinate 28,622,963 of CM074451.1, read as the reverse complement.
TTATGTATGGTTTAATTTATTATAAATACAATTACGACCCAACATAAGTCACTTTTACTTAATTTACTTAAGACATTTAAAGTATATATACTGTGTATATACTGTGTACTGTGTATATATACGATAAAACTATGACCGCTTCACCCAAAAATCTGTTTAAATGTCCGATGTATTATCTTGTCCTTTTAACAGTTAAGGGGTTTTCCCATGACTGACAGCGCTAGTCAAAGCATTTGTCAGTTGCGTCTTGTTCCGTGTTCACAACAATTCAGTGTGAAAAGTCTTCGCTACTGACTCACACACTTATAAAGACAGTCTTTGCCACCATCTCATGGCGTAATAATGTAACTTCTGTTGGTGTTCACGGTCAGGGACTACTTTTTCCGGTGGAAGGAAAGCTTTTAGTGGAAGTTTACTTCATGAAAGTTGCATTGATACATATTTTTGGCTTTAATATTTGTATTGTGTGATTTTATAAAAGCAATAAGGCACTCGAGGCTAGTGCCGTATCGTGAATAAGTCACGGCTGAAGGGGTTACTCCGCTTCGCATCGTGCCTAACAACGCCCTTCAGCCGTGACTTATTCACGATACAGCACAGCCTCGAGTACCTTATTGCTTACATATATACACACCGATCAGGCATAAGTGAATAACTCTGATTATCTTTTCATCACGGCACCTGTTAGTGGGTGGATATATTAGGCAGCAAGTGAACATTTTGTCCTCAAAGTTGATGTGTCAGAAGCAGGAAAAGGATTTGAGCGAGTTTGACAAGAGCCAAATTTGATGGCTAGACAACTGGGTCAGAGCATCTCCAAAACTGCAGCTCTTGTGGGGTGTTCCCGGTCTGCAGTGGTCAGTAACTATCAAAAGTGCTCCAAGGAAGGAACAGTGGTGAACCGGCGACAGGGTCATGGGCGGTCAAGGCTCATTGATGCACGTGGGGAGCGAAGGTTGGCCCGTGTGGTCCGATCCAACAGACGAGCTACTGTAGCTCAAATTGCTCAAGAAGTTAATGCTGGTTCTGATAGAAAGGTGTCAGAATACACAGTGCATCACAGTTATGGAGCTGCATAGCTGCAGACCAGTCAGGGTGCCCATGCTGACCCCTGTCCACCGCCGAAAGAGCCAACAGTGGACACGTGAGCATCAGAACTGGACCACGGAGCAATGGAAGAAGGTGGCCTGGTCTGATGAATCACATTCTCTTTTACATCACTCTTACCTGGGGAACAAATGGCACCAGGATGCACGATGGGAAGAAGGCAAGCCGGCAGAGGCAGTGTGATGCTTTGAGCAATGTTCTGCTGGGAAACCTTGGGTCCTGCCATTCATGTGGATGTTACTTTGGAAACGGTGTTCCCTGGTGGCTGTGGCCTCTTTCAGCAGGATAATGCTCCTGCCACAAAGCAAAAATGGTTCAGGAATGGTTTGAGGAGCACAACAACGAGTTTGAGGTGTTGACTTCTCCAAATTCCCCAGATCTCAATCCAGTGGAGCATCTGTGGGATGAGCTGAACAAACAAGTCCGATCCATGGAGGCTCCACCTCACAACTTACAGGACTTAATGTAATGTTAACAAATTAACCTTATTATAAAGTGTTACCCACACATTTATTGAGTATTACAACTACCCTTTTCTCCCCTTCAGACATCAATGCATCACTGTCTTCTGCTCTCAGAAAATGTTTATGTTTATATTGATTCCATTCGAATTCTGTATTCTTTCCTAGAGAAGGGTTTTGGACTGCTGGCTGAAGTGTGTTTTATGTCATCTATAAATAAGTGAAGTGCTTGAAGCTTGTTTGTCAGTCAATACTTTCATCTTCCTCACTTCTGTCCTGAATTTTAACGCGTTTCCTGTCAAATTTGTCTGTCGTAATCAGCAGGTTTGATTTGACAATAGGCAGTGTGGCTGCGAGTTTTACTTGATTAATTTTTTTATTTAATTTTCTGCTTTTGGCTGATGCTTTTATCTAAATTGCATTGCATTCAAGCTATACGTTTTCCTTTTTTTATCCATGCATTCCCTGGGAATCAAACCCGTGACCTTAGCATTGCAAGCGTTAAGCTGTAGTGTTTGAGCTAGGAGTTTTGCAAGCATCACTCACATTTGCTTCAGAACATTTTTAGAAAATTTCTTTCTGATTTATTCCTCAGCAGAAGTAAATACAAAATTCATGCACTGTTGCTAATATCAAATCTTTATGTGGATGTGTTGTATGTACAGGATGTTGCTTTATCTAATTAAGGTTTGGGATGAATCCCAGCGGGTTTCACAGGCAGAATAAATGTCATAACATTCACACATAGCATACTAACATAACCCTGAGACATAAAATACATGAAAATTGTCTATAATCAATTTACTTCCATTTGGATATTTGTCAGTTGCACAGTTTCACCTATCAGGTTTTCCCAAACTAACAAGCTGATGAAATGTAATTAATTAAATCATAAAAATTGTAAAATTATAATATATATATATATATATATATATATATATATATATATATATATATAAATAAACACAATCAAAAAAACATTTACTAAAAATATTACATATTTACCTGCAAGTCATTTATTGAACCATGAACCAGTGTCCTTTTAAGTATTTTTTAATTTATTATTTAATTAATTTATTAATATTATTTACTATTACAATTTTGATTAATATTTTGCATCAGCTGTTATTTTTTGTAGTTTTGTTGATTTTTTATTGATTTATATATATATATATAATAATTTAATTTATTTTTATTTCAGTTTTAGCTTTCATTCAGTTTTAGTTTTTATTAATTTCCATTTAGTAATTTATATTTGGTTACATTTGTTTCTGTTAGCTGCCAAGGCAACATTTCTAATTTTCATTTAGTTTCAGTTTTTCATCTAATAATTATACTCTTTTCAGCTATATTTCAATTAACAAATAAATAAATAAATAAATAAAATGTATTATACCATTAAATAAAAAGGTTTATTTAATGGTAATAACCCTGCCGTGAACATGCAAATATGTTGTTAATTTGAAATATTAACTTACAATCCCGGGGGGTAAAAAAAGTTTGGGAATCCCTGACCTACATTATGTCTTCACAATGTAGGGACAAAAAGTGTCATTCTTAAGCTTTTAAAAATGCATTTTTGACCTCAAAAACAGTCTCTTTATAGTCAAAAGTGGCTGTTTGAAAATCCATCGAAAGAGGCATATGGATGAGAATATTGGATAGCAGCTTGCTGCAGTGGGGAAGGAATGAGATCTCACTGGAGCACAGAGATGACAAACTGTGCCAATACAGAGTGAATTCAGAGGAGACCAAGAGCGAAGCTGCCATATTTAGTTCATTGATTCTGTAAGTGACGTACATTGTCTGCCTTGGCCCGAGAGCCTGAGACGTCTCAGTGCAGAGAGGCAATTGCTCAAGAAAGGTCTCAGTGATACTGCCTCCTTTTCCATTAGCCTACGATGCTCTTGTTTTGTCCAGGCAGCCTGAGAAACCTATAGGTGTTCTTCCAACACATGAATGTAATGGATCGGGGAAATTCAGCTTCATTACTGCCCTGTCTCATTTGCTTTAACACTGAGATGAAAGCTCTCTAATCAAAGCACCAGACCTGTGACAGAAAAAGAACGAAGGAGGGGTTCGGTTCAGCCATTCACATGTGTGCGTTTGTGAATGCTTATGCTACAGGCATGAGAGTAGATCGAGGTGGAAACCATGCTGGAAAACTGTTCAGCTGAGCTAATTAACCTCTCTCTCTCCTCACACACACACACATTTTCAGAGTTTGTAACTCTGATGTATTCTGACCTACTAAAGATGTCACACGAGCCCATAGGCAATCGCTGGTTGTGTGGAAACGGGGAGGTTTTTGCGGGAACCACTGCTTGTTATAATACACTATTAGGGAATGAAGTATTTGCTAAATAGCGTTTAAATCAAACAGGGAGGGCGTCTGTGCCCGTGTCTTATCTCGGAGTGTCTCTTTTCAGCCTCTCTGCACTGCTATGCTTGAGAAGATAAAATAGCTTATGGCTAATTACAAGAAAAGGTTCTTGTCAGTTTTCTGCCAACAGTGCGAACAATGATGAATTTTGACTCTGGAATTATTACAGCATAGACGGAGACGAAGAGAAAGCAAGGTGATGTACTGAACCTCAAAGTCTACATGAATTGATATTCACAAAAGAACAAAAAAATAAATAAAATACTTCCATAATATGGTGTGTTTCCCAGTGAAACGGGATATTTAGTGAGGCAGAATTTGATTTTATTATTTGGTTTATTGATTGAATGGTGTAAATTGGATGTTACTGACCCAAATTGGAGGGGGAGTTTGCATTAATATGGTGGTGGCCAGAGGAGAACAGTAAAAGCATTGGCTTGTCGAAAAATCACATCTGATCATAACAACTTTTCCTTTGTGGGAAGCAAGCCATTTTGAAACATCCTGTACTCACCAGTACCAACAGCTAAAAAGGCTCCCCACACAATGACACCTCTTTCTCCATGCTTCACTGAAGTAGGGATACATTTATTATTATATTTCTCAGCAGATTTTTAAAGACACTGCTCTGGAGCATCACCGTGCAACTCGTGTTGGCGCACAAAAAGTATTCTCGTCGCTTTATAACATTAAGGTTGAACCACTGTAGTCACATGAATATGTATTTAGCAGCTTTCTGGGCATTGAAAGTGTTAATTATCTTGCTGTCAACGCAGGCCTCATTGGATTTCATCAAAAATATCTTAATTTGTGTTCTGAAGATGAATGAAGGTCTTACGGGTGTGAAACGACATGAGGGTGAGCAATTAATGACTGAAGTTTCAGTTTTGGGTGAACTAACCCTTTAACTACTTTAACTAGTATAAGTATAAATTATGTACATGGCAGTTTTGATCTTTAACCAGATCTCTAGATCAAGACATTGCATATATGTCTTTCTTATCAAAACAGCACTGTAAACCCAAACTTATAAAGGAAAGTACGTTTTACTCAAAATGTGCCAAAAAGTTTAACTAACTATTACTTTTGAGTTCATTCAACATCTATCAGAGATTTAAGTTAACACATTTTTTCACAGTTTTTACAACTCCCCTAAAGTTTAGAGTTCAGGGAACTTGAAAAAATAGATTCAACCATAATCAAATATTTTAATGTCAAACATACAGTGACGCTAGTGACGCTTTGCCTCCACACAGATACCCAGACGTTCGCAGGGCAGTTGAATTCGACAGCAGGTCAATTCAAATCCAAATACATGCATTTTTATTTCGATAGCTACAAAAATATGCAAGTTTTCAGCTGTTTATAATAATGATGCAGACTGGTCTAATTGGTATCGGCTACATCATTCGCTCACAGGTTAGGTTTTTAAAACTTTGAGTTGCATTAAATTAAGATGAACAAAACACTAAATATATATTTTGATTTAAATTAATGTTTATTTATAATTTATAATAAAAAAAAACTAGCTATGCTTACTGATGATATTTAAGTTTGCAAACTCAAGGCAATCAGTTGTTATTAGAACTTATCCGGGTTTACAGTGAGTAAAAGATCATGTCGAATTTGTGTTTGACCTAAGTAATATTCATGAGCTACAGGCTTTCACCACTTTGTGATGTCACAACCAGGGGTGCATTTCCCGAAAGCATCTTTATCCAGCTCTTTAGCCATAGTTCAATGATTTGGTGTTTCCCGAAGTTTCAACAAACATTCGCAAACAGCGTCGCAAACTCACATGGTTGGAACCAATTTCATGTTAAATGACATGAGGACTGAAACAGATCATGGTCTTGGGCACAATAAACAAGCTAACATTCAGTACATTCTATATCTGTCATTCTATTTAAATACATATACATTTTAATCTATAAATTTTAGCGTGTCAACAATCAGCTGCGCATGTGCATGGGGACTTCGGAGTATAACCCACGATGAATCAAACAAAATACCATGGAACAAAAACAGCGAAGTAGTCTTTAGATGCCATGTTTGTTACAGCAGCATCTCGGAGACCTGTTATTACTCCTCCACCTGCATGTGACATCATTAACGACAGGACTATATTGTTGAACCGATCGATGTGTTTTAAACGACCATGTTACGGTTTCAGGAAACAGTCATGACTAGTTGGTTAGCTTGTGCAATGATCCATCGTATGGTAGTAAAATAGGCGAGTTACGTCGTACTACGGGAAACGTTCCTCAGCATGTCTGTGAACCTCCAATCTGTGAAGTCCATATGCTTCCGGTCAGAAAGCCTACAAAAAGTGGATGCCTTTGGTGTTTCAGGAGTGGAGTTGTCCTCCCATTGACTTCACAGATTGGGGATGCACATGCTGTCTGTAATGCCATAAATTGGTGAATGGTTCTCTAATTGAGTGGTTGAGAGGCAGTAGATGGATTTGTACAGAAAATGACATCCATAAACAATATTGGATCAAAGACAAAAATAATAAAATAATGCACAGGTTTCCAGTGCTTCCAAATGTGTTACTACAGCTCCCCTTTTCTCTGCCAAACATTTCGGTCGGCTGGGATTGGCCTTGTTTGCTTGTGATATAAAGGCTCTGGGATAGTTTTCCAACGGCCCTGTTTCTAAATCACCTCAGTGAGAGCAGCACCAAAGCACTAAACCAATCCAAGGCCTATCAAACATTTGTGTCCTGTCCTCACCCGTCCCACCAATCCACTTCTGACATGCAGAGCATAACGAATAACTGACAGCTCAATCAAAACACATTTATCCAAATATGTTCTCCTATCCCGAGACAGACAGTCAGAATAAAGAGCAGTAATTGAAACCTAAATTGTACTTTTTATTTTCATTTGAAGTACTGGCACGGACAGTTGCATTCTCTTGAGCGTTGATTAAGATGAAAAAATAAATGAACCTCTAATTGAGTCTAAAAGAGAAAGCTAATCAAACACAGAGAGTGAAAGAATAAGAGAGGGAAAAAAGGAAGAAATTACACTGAATTACATCAATAAAGACTGTACAATAGTAAACAAGACTGGAATTTTATGAAATGCGAGAGGCGCTTTTTAAAAAATGTATTGCCACAATACTTGGGTGGTTGCCAGGGTGTTGCTATGGTCTTGCTATGCCCCAAGTCTACAAGACTTTCTGGTCTATCAATACAACTCATTTAATGTACACCACAGTTTAAAAGTGGAAAAATGTTTTTAAAAGAATTCGCCAAGATTGCATTTATTTGATCAAAAATACAGTAAAAATGGAAATATTTTTTACAATTTAAAATAACTGTGTTCTATTTGAATATATTTTAAAATGTAATTTATTACTTTGATGATCAAAGCTGAATTTTCAGCATCATTACTCCAGTCTTCAGTGTCACACGATCCTTCAGAAATCATTCTGATATGATGATTTTCTGCTCAAGAAACATTATTATCAATTTTGAAAACAGTTTTTTGTGGAAGCCATGACATATATTATTTTTTTCCAGGATTCTTTGATTAATAGAAAGTTCAAAAGAACAGCATTTATTTGAGATAGAAATCGTTTGTAACATTATAAATGTTGTTACTGTCACTTTACTACAATTGAAATATTAATACTAATATAACACTGGTCTGTATGTTATGAGTGAGTCATTGAGTTGTTTTTTAAAGAATCATTATCAATGATTTGTTAAAACTCGTTCACAAATCAAGTCTCATTATGCTTTATAGAAAAATCTAAACAGGAATAACATTTTAAGTTTAAATCTGTCTGACTAAAACCAGTTAGTGGAGACTCCACTGGAGTCACTAAATCAGATGAATTGCAGAGCGCTTGTGTGGAAACCGCTGCCCTTCATTTGTTCTCTAACTATCCTCGCTTTTGTTTCACCACACTTTTGTTACAACAATCATGTCCTAATTGATCAGGTGATCTAATGAGGGGCATGTGAGATGTGATGTCTTGTTGCATCAGCCATTTTGTGTTCTGGCGCTGCTAAAAAACCCAACATGATCGCTGAATTCAGAATTCATACTCGTATTACGTTTACCATATCTTTCAATGGCAGAAATGGTAATAGTATGCTAGTATGCAGTTCTGAATTCAGCACATATGTTGGATGCTGGTGATCGGGTTGTTTACTAGCCTTACCATGACTTACCAGAACTTACCAGCATGGAAATTCATGATGTTCAACATATGCAGAATATGATCGTCAGACATTTCATGTTTTGGGTGATCTGTCCTTCCCACCACAACACAGACAACTCTTGTCATCTATTTAATGCAGTCTATCAACATCCTGCAAGCAAAAAAAAAAAAAACAGTAGCTCCTTAGACTCTGAATTATTTGATTTCACCAGTCCATTAAGCACATAGCGGACCTATTTATCACTTGCTGAGAACAGTAGCAGGCACTTCATCTCAATAAGCAGTTGTAGACCAGATCTCATCAGCAGCTACCTGACCCATCCAATAAGAAGCCAATGACACCAGGCCACCTGAAACCAAATGTGATGAACAAGTACTGTGTAATATACACACAGTGTGACCATTGCAGTCAGATTCTTTTAAACCCATTGCTTTTAGATCTTCCATATATAGGCCTTTAAGTCCTGTAAGTTGCGAGGTGGAGCCTCCATGGATCGGACTTGTTTGTTCAGCTCATCCCACAGATGCTCGATTGGATTGAGATCTGGGGAATTTGAAGGCCAAGTCAACACCTCAAACTCATTGTTGTGCTCCTCAAACCATTCCTGAACCATTTTTGCTTTGTGGCAGGAGCATTATCCTGCTGAAAGAGATAATCAGAGTTATTCACTTCACCTGCTTGATCGGTGTAAATATGTATATATATATATATATATATATATATATATATATATATATATGCACACACAGTACCATTCGAAAGTTGTTTTTTTAGTTTTTTTGAAAGAAATTAATACTTTATTTATTTGCACATTTTAGTTGCGGTAGATGATCATTATGGCTTAATTTGTTTGAACCACATACCCAAGAAGTTGCATTTCATGCCTGAGAAACCACATCTAAAGGAGTATGGTAATACAACGCCTCGGAGCGTTTCTGGACAACAGCGAACTGCCGAAAGACAGAACAGAAACAACAGCAGAGCACAAATCCCTATATTTGGACTTATTGCAGGAATGCTGACTTTCTATTTTTCTCTCCTTCGCTGTATCTGAGGCACCAATGATTAAAGTTTGTTCACTTTATACAGGAATCATTGGCTTACAATACAATAATTCATGTGAATAGTTGCTGACTTGTGATTCCATCATATGTATGCACAAGTGTGGGTACCGTACAGGCCATTTTACACTTTACAAGAGGAGTAAAACTACTCAGAACACCTGGCAACCACCCTTTTTTTATTTTAGAAAAAGTGAAAACTTGTTCTTAGACATTACCTATAGACTCAATCGCTCTGTTTTTACTGAATAACTTGTTTTTAAAAAGTTTGTTCTCTGTCTATTGTTTTAACATTCCAGCAAAACACAAACACTATTTGAAAAACAAACAGTGTGCAATTCTTGCTTTGCGATTGCAAGGGTGCATCATTTAGCCTTTAGCCTTTTTTCAATCTGCCAATCATTTGCTGATGAAATAATCGCTGGATTTGATAGTTTACTAGTCAAATACTTGTAGCACAGTTTTTAGTTCACGCAAGTACGCTTTAAAGTATACAACTCAGTAAACTGCAAGTATACTTCTATAAGTTTTCTTTAAGTGAACTTAACATCATACTTATAGTTTGTTATTTATATATTATTTTTGCACTTTAAGTATACTGTGTGTTCCTATTTAAGTAATCATTTGTATACTTGAAATATATCTGTAGATTTGAGATAAATTCCTACGTACACTTCCAGTGGACTAGCCTATAGAAAAATACACATACTCAGAATTAGGATCAGATCTGTTTTCTTTATAGACAGTATGTAAAACTGTGTGAAAAGTATATTATAGACTACACAATCAAAAGATTAAACACAACTACAAGCTAAGTATACTTAAAATACTTGATTATACTTTTATATGGTATAATATATAAAAGACTGCATACTGTATAAAGCCCACATATACTTAAACATTTCTGCCAAGTCAAGTATCCTTAAGTATAATTTTAAGTATATTTCTGAGAAGTGCATAAAAAGTATGATTGATTTTAGGTTTAAAAGAAGTATACTAACAGCACACTTGAATAAACTTCTTTCTAAGGCATTGCAGCTAATGAGAATTCTTATATACTATAAAGATATTCATTTGATGAATGTATTTTCTGACACCAGATAACAAATTCCAAGTGAAGTTGTTAAAGAAGTGAAAAGTATAGAGGAAGACACGAACGTTGGTGTTGATGATGTGTTAATGCAAGCGTACCCCATGATTAACAGGAGGAAAGTGCAAACATAACGTTCCCCAGACTGCATCAACACAGATGAGCTAATGGCATTCAGCCATGTGTTTCCTTCACCAGCTAATTTAAAACCCCTCTAGTATTTAGTTGAAACACAAACATACACTTTCCTAATGTCTGCTCGGTGGGCCCTGTACGAGCCTGTTGATATTGTTTTGCTCTATTAACTCAATAATGATTTATCATAAATCAGAAAAGTGATCGCCATGTTTTGTTTCCCCTGATAATTATTTCACCCAGCTCCCAAGATGTGTTTGAAAGCACAAATAGCTCTTCATGATGAGTCAATTACTTCAGCACTCTCTCTAACAGTGGCACAATTTAAATGGACAATAAATAGTATGCCATTTCCAACAACAAATCATTTCAGAGATGTAACTAATATCCAAGAATAATATTGCACGATGGACATAGTTAGAGCAAACATTTCTGCCACTGTCTTTCTGTAAATATGAGTTATGGTTCATTGCTTTCCCTCACACACATCACATGTGGTTTATATTAGATTAATTGTGTTTTACATATCATTTTTGCAGTTATTAACCATTAATATTTAGGTGAATGGTGAGTAAATGATGACAGAATTATATAAGTTATTTTTTGGGTGTTATAACTAGATTCCTATAACATATTCTATGTCCATCATGCACCTTGATGGACATAGTTTGCAGTAACTATCACCAAAGTCCCTTTAAAACAAGTCATTTCACTCGGCGGCCATCTTTGAAACACCTCTCAGGCATTCAAGTGCAGCTCCAATCTCTCTTTGACATAAAACATAAAATTCTCCAAAGTTGTTTGCCAAAATTTCATATTTGAAATCACCAATGAAATCTGACAACAACAGTATCATAAATTTAGTTTTTAAATGCTCGAATCATGACAAAAAAAACTGTATTTTTCAGGCTGGATCAAGCTAATGCGCATGCGAAGTCCTAAGTGCGCGTCTGACTGTTTCTATAAGAACCGGAGCTTCTAACGGCCGCTGCAGTGATGTGATGACTTTACCAACCGGCGACTGGCTCTTGTTTAGAAGGCGGGACTTATTCCGCCATATTGCGCATTGCACTTTCTCCTATTCAAAACAATACGAGTGACGCGTCTTGTGATATTCTATAGTCTTTGCTATCACTCAGAGACTGTCTCAAAATCGAGCCCCAGAAGTTCATCTTCAGTAAGATCTCAGTGGTAAGGAAGAGGTGCCTGCTGTGTCTCGGCCCTAACTGAAAAGAATGGACCTGTGAAACCAGACAGCCTCATTTCCTGGCCTCTAATAGCGCTCAGGTGAATAATTGTGCTGATCGATGGCGATATACTCCAGACTCAGCTCCGCAGAGTAAAAAGGGAAAGATTTGGCTCTACTTCAGTACTGAGAAAATATTTTTCACTTACAACCAGTCTTATTTTTTAAGCCATTTCCACACAATGCACATTTCAGTACTTGAACATCTTAACTACAGCATTTTATGTGATGCTATCAAGCTATCAAGTCATACTCTTTTAAAGTGCCCCTATTATGCTATTTTAAACGTTCCTAATTTTGTTTTCATTGTCTCCTTCAATAGGCTTACATGAATCCAAGGTCAACTTTAAATTTCTCATAGTATACAAAGAATTACCTTCACAGCATTACTGTGAATCATTACCCGTTTTCTCACAGTGTCTGAAATGGTTTGATAAAGAATTCAGTCTCGATAAAACTCTCCTTTCTGAGAGCCTGCTCTGTTCTGATTGGTCAGATGGCCCAGTCTGCTGTGATTGATCTACCACTTACAGCACACATCAGGAAAGAAATGCTCATTACCATATCTGAATTACTTGTGCTTCAGCTTCCTCAGCACTTGTATACACCATGATACGAACGGTAACAATGGCGTTGGTTTTACCGTATCAATTAAAGCCCAATTCCTCATCCTTTGGAAGTGCATGCAAAGTGGACAGTTCAGAATTGGTTCTTTCTTTTAGGAGACAATAACTCCCTTTATCGTGATCTTTGAAACTTTACAGACGTTTTACATTCAAAAACAGCTATATTACACTACTGAAAAGGTAGGCTAATACATGAAAAAGCATAATAGGGGCACTTTAATATTTCCATTCAGTAAGATATTGTTAGCTCTTTTCATTCAGTTCATCGAGAGTTAATGTACTACGTTAATAAATAAAATGTTCTTCTCTGCTCTCCATCTACACCTGCTCTTTATTCTCATAAAAGGGGTACACACATTTGTTTTGTTCTTTTTAAGATGACTGCAGTAATGATTGCAATATACAGGTCTTAGGAAACAGATGGTGTGGTTCATGATTAATTATGAACAGGTGATTGATGGAGCCATGTCAGTTTGTTTATGTTGTGGGCTCTTGATGGTCCTAATGTTGTGAGTGCTGTATATGTTACCATATGTTAGCAGTATGTCTAAATTAGCATAGCAGCTTGTGGATATTGTATGAATCAGCCAATGAGGAAGTCATGGGGAGGTCATTTAAAAAGCTAATATATTTTAACTGTAACCATATTTGTGTTTTCTTAGAGCACATTTTGACACTGTGTACTACAGCTAAAGTTTAGTGAAGTGCAAAGATTTGATAATCTGGTAACCCTTGTGAAAAAGAAGTACACTTTAGCATACTTATTATGGAACATTTGATGACATGCTTATATTATAAATGCTTATATTATTTAACCCTTAAACACATACCTCTGGTCTTTAGTGATCCGGGACGTCATTCACTACCCTCCTCGTCCATTTTAATTTAAACTTTGTTGACTGAATGTAACCCTAGTAAGGCTAGTAAGAGCTGTGCATGTAAAACCTCACTCCCCTGATCTCAAGAGGTGCTCTAGCAACGGACGCTAGGGGTTGCAACCTTTAGCCTCCTTGTTAGAGCGTCCAACTCCTGGGCCCGGGTTCGTGTACCCTTTGGAGCGGGCAGGTGCGAACTAGAGGGGCTACATTGGTGCTGTGACCCGATTGGCAGTGAGGTTTAGGGGGGTGAGTATAACCCCGAGTTAGGGTAGTAAGAGCTGTGCATGTAAAACCTCACTCCCCTGATCTCAAGAGGTGCTCTAGCAACGGACGCTAGGGGTTGCAACCTTTAGCCTCCTTGTTAGAGCGTCCAACTCCTGGGCCCGGGTTCGTGTACCCTTTGGAGCGGGCAGGTGCAAACTAGAGGGGCTACATTGGTGCTGTGACCCGATTGGCAGTGAGGTTTAGGGGGGTGAGTATAACCCTAGTAAGGGTAGTAAGAGCTGTGCATGTAAAACCTCACTCCCCTGAACTCAAGAGGTGCTAGCGACTGCGGTCTCTAGCCTCCTTGTTAGAGTACCCACCTCCCATGCGAATGGGCCCGGGTTTGAGTCCCGCTTGGAGCGGGCAGGTGTGAACTAGAGGGGCTACATGATTAGGTGCAGTTCACCTTTATTCCACAAGGTGGCAGTATCTGATACACAATGATGAAGTGACATTTCACTCATAGTTACTGCAGGCAGAAAACAAAAGAATAAGAAGTATCATCAGCAAACCTTGAAATGTCTCAGCGATTTACTGCAGAGCAAGTACTGAACGCAATCAAACATTAGTATCACTGTCACTTGATGGTGGATCTGGTGAAGAAGCTGTCAGCGATCAAAATATTGATTTTGAAGATGTTGACAGTGATAGTTTTGAGAATATGTTTGAGATCGCAAATATGAGCCAGATGCTGAATGTACTGGGAAATGAGCTCTGATGAGGACATTAATGATGGTACAAAACATCTGCTCAAATTGAACCCTTACAGGCTCCAAAAGGTAACAAAAGATGCTTTATTTTATTCTTCTGTAATTGTTACTCAAATATCAGGAGAGTTATTATCATGAGAGATAGAGATTCATCCATGTTAGATATAGATCCGGGGTCGCTAAAGACCCGAATATGTAATAATGATTTGGCGAAACATTTAAGCATTTAAGGGTTAATGGGCTATAAACTGCATATTGTGATATAGTTACATTTAGCATATGTTAGCCTTATAGTTAGTGGATATTGTATGCATTTTCATTTGGCATTGAGACTGTATATAATAGCTTTTATCAGTGATAAGAGGTGAGTACTAGGTGCTTCAATTTTCTGAGTGTTAAGAGGCAATCCAGAGGATCACCAGTGAGGTGAAGCGCGTCCAAGGGCACTCACACAAAGAGTAATGAAGCCAACAGGGATTTTGATGGCTAACTATATATCTGTACTTGAGTGTGTGTGCGAATAGAAAGGTATGTAAATGCAAACACATGCTTTCAAACCTGCATGTGTGTCGGAGGGGAAGTCACACTGTGGTTGACTGGGCAAATGGGCCAGCAGCTTCAGGAGAGACAGCTGATTCATACTGAGTGGCACTGAAGGGAGAACTATTTATAGATGCATACGTGTAATCTCAACACTTCAGATATACCTGCATGCGTACACACTCACACTCTGCCACTGACCAATTGAGGTAACACGACAGTTAAAGCCGATGAAATAATCTAAACATAAAATCATGAACTCAAAATTACATTTTTGTAGCTTTTAGTGAAAGTCCTCAATATTAATTAATTAATCAGTTATTGCAGATACATTTGAAATTTAGTGTTAAGAAACTTGTTTACAAACAGCATTTCTTTTGGTCATTATTTCTGCAGTTCTGTACTCACACAGGGATCGACATATTGGCACACATTTTGTTTTATAGTTAATTAACTGAGGTGTAAAATACTTGATTTATTCTTTTATTCTCTTTCCAGATAAATGTGGATGGAAACTTAGTGAGAAAGAGAGGCTTTTAACAAACACACTCTGTCGTTCAAAAGGACACATCTGAATAAGGTAGTCAGTGTGTTTGGAAAGCAATGAATTAAATCGGTAAAAATTTCTTTGCTTTAACAATCACATTACTTTAGATAGAAGTTTATATGTTAGCTAACATCAAGGTTTTTCTTTTTGTTGTTAAAAAAGCTTTCACAAGGAATATGCCTATTGAAACACACACACACACACGCACTCTACAACAAGGTAAGCTGACCATCGTGTGATTTGTCGGCTACTTTGATGCATGTATTTACTCATCCTGAGGATCAGAGCTGCCATACGGCCAACCAGAGATTTCTGTATCCATGGTAGCATCTGAGTGAACCCTTTATCATCTCGGCACACACATGCACACACAGAGCACACACCACATGCAGGGGTGTTAAACTTTCTATGGCTTTATCCATTCAGTCCAGAAGGCTTGCTATGAGAGTCATCCATCTACCCATCCACCCACCCACCCACACCCACACCCACACACACACACACACACACACACACATAGTCTCTCTCACTTTCTAAACATGATACAAAGCAGTATTGTCATGTGTTCCACGATGTGACATAATAATCTGTAATCGATATTGCACCTAAACTGATGCTGTCTGGTTAGGTTTCCTGCACAGTAGCATCAATGAGTAACTATATGTAACACTTTTTTATTATAACTAATCAAATGAAAGATGATAGAATGCATATAATTTTATATAATCGATCATAAATCACAGCCAATCAGAAGTGCTTGTAAGCAAACATGTTCCTTTTCGATACTACACTTGTACTGCGTTGTTTGTCTTATTATTCATAAGACAAGACAGATATGGGGAAAACTCCCTTTTCTCCGATTTCTGAAGCCTTTCTCAATCACGTTGTAAGTAAACGAACCAATGACGGCGCGGCGGAGCCACGTGAGCCAATAGTGAGCGAGCCCGCCAAAAGGGGCGGGGTATTACTATAAAAGCGGCCGTCTCACCTTGGCAGACTGATTCATTCTCCTTCAGCGACACAGATCACATCTCTTCGCTTGATCCAAGCTTGAAGCCGCCTTCATCTGCAAGCAGCTGGAATTCACCGCTGATCAGCTCGCCGCTTTCTAAGCAGCCCGCCACTCGCGAGCAGCCTGCAGCTCTGATAAGCTCGCCGCTTAGTCCGCAGCTCTCGTGCAAGCTCTGTTCTTCACGCTGCTCCCAAGCCACCTGCAGCGTCCTAGAGCACCTGTTTCAGCTCATTCAACCTGCTGTCTTCGGTCAGGTGAGCATATAGAGCTTATCTTTAATAAAGCTATTCTCACTGGCATTTGTTTCAAAATGCAGAGCCTCTAGCGCGTCATTTGCCGGTCCCGCTCCCGCAAGCCGCGTTCATTGAGAAAGAGCGCTCTCACCACAACAGCGCGAGAGCAAGCTCAATGCTAACAGTGCTCAGCTGAATATGACGCTCTCCCCTGACTCAGGTGAGACTCATGATATATATTCAATCTAAAGAGCATATTTCTCCAACGTTTGTTGTAAAATGCCCAATCTTTTAGTGTGTCACTTGCCGGCCATGCCCCCGCCAGCCACGTTCATTGAGGGCCTGTTCTTACTACAAGAGCGCGAGAACAGGCTCAATGCTGGCTGTGCTCAGTCGAATATGACATGACGCTCTCCCCTGTCTCAGGTGAGACTCATGGAATATATTAACTCTAAAAACATATTTCTCTGGTGTTTGTTATTAAAAGTGAATGGGATTAAGTGAGCTCCTGCCGGTTTATAGCCTGTGTGTCTCACTCTTCCTGCAGCAGGGGATTGTCCCGGTGCTGCGCACGCTGTTTAGGGTTCAGCTGATTGAGGCACTGACAGCATTATGTCATGACAATCTCCCCTGTAACTATCAGGTGAGATTCATTGAATATATTTCTAAAATGCTGAATTTCTGAGTGCGTCACTTGCCGGACACGTCCCCGCAAGCCGCCTCCATTGAAGATGGACACTCTCACCATGAGAGCGCTAGTCTTGCCTCGCAGCGTTCACAGACCGCTTCTCTGAAGATGGCTCTTCCCCTTGACCTCCACTGTTCTTTTTATCTCTGGCTTGAGACAAAAGAACAATGCAATCACAAAACTGATTGAATGGGGCTAGGTGAGCCGGTCTATTCCTCCTGGCAGCAAGGGGATTCCCCAGCTCTATGCACGCTGTGAGAGCAAGCATAGCACTGACAGCACTCAGCTGCATGCAGTGCTAACAGCTCGTTAATGTATGACGTTCTCCCTTATGACTAAATGGAGACTATTTTGTCTAAAGAGCTTTCTTCATTAATTTTTATGCCACCTAACACCCCGTTCTGTTCCAGGTGTTTGTTAGCACTGGGTCCGCTCAGGTTCCCGCGCCAATGCAATTAATTGCTGTTATAGCAACCAGATCACGAGCGTTGGGGCCCCTCGCAGCGACCCATGAAGAACGAGGACGGTCACGTCCTGCGCTCCGAGGTGAACATTATGCTGGCAAAAAGAGCCATAGAAGTGGTTGCTCCAGCTCAGAGCGAGTCAGACTTCTACAGCCGGTACTTCCTCATTCCCAAAAAAGGATGGCGGTCTCAGACCCACTTTTACGAAGTGCATGGATGCAGCTCTCTCCCATCTGAGACAGATGGGTGTACGCATACTGAACTACCTCAACCACTGGCTCATTCTGGCCCAGTACCCCACAGATCCATCATCCTCAGCCACTTAGAGTGCTTGGGGCTCAGGGTCAATTTTCCCAAGAGCTTGTTATCTTCCAACCAACGTATTTCGTTTCAGGGGATGATTCTCGACTCGACCCGCATGAGGACCATTGTCTCGCCAGAGTGATCTCTGGCCATTGAGCAGCTCATGGAAACTTTTACGCCGGGACCTTCTCTGCCACTAGGTCTTATGAGCTCAGCATCACCAGCTCTGCAGCTGTGCCTGCTCCGCATGCGCCCACTGCAGTTCTGGCTGAAGCGGCAGGTCCCGCCCCAAGCCTGGCAGCATGGACGCTGCTCGCTTAAGGTGTACCAGACATGCGTCGCAATCCTGGCCCCTTGGCAGGTCCTGCCGGTTCGAGCAGGGCGTGGCAATAGGGATGATGGACAAGAAGAAAGTCGTCTTCACAGATGCCCGACACAACCTGCTCTCACTGAGAGCAGCACATATACAGGGCATACTGAACACAGGGGCGGACATGTTGTCCCAGAACAACCTTCCCTTGCGTAGAGATTTGCAGGTGCTCTCTGTGAGCCCCTCCTGTCTTGAATTCGGGCCTAACAACTCCAAAGTCGTCGCACAAAAGGTCTTCCGGTCACGAAGCCCAGATTATCCAAATGGATAGTTGATGCTATAGCGCTCGCTTACTACTCTTTAGGCCTACAATGCCCTTTAGGTGTTAGAGCGCATTCCACGAAAGGCATGGCCTCCTCTTGGGCATGGTCCTGTGGCGTGTCCATCGCTGAATTCTGTGTGGCGGCCAGCTGGGCCTCGCCGTCCACATTTGTCAGGTTTTATATCTTTTAATCTGGATGTCCCTGAGCTACAGACACAGGTCCTTTCTGCATAAGCCTCACTATTGTGACCAGTTTAGGAATTTCCGTTATGACTGTCCCCATATGCGTCTTTTCTTATGAATAATAAGACGAACGATGCAGTATGAGTGTAGTATCGAAAGGGAATGTACTCGGTTACTAACATAACCTTGGTTCCCTTAGATACGGAACGAGTACTGCTTACTTTGCCATGCTACACGCAGGACGCCTCATGCCGTCGCTTCAGTTGAATTAAATCAGTCTGCCAAGGTGATGGCCACTTATATAGCGATACCCCGCCCCTTTCGGTGGGCTCGAGCGGGCTCGCTCACCATTGGTTCGTTTACTTACAACTCCACTAACTAATGGCCATGCAGTTTCACTGCGTGATTGTAAAAGGCTTCAGAAATCTGAGATAAAGAAGTTTTCCCCATATGCGTCTTGTCTCAAGAATAATAAGACGAACAACGCAGTACTCGTTCCGTATCTAAGGGAACCGAGGTTACATTAGTAACTGAGTACGTTATCTGCAGGAAGATGGTGGGTGGGGTTTGGTATTACTCTTTTGGGGCTTTCATATGAGATAAATGAGGTGTATAAGAGCTGGAACTTTTAATGTTAGAGAGATTTTTTTTCAGTATTTTCATGATCTGGGTTAAATTCATTTGTTGCTATGTCATGAAACTGAACACATTTCAGAAACAGAATCCCATCGCTCATCGTGTATTGCCGTTGCAGCTGGTTAGGACAAAATCTCTGATTAACATGGAAAAGATACATTTAATCTGGTTAGGACACTGTGTTAGACAACTACAGTGGTGATGGGTCTTGACTAGCTTTGCTCACATGTGGGAGAGAGGGGATCACAGCAATCTGCCAGTGAAAATGACACACTGAAGATCAATAGAGCGGTAAAGTGATAAGTTAAGAGGGATCGTATGAAACGCAAGATTACATCTGAAGTCTTGGCTGAATAAGTTTAGATCAGGTTCAGCACTAACGGTGCTTTTATTTCAGTCTAGTTGGATAAATTTATGTTAAGGGACTTGTCAGTTTTGCACAAATTTAAAGCTGCAGCTTAGCTCGGATCACGTCAAACCATGCAAATTATTATTATTGTTATACTTTGTTCTCAAATTGTTCATGTTAACAACATCAGCATTGCGTGACTATGTGTATTTAGTGTGTATTAGCCTTACCTGTAGGTTTCAATTTCTGTACAGTCTAATCTCTAACGTTAATTTGTCATACCATACAATCCGCCATCCAAATGATGTTTAATTATTGCAGCTGCTGTGAGAAAAGGCTATAAATGATCCGCCTTACATGCGATATAGCCTACTAGCTGGGACTTCTTCATGTATACAGACGTGATGTAATGACGCGAAGACGAACGGCTGCATGCTCAAATTTCCCGCAAAAACCCACCAGTACCATCCAGATTATAAAACATTATTACAAGCTTACCGTTGTGAATCGGGCTAAGGTAAGGAGATAGTTTTGAACACTGGCTGGTTATGTACTTGCTCAAAAATTTATTTTGGATAATTTTTAACCAAAAAAAGTTACGAACAGCAGCTTTAATGGGATTTGTTTCTTCTACTGAGTCGACATTTGCTTGAGGAAATAGGCTAAGCTAGCAGGCTAATCGACTAGTGTTGTGCTAAGTGAGTACACTGAATGATTAGCTGGCTAAATGTTAGCTAACTAAAAAAAAACAAAGAAGAAATGTTTAATTTCACAATACATAATTTTGATGATAATATTTGTATTGTATACAAATTAAAAGATTAATATTGAGATGAATATTGGTTGCAGTAATAGTTCATCTTAAAACAGTTTTTAGAATTTATAATCAGGAACTGTTTTTGGGCCCTTGGTGGACTTGACCTAGTGTGTGGACTGAATTGTTCATGGATTGAGCAATGTGATATTACAATCAGTCCATAGGAGGCATGTAACCGTAGTATGTGTCATTGTTTATATTGGCCACCTGTCCCTCTGATTTTCTGTGTATGTCTGCCTGCTGTCTTGCTTATTCACTTGTCATCCTGTCTGTTGTAACTTGAGTTTATTTGCCCTTCTGTCAGCATGTTTGCCTTATCAACTCTCTTTTCTCTGCATGCTATGGACCTCAAACAGGCCTGTCACACCGGACCAGGACATTTTTATTGCTTGCAGTCATTGTAGAGACTGAGACAATGTTCTCAGTTGTCTCCTCTTGAGAACAGTACCTGCACAGAAGCTGTTTTGGGAGTGTGACTGTATGTACAGCAAGATGATTCTTTTAAAGTCAATGCAAGTCATCATATATGTATGATTATAGATCTGAAAAAATGACAGCTTTATTAGTTTCATCACTTATTCTGTTTCACTGTCAATTCTACAGTCCAAAATTGGAAAAGTCCACTGAGCTCTGCTTACGCTGCTGCACAAACGAGAAGAGCTTTAAAGGAGAGACTGTGAGCTTTAGAGGAAAGAAGAGAAAAGCAGAGAAGAAGAAAAAGTCAGGGCCAAGTGTTTAGAACAATGCAAAGGAAAGAGTGAAGGAGAAACAGCGAGAGATATGGAAGAGAGATGATGAGGGCTTATACATAGAAAAAGCTTGTAATGACACTCATTAAACACTCATTAATAGTTAGTTCCAATCATTGAATTTGCTTGGCTGAGCATTTTAAGAGTTACAGTAGAAACGTGCTAATATGGACTCTTTTTCACAGACTGTGATGACACATTTCTGCAGTAATTAACAGCAAATTGTTTAATGTACATTTATATGATGATATTTTGTGTTATATTACCCTGACATTAAGTAACAAAAAACTTCATTATCATTATTGGTCTCTTTTAAACACTCAGGGCTACATTTGTATGAGTCGTTGACTAATTCACTCAACCAAAGTGATTCATTCAATAACCATGACTGCATCCAAATATGCATACTTCTCTTCTATATAGTATGCGAAAAACAGTATGTGAAAAGAATAGCATGTCTGAATTCACAGTATTCATAAAACAGTAAGTACCTGTATGACCTACTATGGCGAGATTATGAAGTGCGCATCTGATGGACACTTTGCTATCACTTGGTCACACGATAATGACAACTTGATGAATGTTGTACATCCAGATTACATTCATACTACACACATTCATACTATATAAAATGTACATTTTTAATATTGCGAAGTACTTTCCATAAGTAAGTACCTATACAGAGAGATATGTGATTTCGGATGCAGCCCCTACTGTGTTGCTCAGAGATGTAACGAATCATTTTATTTTGACTTTTTTTGTAACTATTTTCATCAGTGGGAAAACAAAGCAACAATATCCAAAATATAAGTTACCCAGTATTAACTACTTAATTATTTACTGTTTTGTAAAAGCAATATCATACGTGCAGTTCTGCTGTTGGTCTGAATATCATCTCCGACACTTGACCTACAGCCAGGTGATACTTGGAAAAACAAACACACAAAAGTGAGTTTGCTTATTTACTTTTAGCAGCAGCACTATTTCGTCTTATCTCAAGGACGTGTGTGTGTGTGTGTTTGAGTGTGTCTATAGCCCTAAATGAGAATTGATTTTAGTCTTGTCTGTGACTGACCTACTCGTCACTTCTTTTTCGCAATATGCCCATTTAACACTGTGACAGCTACACACCAAGTGGCAGTGTGACTTTTACACACTTGCGACAAAGACAGACACATACATAATTACAAACATGCGATTTAACGCAATTACCAACTTGCTTAAAACAAACATATTATACATTTACTCAGATGTGTGCAGCTCTTGTTTCATGTCTGATTTCTCTTGCAAATGAATGTGTACAGCGCACAGACAGATCCTATCAGAGCTGAAGAGGTTGGCAGCACACATTGATCACTTGCCCTCGATCCTCCTTGTCTCTCTCATTTTAAATACCTGTCTTTCTCATTCTGTTTTTCTCTTGCTTGCTCGTTCTCTGACTTTCCCGCTCTCTGATGTCCTCTTGATGGATAGATCTTTGGGTTTTCTAATGAAAAAATAGAAGACTGTAACACACAAACACTGGTTGGTTTCATCAAAACATTAGATGTTGAGAGATTCAAGCTCTTCCTTTATTGCTCCACTCGCTCACACACACATTCACTCTCACTCACTCACTCACTTACTCTCACTCACTCGCTTATTTATTCACTCACTCATTTATTCACTCACTCATTCACTCACTCATTTATTCACTCACTCATTCACTCATTCACTTACTCATTCACTCACTCACTTACTCACTCACTCATTCACGCACTCACGCACTCACGTATTTATTCACTCACTAACTCATTCACTCACTCACTTATTTATTCACTCACTCACTCACTCACTCACTTATTCATTCACTCACTCACTCATTCACTTACTTATTTATTCACTCACTCATTTATTCACTCACTAACTCATTCACTCACTCACTTATTTATTCACTCACTCACTCACTCACTTATTCATTCACTCACTCACTCATTCACTTACTTATTTATTCACTCACTCATTTATTCACTCACTTACTCATTCACTCACTCACTCACTCATTTATTCACTCACTTATTCACTCATTCACTTACTCATTCACTCACTCACTTACTCACTCATTCAATCACTCACTTATTTATTCATTCACTAACTCATTCACTCACTCACTTATTTATTCACTCACTCACTCACTCACTCACTTATTCACTCACTCATTTATTCACTCACTCACTCACTCACTCACTTATTCACTCACTTATTTATTCACTCATTCACTTACTCATTCACTCACTCACTCACTCACTCATTCACTCACTCAATTACTCACTCACTCACTTACTCACTCACTCACTCATTCACTCACTCAATTACTCACTCACTCACTTACTCATTCACTCACTCAATTACTCACTCACTCACTTACTCACTCACTCACTCACTCATTCACTCACTCAATTACTCACTCACTCACTTACTCATTCACTCACTCAATTACTCACTCACTCACTCACTCATTCACTCACTCAATTACTCACTCACTCACTTACTCATTCACTCACTCAATTACTCAATCACTCACTTACTCATTTACTCACTCATTCATTCACTCAATTACTCACTCACTTACTCAATCACTCACTTACTCATTTACTCACTCATTCACTCACTCAATTACTCACTCACTTAATCACTCACTTACTCAATCACTCACTCACTCAATTACTCACTCACTCACTTACTCATTCACTCACTCAATTACTCAATCACTCACTTACTCATTTACTCACTCATTCACTCACTCAATTACTCACTCACTTAATCACTCACTTACTCAATCACTCACTCACTCAATTACTCACTCACTCACTTACTCATTCACTCACTCAATTACTCAATCACTCACTTACTCATTTACTCACTCACTCACTCACTCATTCACTCACTCAATTACTCACTCACTCACTTACTCATTCACTCACTCAATTACTCAATCACTCACTTACTCATTTACTCACTCATTCACTCACTCAATTACTCACTCACTTACTCAATCACTCACTTACTCAATCACTCACTTACTCATTTACTCACTCATTCACTCAATTACTCACTCACTTACTCAATCACTCACTTACTCATTCACTCACTCAATTACTCACTCACTTACTCAATCACTCACTTACTCAATCACTCACTTACTCATTTACTCACTCATTCACTCACTCAATTACTCACTCACTTACTCAATCACTCACTTACTCATTTACTCACTCATTCACTCACTCACTCACTCACTCATTTACTCAATTACCCGCTCACTCACTCACTCACTCACTCAATTACTCACTCATTCACTCACTCACTCACTTACTCATTCACTCACTCACTCTTTTTATCTTGTACCATAGTACCATATACCATGAAAACACCATGGCATAGAGAGGATGTCATTCAGTATTATGGTATATATCAAAGTACAATGCTTCTTTGGACACGTACCATGCTAATACAACGTATTCTGACCATATTTTTTCTTTTTGATGGAATTATCCTCTCCACTAACATTTTTGAAATATTACTATGCTAATGCCACAAGTTTTTGGCAACTACCAAGGACATATTATTTACATTAGAGAAATATTTAATTTTAACACAGATTAAAAAAATATATATTTTTTGCCACAGATTTCTGGACATGTAGGCTACTATAGTAACACCGTGTTTTATCATGCCAATTAAACTGAGAATGGAACTTTTAAAAAAAGAAGAAAAAAAAGAAGAAGTATATAACAAAATCTATTTAGGATATAACAATTAAATTGAAATTAAGTAATCAAAACATTACATTTTTACATTTTACATGAATATGGTATCATTCAGTACATCTGTTAAAATCTCAGTACCATACCACCACATTACTATAGTAAGGGAAACATTGTTGAGGTCTCTTTCAGCCAGATGGTGGATGTTTGCGATGAACAGCCACACTGCAATCTGGAGGACCTGTGGTATGTCTGAGACACAGCAATATACCTGAACAGCTCCTCTGGAACAGCTCCATTCTCCAGACATGTTAATTATTAAAAGAGTGAGTATGCCGCCACTCTCACATCTCCATGGAAACAGCAGAGGTCATGGTAGCAGATGACATCAAGTGGCAGACAGGAGGGATAAGAGGGAGAAAGCAAGACATGGAAAGACAGATCAAGACAGAGAGAGAGAGGACTTTGGCAGTTCATATGTCTGTGGTTGAGTGCTAAACCAAGTTCGCCCAGTCCAACAGAGGA